>OZ019947.1:7316542-7916542 GCA_963970385.1 Theonella swinhoei | reverse complement strand
ACTAAATGTGAAAATTGGTATGATGGTAATGCTTAATACCCCAAAGATCAACATTGTGATAAAATCTCTGTAAACCATGTAAATCTTGTAAAAAATAGCCTCAGGCTAGCATTACCGTATCTTACAAACAGAAGCTCTACTAAATGTGAAAATTGGTGTTATGGTAGAGCTTAATACCCCAATGATCAATGTTGTGATAAAATCTCTGTAAACAATGTAAAACTTGTAATATAACAACAAAATATCCTCAGGCAATAGTTAGCTATATCTCGCTAAAAAAGTAGCACAAAATGTGGAAATTTGTGTGGTGTTAAAAGCTTAATATCCCAATAATTAATGCTGAGATAAAATCTTGTAATCTTGTAAATAGTAGCCCCAGGCACTACTTTGCTGTATTTCATTAACAAAAGCTCCACTAAAAGTAAAATTTGGTACAATATAATACACAAACAATTGATGTTGCGATAAAAATATTGGATAGCCTCAGGCTACAAGCTCTATTAGCTAATATGTTTGCTACCAAGTAAACTACAAAAATAGCAAAATGCATGTAGTTAGGTCCATAAAAAAATGATGGGAGACAAGTAAATAAAAAATTTAGGAAATTTGAAAGGAAATATAGGGATTGCATAAAAAGGAACAGAGACAAGATTGGGACACAGACATGTTATGATATATCGACGTACCCATAATGTTACGTTGATATTTCATAACATGTCTGTGTCCCAATCTTGTCTCCATTCCTTTTTATGCAATCCCTATATTTCCTTTCAAATTTCCTAAATTTTTTATTTACTTGTAAGACATATAAAATTGCACTGACAGCCATGGTAGTCCTCTATAACATATGCCTCCTTGCTTCTCTGTGCATGAGAAGTCTCACATGTACAAATAAACATAGCAGTAGGTAATACCATCAATCAGTACAGGTGCATGGCATTGTGTAAGTTTCCTATACATGTATTAACAGTTATGTTTTGGCACTGCACGACAATATAGGAATTAGACCATGATTTATGAGACACCACTCCTTCACCACATTAGGAATCCAGTATGACATGCTTGCATATCATAACATGTAGTCTATGTTTTATACAATCCTTTGAAATTTTTATTTACTTATAATTATGTGGCTTTATATTATTGATGTATAGCTTCTATGAGGCTACGGTTAAAACTGATATGATGCATAATATTCATACAATTACAACTTTAGCTACAATCCTAAATAATTTCACTTGTGAATCTTCCTCTTATCTCACATGTATATATATTAATAATGGTCTCTAATTGTACATAATCATTAATATAGGCAAGTAATATTGATAAACAAAAACGTACAGTAAGGATCTAGCTATACAGTGACTTATTGGCTACATGTAAAGGAAGGAAAGATCTAGCAGGACATTCTGTATGCATAGCAGATATTTATTTTCTGTATTGCTGTAGTAGCTGGACTATTCCTCTGTGACCCTTGGCCCTTGCTCTGCTCAGTGCTGTGTTTCCACTCTGTAGAAGATGAAGGACTTTGTGAGTGGAGAGGACAAGAAAATGTACTGTAGTTGGGATCAACAGCCAGAAAAAATGACACCGTTGTGGGTATCTATGCTGTAATTATAACAGTGGCATAGGAACAAGGATGGCTATGGTAGCTGGTATGATCATGAGTGACATTGTATCCATCCACCTTTACCAAAGGCCAAGAAATGATGATTGCTGGTGTATTACATACTCCACATTTAGACTACTGTGGGCATATATATACAGGTAGAACAAAGAGATAATGCTCCCTTAATTTAGGCTAGTGCATAAGTAAAGGAAGTAACAGTTAAAATTGTTGTAAATAGCATATCTCTTTATACAGCACACAGCACATACATTAACAGACAAGTCACTATCTATAGGTATATACTTCTGCTCCCTAGAAGAGTTGGAATTCTCTGGCAGTATATTGTCTCATGCTATCCTTGTAACATACATGCTTGCATCAAACCTAGCGTTACACACAGGCTCTTGGCTATCAGAAGGAGGGAGAGGGGAGAGCTTGGTACTGACTGTTAGCACATGCATGAAAAATTGCAGCATTCTGGGATTACTGTACAACATTTGTACACTTGCTGCATCATGGAGAGGCCCTAACAAATTTGAAACTACCATTTCATTTCTCTACAACATCAGAACATCCACTACTTCTCAAGCCTGAGCAGAGAGATGTGACTAAGTGTGGTGCACGTGTTAGTACATTGTCCTATGTACCACAACTGACAAACGTATTAATGAGATGTATGTACAAATGGTGGGTATTAGGCTAGCATGAACCATGAATGATCCTGCATGACAACAAATGGAAAGTAACTATATGAACAGCTTCTGCAGCCCTAAGAGACAATGTATTTACAACACTAGATTCAGCCTACCTTAGCACGAAAGTCCTGTGCTCCTGACTGTAGTAGTAGTCTCACCACCTCCTCATGACCATTTTGACTAGCCATAAGGAGAGCTGTAACTCCATCCTGTAACAGAGGATAGGAGAGAAGGAAAGAGAAGCATACTGTTTTTCACTGGTACAACATAATGACTAAATACATATAAGATTGCGGTGCTCTTACAATAGCCTTTGGTAATGAATTGGCCTCTCCGTACAATCTACACAGTGTGTGGAGAAGGGTGTTGCTTTTGGTATCAAATTGCTCACTTGTACACAATAATTATTGAGCATACGTAACTAGCTGAAGTGTCGTTTGGAAATTTTGCCACCATTTTCCATGTCAACGATGGCATAACATCAGTAGAGAAATTTAACCACCAAAGTCTACTGCAGTTGTTGAATGCTATGATAACAAGGTTAAGTCTGAAGAGTTCCTTGTATTGTTTCATTAATGAAATAAAAGTTGGAATATGCATGCATGTGGTATCACTCTAATATAAACTTTTACATTAAATACACCTTACACATAGCCATGTCTGTACATTTCTTCCTTCATACTTTCCCATCAGAGATGGACTACTAATATATGAATGCACTAAAGTGCAGAACCATCGCCATATGCATGTGTGTTGATCCTTGAAAGCGCACGCGCTAGATTTATTACCATTCTAATTGCGTTAACAGTATACAGAAGACGTTAGGCAAAAGACGGAGACTGAATTACAGAAAGAAGCTTGCTACCTTACATCGAGTCATATTCCACGTAGAGTTTAGCCTATTGTTAGCCTTTTAGGACCCTTGGAAGGCTATGCTGTTGAAAAAGTGTACGGAATGTCACTGCAGTACCCTACAATGCAGGAAGCTACTGTACTATGTGATAGCATGCAACAACTTGAGTATCCATAGAATACATACCTATGGCAGTTTTTTCCATATAGCTAATGTATCAGTTATAGGAGGTATTTTGTAATCTTGGTTGAGTGAAGCAAATAATAGTCATTTTATGTGTTTATGATGTCTTGCCAGAGAGTCATATAGAGGAACATATTAGCATAGGTACACAATGAGGATGAGTAATAAGAAGACATTGTTGAATGTCCCACTTGTGCACTACTATTGTGAAAGCCATAACCAAATGTACAGGCCACTGACAAACTAACAAACTGAGAAATGACAAGAAGACAGACTGATTGTTTGACTTCACTTACATGTACACTGCATGTAATAACATGTAATTGGATACAACAAATTGTAGTGAGGCTGTTACTCATGTAACATGTCATCATCCCCTACCTTGCTGGGGTACCCATCATGTCATTGTGGACCTAGTTAAACTCAAGGGCAAAGATGATTCAAACACACATTACAGTTGAACACTAAGGTGTCCTGATAATTGAAGTGTCCTCGTATAACTTTGAATACACTAAATACACATGGAATTTTAAAACTTTCAACTAGCAAGTGTCCTACCACTTCTTCTATACTCCTAATACAAGTTTACTGCATGCACTAATGATATCATAACATCTACTAAGAAATTGCTGGCCATGTTATTCTGCATATGAAGGTAGTAGAGGAACGCTCATCCAGTACACTAGGTTTCATGTAGTAGGCTTTGGCTGGCAGATATGACTCAATAACATTCTGGATGTTTTACGGAAAAATACTGCAATATCAAAATGAGATAGTTATAGGGGGAGAACTTTTCATACAGTAGCACTCAAAAAAAGTTTCCGTTTTCACAGATTAAAACGGAACGGAGTGTCTGTTCTGTTTTTAGGAAAACGGAACGGACCATTCTGTTCCGCTCCGTTCCGTTATATAACAGGCAAGCAACTTCGCCTGAGAAACTACGCGCTAAGTCCCACCCACTTGTTAGCTCTATGCGAGAGCGTCTGTGCAGTATTCGCTTTCTGCTGTCAGTGTACCGTGAATTCGAAAAACCCTGCCGCGAGAGCGAATTGTCATGCCCACTTTCTGTCTAACGGAACAGAACTGATGGGAACGTTGCAACAGAACGCAACAGCCATTCCATTTTAACAATATTGAAACGGAACGGATGGAAACAGAAACTTTTTTTGAGGGCTACTGTAGTTGGAGGACTAACCCTCCTACTTTTTGAACACAGAAACATTACTCTACAAGAAGATTGAGCTTGTGTAATTGGCGATTTCCTATAATGAGTGATTAAGCTGATGTTTATGTGCTTACACCCATGTGCATTGTGACAATGCAAGAACAGCTCGCTTCGCTTCCACAAGTTATAAGCCCCTTCAATTTAGAGGCCCTTAAAATGACATCAACGTTAGAAGTGTAGGTGGGGAAATCCCAGGCCCCCTCCCTGTATTAAAGTCATATTTTATTATTTTGCAGTAAACCAAAAACCTTCATTTATCTGTAGACTAACATGAACAGTTAGAAGATAGATGAATAAACACTTTATGCATGCTCTAGTACCAGCTGTTGCATAGAATATAGGCAGGATTTTATCTACAGGGGGCATGGGGAACCTTCCCTCCCTCACCAAGTATCCTGCAAGATATGATACTGTAGTAAGTTGGTTCGAGGCTGTATGTGTGCTAAGAACTACTAAAAAATATACTCAAAGCATACATACATACCCTGCAGTGTCCGAGGCAACACTACCTTCTGTACATAAATGAAAAAGCACTGCAAGTTCTAAATCCCCAGTCCATATATAATGCGAGCGTCGGTGAATTATTTAAAGAGCACGTGCTATCTAGTATTTAAGTATAATGGGGAGTATATGGAAGACTATAGGCAAAAGACAGAGACTAAAGAGAAGCTTGCTGTTTTACATCAAGTCGTATTCCAGGTAGCTATTGTTAGCCTACCATTAGAAAGCTCTGCTGTGGAATGTCGCTGCATTAATAATCTGTGGCACTCATATAGCTATATGACATTTGTATTAAAGGAGCCATATATGTGAACGTGACACGAAAGAAAGTAAGTGTGTTTATGAAAGAAAGTAAGTGTGTTTAGAGACAATTTGAATACTTAGTTTAGAGGTTACAGACAAATCGATGAACAGATAGAGAAACCAACAGACAGAGAAACAGACAGAACTTAACCCAACAGTACATGTGTTTGCCATGTGGTAATTAACTATGATTTGTAGTGCACAAGTCCTTCAACATGTCAATATGCCATGCACAAACATCATGTAATACAGTTGTTGTATGGATCCTGAGTACCAGCATATATCATGTGGCATGAGAATTATTTATGCAACATGTACAACTAATGTCATGGTACTGTTAGGCACCTATCACACAGTTTTCTACTCCTTATTTATCCAGTGAAACAATAGGACCAGTTGTATCACTAGAGAGGATGGTACCCCCTACATTGTATATCAGGTGTTACATTTGACCACATGTTCTCTTATTATTTGGGTTAGTGGTCACTTTGAGTTGCATAAATATATTTATATCCCAGTCTATGTAGTTGAGGCATCATCAAAACCACTTAGAAACAAAGTATAAGTGGTGAGTGTGTGGGCAACACCTCTGCAAAGATGAAGGCCACTCCACATACATACAGATATACAGGGTAGCAGGGTAGGGTAGTAGGGTAGTAGGGTAGGGTAATAGGGTAGCAGGGTAGTGTAGTAGGTAGCAGGGTAGGGTAGTAGGGTAGTAGGGTAGTAGGGTAGCAACGTATTATGGTATTAGGGTAGCAGGGTACAGAAGTGTGATAGTATGGTAGTGTAGGATACGGTACTAGGGTAGCAGGGAAGGTTAGCAAAGTAGCAGGGTGGGGTAGCAAGGTTGCAGGGTGTCAGAGGTGACACCAACTTTACTAGCTCTAACAAAACTACCACTGTTACCTTCAAGCCGACAGAGCACAGATTGGTCCCTGGAGTTATGCAAGCAAGCTTGCTTAGGCCCTCTCTACACATAGCCTGCCACCAACAGAACCAGTGCATTACAATGTGTAGCTTTAAGTAATATAGGCAAGCTCCCCCTCTTAAACAATGCCTTGCAACCGGTGAACTTTGAGTGGGAAATGAATACAGCAGCCAGACATGTTCATTACTGATCTGCATGATGGGTTCACTTGTGCAGATCGTGTGTTGGTCCATCACAAGGGAGAAAGGCCTACCATGTAGAGAATTTTCATATTAAATGTCAGAGCAAGGATTCCAGATAGCACTAGCTCTATATCTAAACTGGACCTCCTTAGTAGACAACTGATCCAGAGGGCCAAGTGCTATCAGACTATTATGAGGCTAGGTACTTACACTGGTAAAGTACCCACATACAATTCCCTTCAGGCTTACAAAGGCACCATGTTTTTCCTTCCTCTGCCACTAAACAAGACTCAAATCTTGAATCAAGTTGAGCAGCATGGCTGTGTCCTACCAGACCTAGAATTGTACATTATTGTGAATGGTAGACCAACCAAGAGCAATGTTGTGTGGCATAGTTTGGTGAATGTGAACCATGTAAAGACTGCTATCAAAACATTGGGGTCCTGTAACTGGTTGTACAAGAATGTACATGCTAATCCATTGATGAGAGCACTAAGCACATAATTGAGGTTTCTAACAATGCCACCGGCTCTCTACTGATTCTGATTTAGAGCAGTACAGACTTATGAGCATCACAGAAGACCGCATTAGCAACAGGCAACAGCATATAGATGTGATGTGAAACCTGAAAATTTCAATTTATACCTACCCCCTCTTTCATCTATATTCAGATCATCTACCCACATGAATACCCCACAACCTGATACCCCCTTCTATGTATCCCCACTTCATCAACAATTTCATATCCTCCCACTTCCATATATAATTCAAACTAAGCACAGAAGTGCAAATCCACAGCGCATTTCCTGATTATAGCAACACGCGCGGGCGAGCCTATAATATTGCCTCTGCTGGCCTTGGGTTATCGTGTTGGCATGCAGCAACATTAAGGTAGAAAGGAGAGGAACTATCTATCACCTCAGGTAGTCAAGAACACATAGAGAATATTAACATACCCAATACAGCAATGAACACATATGACAGCTACATGTAGATATCAGTAGAGTAAAGAAGTGGTCACTTATTCTCACATGCCTAGACATACCATGGAGAGACAAGTGGAACAATTCACTAATTTATACCTACCCCCTCTTTCATCTATATTCAGATCATCTACCCACATGAATACCCCACAACCTGATACCCCCTTTTATGTATCCCCACTTCATCAACAATTTCATATCCTCCCACTTCCATATATAATTCAAACTAACAAAAGCACAGAAGTGCAAACCCCCAGCGCATTTCGTGATTTTAGCAACACGCGCGGGCGAGCCTATAATATTGCACACACGCACCAAAGAGCTTGTCCCGGCATATATTAGTGACCTTTGACCCCACGTTATGGACAGTTCAAAGTTCATAAGTGCAGAGGGAGAGCGTTGCGAGGCTATATGGAGACAAGAGCGAAAAGAAGTTAGCTGCTTTACATTGACTACTATTCCAGGTACCATTTAGAGTTAGTCTTTTAAAGAGCTTTATAAGCCTCTGCCATCAAAAAACGGCACAAAATCTCACAACATTATCATAAACGTGAGGGAGTGCCGGATCTCTGTGACGGAAGAAAACCCCATAATTGTTTGGATCTCCATTGTCCGCTGAGCACATGACAGCATTTCAAAACGCACACACAGTAACACTCCTGCGCATGCGCGCCGAGGGTCAACCAGAGTTATGTTGCGCATAACTATAATTTAGTGCATGAGTCAACAGCATATTCATGTGACTTTCCCCTTACCCACAAAATGAAGTGAAAAAGTGGAAAAAATCATTTACACCAAATGAAAGAGGAATGTAGGGATGTCACATCATGAAAAAGGAAAGGAACAAGATCCAACACCGAAAGTCATTCATAACCCCATCCCTACATCTTTGTACCTTTGTTTATGAAGTTTACTATATACATTCATTCTGAATGTATCTCGCATAACACATTCTTCTTTTGACCCATTCACAACCAAATTTTGGGGGGCTCAGCCCCCTTTATCAAAAAGTGGGGGGCTCAAGCCACCCCTGCACCTCAGGTCCTATCTGAACTAACTTCAGCAAACAGATACAGAGGCAGACACAGCATGTCAAAAGTGAGGGGGCTCGGTGTTCATGACATTCATTCTGAATGTATCTCGCATAATACATTCTTCATTTGACCCATTCACAACCAAATTTTGGGGAGCTCAGCCCCCCTTATCAAAAAGTGGGGGGGGGGAGCTCAAGCCCCCCCCTGACCCCCAGGTTCTCTGCCTCTGAGATATTAACCACTGAGTCACACTTCTCCCAATCCAATGAGAAACTTAGCAACTCTGGTAAGGGATCTGAACGCAGACAGAGTCGTTTAGACATGAAGCTCATGGATTTAGTTCCTCCTGCCTCTGTAATTGGTATACTACCTCCATACTTACTGCGGTGGCTAGATTGGGGTCTGCTCCATTTCTGAGGAGAACTTCCACTGTACTGATATGGCCTTCTTGACTGGCGAAATAGAGTGAAGTGCCACCATCCTGTATGGTAGAGGATATGATATGATATGTAAATATTGCTATGTTGTGTGTCATTACACAGAATATGTCATAGTGACACTAGCTCCACAAGAGTCAGTAGATATGTAAGTGGGATGTAGTCTACTCCATGTTCTCCATGCGGAAATGACATCATTTTTCTGAAGACTATCATGATGTTCATATACTAATCATGTCACTGTGATAATACTCTTGACAGGTGTCAGTTTCTGGTACACATAATGATTAGTGATTGTAAAATGTATGTAGATGCAAAATGAAGGAAAATCCTAAACTTGTGCTTATGTTTCCCTCCTTCCATCTCTCTTCTCATTGTGTCAATCATAAATATTACCTAAACACAAGCATAGGCCTAAGACAACTAAAAGGCTATATAGGTGAGTGGGTGAAGAGAGAAATGGTACTCATATGTACGTACATGTGTTGTTTTCATATAAGGTACCTTTTCATAGATAATGGGATGCCTTGTATAAGAAAGGAGTGTCAAAGAGACACATACACATATTTAATAAATGCACTAAAGTGCAGAACCCTCCGCGCCATGAGTTCATGCCATTATGGACAAACCTTGATTGGAGGCATGACCAATGGCAATTCACGAAATTGAACTTCCACACAGGCCGCTTACAGAGTACGTGTGGTTAAATACACATGCGCACTTTCCACAGGAGAATGGCCAACTATACGTGTGGCTTTCAATGGAGGAGTGCTGGATCTCTGCAACCGAGCAGTTTCAGAAAAAAAAACACAAATTTTTTGACCTGTAAGGTGAGATGTGACTTAGACATGCGCACTTTCCACAGGAGAATGGCCAACTATACGTGTGGCTTTCAATGGAGGAGTGCTGGATCTCTGCAACCGAGCAGTTTCAGAAAAAAAAACACAAATTTTTTGACCTTCGTTGCCCGCTGAGTATGTGACCGGATTTTCAGGATGAACAGACGCTCCAGAGGTGAGATGTGACTTAACAGACACACAGACACACACACACATACACAGACCCAACTAAGGTAACCCTTCTGCACATGTGCGGAGGTTAACTAAGTGAATGCAAGTGTGAGTGAGACCAAACCCACCTAGTCATATATGGTATGCATTAAAAGAAATGCAACATTCCTCTGGAATTCCACTGGCAATTGAAAATACATTTCTTTCCAATATATTTACTGTATTCCAGCAATATTCCTCTGATTTTCCATTCCATTTCCATTCTACAGTAACACTATGTACTACATATGGACATGTGCGACCTTTCAGTGTATACTACTAGTTGAATGCTATGCATTTTGGCAAGTGTTAGGGCGCACACAAAATTAGAAGCATGTATAACATTACGGTATGTACAGTGCCCATCACAAACATAGAAAAATCGGCCGTTCAGATCACTAGGAGGGCTCGCTACACTCGCCAACAATGTATAGATGCTGAGTACATTAGCACAAGGAAGCTAATCCAGGTCCATATCTTGGCCAATGCATACGTACATGGAATCATGCTTTAGGAATGTCATTAGTCATGCTCAATTTCCCTGGAGTATTGTTTAGGAATGTCGTTTGTCACACAAGTATGACACTAAACGCTCCATGGTGTGAGGCATTAATGTGTATGCACATTCCTAGTACATATGTCGCTGCTTCAGCTACTTTATCTACAACTACCTGGGATATTACAGTCCTGTAGTTGCATTGTGTGATACTACCACTCTTAGAGGGGAGTGTACTTATCTCTCAGCGTATGCAGCAGAACACATTGAACAACTGTTACCATGTGCGGCAGTTTGTCAGGTCATATATGTATGCATGTGTTAGGATGTTGGTTAATATGTACAATTGTTGCACAGTTACAAATTGAGAGCTAAGGCTGAGTTAGGCCTGCACATGCACATAAATCTGAAGTAAAATTGTTGTGGTGTCTTCGCATACTTAACAGAACAGCAGGAATGGGGGGAAAACCAACTTCAATGATAAAAGTTACAGGAAATGAAGTGAAAACAACATAAAAGAAGGCCCTAGGACAACAAGGTTCCATAAGAAGACTGTGAAAACAAAGGTAACTAGTTGGGCCTGGCAAGGGCAGTACACACATCTACATACATAAATTTAAGAGGGTAATTACAAGTTAAATCTGCAGAATTCTGTTATTGTTCCAGGTAGGTTATGACAGCACTCTAAAGATAGCATGCAAGCGGGTGATTGATATCTTGCCGGCGTCATCAAATAGATGTCTCATCTAGCTCTTTGTAAAGGAGGGGAATACATGTCTAAGGTCTGAGTGAGCTTGTGGCAGTGAATGGCCAAGGGCACCAACTTCCAATGTGATCAGGGAAGCCTTGAGGCCTAAACTATCCAGTCACTAAAGAACAACTGATAGTTCTCTTTATTTCTCTTCCTCTGAGGAGCATTGCTCAGAGACTCAGGTGAATTATATGGAATTGTGAGCTCTAGTATGAAGAACCTCCTTCTCCCGTATGATGATGAGATTGGGACGGGCTGATGTAGGCACGATATCCTGGGGAATGGTAGTAGGTGGATTATCACAGACACGGTGGTTCTGAAGATCAGCATATAACCTCTCATCCTTTGACAGAGCAGGTATTATACCCCAGACCAGCCTCTGAAGCACACTGTCATGGCGCCAAGTGAATCTGCCCTGATTTAAGGAAGTTGGACAGGTGTTAAGGATGTGGAGCACTGTAGGGCTGGCAGAACCACAAAGACTGTACTTGGAATCGACACGTAATCTCCAGTGCCTGAGGTTAAGAGGAGTGGGGAGAGTGCCTGAAGCTGTTCACAGGATGAAAGACAGCTCACCCGGGGGCAAGCCACCCAATATGCGATTCCACACACTGTTTTCCTGTACAGGTTGGAATCCCACTTCTCCTTTCTGGCTTCCACATGGATTGAACGTGCTGTATCTATATATACATACATACATGTATATATGTATGTATGTACGTACATCTCCATGTTTTACAAGTATGTGCAGTATTCCTGTAGATCCTGGGACAAAACACTCTAGCTACTTCAATCTTATCCTCCATGAGGTATGTAATCACAGATGTGTGTTCATTCACCCTGCTCGTAAGTCTCAGTACCATGGTATTCTGTGATGCATATATAGCTATATACCATGGTATTCTGTGATGTATATATACAAGACTTTGTCCTTCATATTTCACCACTTTGGAATGCATAAGAATAAAGTCATTGCCCACCAATGGTACTGTTACTGTAGGTAATTACATGCACTGTATGCATAGGCGGAGGAACAGGGAAGGGGGGGGGGACACTGCATGCCCGTACCCAGGGGGGGGTTCGGAGGGTTCGGACGAACCCCCCCCCCCCGCAACAGGTAAAGGTCCGCTTTTACATTCGCTCGTCGTAGTATATCACAGTCGCACACTCCATGGGATCCACGCATGACCACACCTTCTCTAATCGCGCAATTGTGTAAAACACACGACCACGTGAACGTAGCATATTATTATAAATCGTGCTTTATACATCTCATCAATGGCGTGTCTAGTCGGGTTTCCAGAAACTAGTCAGAATCGGGCTGGGGCTAGGGCTAGGGCTTCTAGCTAGGCGTCTCAAGCGTTCCTGAAACTCCCGTAGTAGATAAATCTATAGACTTTACTAACGGTTGCCTTCCTCGAGTCGCATCACTAGCACTACACCATCGATCACAAAACTAAGTGGGCGGAGCATACATGCAACGTGGATACGTGTATTAGCTATTATTATAGCAGATCTGACGGAGATGAGCCACGTCGTATGAAGTTATGTAACATTTTGGATTCATAATGCTTTTACAAGTCAGAATGTGATGTATATTGTTCTGTGAATTTGCATAATATATTTTTTCCCGTATGCTGTTCATCATGCCTGAAAATGCACTAGAAGTGGTCTCAGAGCACCTAAAAATCAAAATTTTCCTGGGGGAGCATGCCCCCAGACCCCCCTAGGTTTGCACATGCATATATAGCTAGCACATGCATAACTAGAAACTACTCAAAAATATCTCTAGAATCACCCATGATTATTGTTCACGCACAGCTACAATCACATGTACTGGTGCTAATGCTAAAGGCATTCACTTAAAATCACCCGTAGGAGTCCACATTTTTGCAAAAAGAACCCCCCCCCCCATAAAAATCCTGGGAACGGCCCTGCACTGGGGGCACGTGTCCCCACAAAACTATTGACGCTCTGTACCCCCACAAACGCGTACGTGCAAGTGAAGCCACGCCCAGTTTCCGCTGCATAAAAAGCACACGCTAGATCGTGAAGAGACAACGCGGCATTAATGCAGCTTTACTGTAAGTGAGCATAGGTCTCCTATACAACTATCTACAATTTATCCCCTACATTAATTGTCTTCCTCCGCGTATGCATAGTATGTGTGTAGTCATATTACATCGTGACTCCCTCCCCTCATTTCCCCTCCCTCTAGTTTGACTATCATGTGACATGTAGTGTCATTACCCTCAGACCAGGCAGTGATGGTATTATAGAGCTCAGTTGAGAAAACAGGTACATACATTATTTTTGCTTCAATGGAATGGTATGTATACACACTTGTAGTTGTACACATACTAGATGTAAAAAGTAATGTCTCTATTTTGTTTCCCACAGAAAATATTTCCCTCTCAAAGGTACTGCAAATGCATGTGTACTGATGCATGCACTTCTCATGTATGTACATTATATTGAATTTGTCAAGGGCACATGGATTGATATATACACAATGTAGAAACCAAAGCCCCTTAGGCTGTGTGTCCTTGCAAAAATTAAAGTGATCCAGGCATAAAAGCCTGCCTTATTATAGGAAGGATAGCCCTGTATATCCCTAGCTGTAGCCCCTAATCTAAACCCTGACCTTATATAGCTTTGCTCTAGCTATTAGAGTAGCCCTGACATCAATGACTGTGCCAAACAGGATTTATTGTTGCATATATAGCTTTTGCAGTAGGCAATCAATATAGGCGCATGGCATTGTTGTGTAAGTTTCATACACACAATGTCATGTATTAACAGTCACATTTTGACACTGCACGAAAATATAGGAATTAGACCACGATTTATGGGACACCACCCCTTCACACTAGGAATCCAAGTATGACATTCTGGCATATCATAACACATCTAGTCTGTGTCCAAATCTTTATATTATTGATGTATATCCTCTATGAAGCTACGGTTAAAACCAATATGATGCATAATCAATTACAATTTTAGCTACAATCCTCACTTGTGAATCTTCCTCTATCTCACATGTATATTAATAATGGTCTGTAATTAACCTACATGTCCATAATCATCAATATAGGCAATTAGCTAAACAAGTTACAAAAGTAATATTGATACAACCAAACTTACAGTAAGGATCTAGCTATACAGTGACTTATTGGCTACATGTAAAGGAAGGAAAGATCTATCTGTATGCATAGAAGATATTTATTTTCTATACTGCTGCAGTAGTTCAACTATTCCTCTGTGACCTTTGGCCCTTGTTATGCTCAGTGCTGTGTTTCCACTCTGTAGAAGATGAAGGACTTTGTGAGTGGAGAGGAAAAGAAAATGTAGTGTAGTTGGGAACAACAGCCAGAAAAAATGATACTGTTGTGGGTATCTATGCTGTAATTACAATAGTGGCTTATATTAATATATTATTCTTGAATACCAGAGTGTTGAGAACAAATGATTCCAACGTTTCGGTCTCCTCACGGAGGCCTTCCTCAGGGAGAGTGACAGTACAACTGGATGACAACAGGCAGATAAGCAGGAATGTGTGTAACAATGACTGAAAATATGTATGAGAACAATGAAGGTGTGTGAAGGTGTGTGAAGGTGAATGGCCTAATTAGACACTCCATCGCTTGGGATCAAGTGAGGATCCTTGACCAAGACTCTACCACCTCAACAAGAAGAATCAGAGAGGCGCTACATATCCGCAAACATACCAATCTTATGAACAGAGACGGAGGCATAGAGGTTTCACACATCTGGGATTCTCTAGTAATCTCTAATTAGGCCATTCACCTTCACACACCTTCATTGTTCTCATACATATTTTCAGTCATTGTTACACACATTCCTGCTTATCTGCCTGTTGTCATCCAGTTGTACTGTCACTCTCCCTGAGGAAGGCCTCCGTGAGGAGACCGAAACGTTGGAATCATTTGTTCTCAACACTCTGGTATTCAAGAATAATATATTAATATAAGTAAATCATGACCAGAGAACCAAGAAGTCTCAAGTTTTACAATAGTGGCATAGGAACAAGGATGGCTATGGCAGCTGGTATGATCATGAGTGCCACTGTATCCATCCACCTTTACTAAAGGCTGAGAAATGATGATATTGCTAGTGTACTACATACTCCATGTCTATACTACTGTGTGTATATATGCAGGTAGAACAAAGAGATCCTGCTCCCTTAATTTAGGCTACTGCATAAGTAAAGGAAGTAACAGTTAAAACTGTTGTAAATAACATTCCAACATATCCCTTTATACAGCACAGAGCACATACATTCACAGACAAGTCACATAGGTATGTACTTCTGCTCCCTAGGAGGTTGGAATTCTCTGATAGTATATATATTATCTCATGCTATCCTTGTAACATATATGCTTGCATCAAACCTAGCGTTGCACACAGGCACTTGGCTATCAGAAGGAGGGAGAGGGGAGAGCTTGGTACTGACTGTTAGCACATGCATGAAAAATTGTAGCATTCTGGGATTACTGCAGCTGTATAATTTTGTAGACTTTCTGCATCATGGAGAGGCCCTAACAAATTTGAAACTACCATTTCATTTGCTCTACAACATCTGGGTAGCCATTACTTTATTCTCAAGCCTGAGCAGAGAGATGTGACTAAGTGTGGTGCACGTGTTAGTACAGTGTCCTAATCATGGTATGTACCACAACTGATAAATTAATGAGATCACAACTGACAAACACATTGATGAGATGCATGTACAAACAGTAGACTAGCATGAACCATGAATGATCCTGCATGACAACAAATGGAAGGTAACTTATATGAATGGCTTCTGCAGCCCTAAGAGACATAATGTATATACATCACTAGATTCAGTCTACCTTAGCACGAAAGTCCTGTGCTCCTGACTGTAGTAGTAGTCTCACCACCTCCTCATGACCCCCTTGACTAGCCATGTGGAGAGCTGTAACTCCATCCTGTAACAGAGGATAACAGAGGAGGAAGGAGAAGTATACAGTTTTTCACTGGTACAACATAATAATGACTAAGATTGCAGTGCTCTTACAATAGTCTTTGGTAATGAATTGGCCTCTCTGTACAATCTACACAGAGAGCGGAGAAGGGTGTTGCTTTTGGAATTAAATTGCTCACTTGTACACAATAATTATTGAGCATACGTAACCAGCTGAAGTGTTGTTTAAGAGGTGGAAATTTTGCCACCATTTTCCACGTCAACGACGGCATAACATCAGCGGAGAAATTTAGATATAACAATGAAAGTCTACTGTAGTTGTTGAATGCTATGATATCAAGGTTAAGTGTGAAGAGTTCCTTGTTAACCCTCGGTGCGCATGCGCAGCGAGGGTTACAGTACTTGGTCGTGAAACGCAAGCAAAAGAGCCAATATGCTAATTAGATCTAGCCTACTCTGGCTTACCCACGATCAGATATTCCTGTTCAATGAACAGCAAAGCACCAGCGGTTACTGCATGAGGGAGTACAAGCATGCGTACTGCACGTGCCTTTCCAGCATTCGTGCACAGGCGAACACCGAGGGTTCTGCACTTTAGTCCATTCATAGTTTCATTAATGAAATAAAAGTTGGAATATGCATGCATGTGGTATCACTGTTAACATACAGCATTATTCTGCGGTCAAACTTTTAGGCTAAATACACCTTACACATAGCCCTGTCTGAGCCATGTCTGTACATTTCTTCCTTCACACTTTCCAATCAGAGGTGGACTTCTGATGTGTGTGTGTGTGTGTGTGTGTGTGTGTGTGTGTGTGTGTGTGTGTGTGTGTGTGTGTATGTTGTGTCTGTGTGCTGAGTGTTATTCGAGACGACACGTGTGTTACGAGAGACTGAAGTTGGAACTACTAAGACCGCAAGACGTATTGTCCTTGCAAAGATACCCTATAACTCCTTTTTTGTGAACGTTCCATGTAGCAGCCCTGATGAAGTGAGTATGCTTTCGTTCTTTCAATGAGACTTAGATAAAGCTATTCTACTTTCTTCTGCCTATACACTGACGACGTCCTACGTTGGGGAAGACTGTGAGCCGGGGATTTATCCTGAGGGATTATTTCCATGTTTGGCATGCCTGAATACCTTCAGTCAAGTTAGTCTGGTCATATAGGCATCGGAACCAGGGGGGGCCACGGGGGCCCTGGCCCCCCCGCTTTTTTGGGAGTTAATATACGCATATACGGCGAAAAGCCATGATGCGGAGACCATCTGTGATAACTTACCTATATTCTGCGCGATCGGTAATCCAGCGGTGCGGGCGTCATAATTTAGATTACGTAGACTAGTACATGTACATTCAACGCGAGTACCAATGGCGCAACAAAGTTTGTTAGACCTTCTTCCAGTTGCTGCAAAGAGGAGTAGGAGAGAAGACGAGTCCACGCAGTAGGTCTAATCAACTTATAATGTACTCATACTTAGATTCATACTTTGTGTACATGTCTTTGGCAGCGAGAGCAGCATTGAACCAGAGACCTCATCAAGTGCTTCAGAGCCACAAGACAATGAGAGTACAGCCTCAAGCAGCGAGGATGGTGACTGTCATTCGCTATGCTCTTGATGTATTTCAGGTGACAGATGCAACTGTACTCAAAAGGACCAAAAGGGTTCAAGGTCATACTAGACAGTTTTGTTCGGAATGGTTCAAAAGTTATCCATGGCTGGTTTTATGTGTCACTAAATTGAAGGCTTACTGTGTTTACTGTCGATACACTCACAGAAGAGGCTTTTTGACAGATAAACTTGGTGAGGTAGCCTTTATTACAGCTGGGTTTAACAATTGGAAAAAGGCTCTTTTGCGTTTCGAACATCATTGCCAGTGTAGCTCACATGAAGAGGCAGTTATAAAAATTGAGCTCATGAAACAGCCTGATGTTGTCTGTATGCTGGATAATACGCATAAACAGAATCAGGAAATGCGCAGAAAGATGCTACTAATCATTCTTTCTTCCTTGAGGTTTCTCCTTCGACAAGGAATACCGATTATAGAGGCCACGAAGAAAAGGAAGGCAACATGATGCAACTATTGCTATTGCAAGCTGAGCACTGTTCTGGCTTAAATCAGTTTATAAAGGATAGGTACTACCTCTCTAATGACATCATAAATGAAATGATTGCTATCATGAGCATGGAGATTTTGAGAGAGATTTTATCGAATATAAGAAGAGTAGGCACATTTTCACTGATAGCTGATGAAGCTACAGACACAAGTCAGAAAGAGCAGCTTTGCATCACAATAAGATGGGTAGACAATAAATTTCAGATTCATGAAACCCCTGTCGAGCTAATTCAAGTTCCCAAAACTGATTCAGCAACATTAACAAGTGTACTTAAAGACTGCTTAATACATTTAGCATTGCCCATTGGTCAGTGTAGAGGCCAAGCCTATGATGGGGCACCAAATATGAGTGGGCACATTTCTGGTGTTGCTGCTCGTATCCAAGAATGTGAGCCCACTGCAATTTTTGGTCACTGCCTTGCTCATTGCACTAATCTATGTCTTCAGAAGGTGGGAAGCCAGGTTATTTGTGTTCGAGATTCTCTTAATTTAGTAATGGAATTAAGCCAGCTAATTAGGTTTTCACCTAAGAGGTCTAGCTTGTTCACTGCTCTTCAAGCTCAGGTTTCACCCAGTGCACCTACTTTGAAGCCTCTTTGTCCCACAAGGTGGACTGTCAGAACAAAAGCTATTGAGGCAGTTTTGGCTAACTATAAGTTGTTGCTTGATGCACTTGAAGCGATTCAGAAGGAAAAAGATGAGTATGCAATGAAAGCAAATGGGTTTCTTAATTCAATGCTAAAATGTAGTACTTATTTTGGGCTGAAACTTACAAAGCGGAAACTTACAAAGCCAAATTGGATGACTCCATACTAGGCTATACCGCGTACTGGCAGGCTTAATTTGCGCGACTGCGGACACTGCTAGCCTACTTCACTATCTCGGATAAAAGTCATAGCACGTCATTTCCTGTATGGACCACCAAAAAGTGGTAGGGCAAATGCCCTACCTGCCCCACCGTCTCCGCCGGCCCTCCATCAAGAAAGAGGAATGCCAGTTGCTGCTGTAATGGAAAAACTTCTCCTAGATGCTGCACAGAATGTGAGTGTAACAGATCTTCCAAGAGAGCTTGATATCTATAAAGATCTAGACAAGCAATGTCTTGTGATTCAGCTGAGAATGATACCTGAACTTGTGAGGGCTTACAATGAGAGAAATCCTTCTACTATTATTCGGCAAGTGACCAATCTCAGGACTCTGTGTGAAATGATGAATAATGTCACAAGTAGCAAAACTATGTTCAGTGAAGTCTGTACTCTTCTCCATACTGTACTCACAATTCCTGTCACTACCTCTACGGCTGAACGAACCTTTTCAATCTTGCGTTATCTAAAGACTTTCTTAAGAGATCCACTATGACACAACCAAGATAAAATCACATTATGCTTTGCATTTATACAAGGAGAGAACTCACAAACTCAACCTTTTAAGCACTGCAACTAAATTTGTTACAGTTAATGACAGAAGAAAAGCATTTTTTGGAAATTACTAGTGGTTTTGGCACATTTTTGTTCATAGCATATGTATTATATTAACAATTTGAACACACCATTGGGCCCCCCCACTAACAACTTTGTTCCTACGCCTATGCTGGTGGTTGGGCATGGAACAGAGTGAGAGTTAACAGTTTGCTTCAACATTTTGGACATATTTTCCGCGTGATATTTGTGTGTTATGCCTATACCCATTGGATCCCGGCTAAATGAACTTTGTACCATTCTAATGGGAAGTATACGTAAGACTTTAGGAACTGAACAGAAAGAAGCTTGCTACCTTACATTGGGTCGTAATCCAGGTAGAATTTAGCCTATTGTAAGCCTTTTAGGACCCTTGGAAGACTCTGCCATCGACAGAATGTTGCTGCAGTACCCTGCAACGCAGGAAGCGGTGAATCTCTGCAACAGAGCAGTTTCAGAGAAATCCCCACAAATTTTTCGACCTCTGTTACCTGCTGAGTACGTGACAGTATTTTCAGGACAAAAAGATGCTCCAGAGGTGAGATGTGACTTAACGGACACAACAGACCCAACTACCGTAACCCTCATTGCGCATGAGAGCCGAGGTTTAATAAAAGAGCCTTGACAGAATTATGGACTGTATCATAGAAGTATATAGAGCTAGTAAAACACTAAATGAATATTGATTCTCCTTTATAACAAATGTAGTCAGCTCATATATGAGTGCATATAGTTGAGGAGTTGCTATAATCATATATACAGAGATACAATGTATAAATACCAAGAAATCTTAGAACACTGTTTTCCTGACACAGGATGTGCTTAATGTTTTCATCATCTGATTCCTTCTTTGAACTCATCATACCCCATACACTAAATCACCAAAAAGATTTGGTAGAATGTCAGGATAGCACTGACATGTGCATATCTAAGTGTTTACACCCATGCAGTTATGTAATCCAGGGTCAGATTAGGCAGGCTTCCATGTAACATATCCCAGCTACATAAATGAAACAAGAGTAGCAAAGCATGTGGGGAGGGCAATGTCACATATCATGGAAACAAGGTGCAGCAAGACAGAGGATGATGGCAGGCAACAATAGTAACATGTGTAACACTCTCTCTACATATTTTCTATTATGCAGTTACACAAGTTATTGTGGTTACGAGCCATCATCTCCTGTCTTGCTGCACAACTATTTCTACAATTCCCATTCCTATGTCCTTCACTCTTGCTGTACTGTCAGTGCTTTAGTTGCAGTGTAAATATACCTTCACCTCCTACAAGGGGTCCTGATAATAACTTCAAAGTCTAAACTTCATGCAAGAGCTGTGATGTACGTTGTACAAGTCCTTTAACACAAACACATATCCCACATAATACAGTAGTTACAAGCCCCACCCCCTGATAATAATTAGTAAGGGGGAATAGAGACCACCCCAATATTCCAGTCAAAGGAGACTGCAGATAAACCATTTTTGATACTGTGCCTGTGGAAGGATGGCCCTAAAAGTCATGAGGTTTTTAATTTAGGCCGTAATAAACTTATGACACAGTGAGGGAAGTGTCAAAAAGTATCAAACAAGAATCAACCGGATAAACAGGTTCATGCACAATACTTGGTTTGGAGTTTGGTGTCTTGCTTGTTTGATTATTACAGCCTTCTCCTAAATACTAAGTTTGAGTTCACCTATTTATCAGGTTGAGATGCTTTCAGATTTGTATGCAGGATTTGGCCCAGCCAGTTGAGCTGCCTCGGTAGCTCAGTTGGTAAGAGCATCGCCTAGCAAGCTGATGGTCGTGGGGTGGAGTCCCACCCGAGGCAGCCAATTTTTCTTTGAAAAATGACTGTTTCGGGCGAGTTGTGTTGTGTTGCTTTGCCTTTCTGTTGTGTTGCTGTTGTTGCCTTGCCTTTCTAAGCATCACTTGGATTGATTGTTCATGGTAATTTACATGCACAAGATATGTTATTAGGCCATGTACAAGCTACAGTTATTGTATGGGTCTGAGTACCAGCATACACCATATGCATGTGACATGACAACTACCTATGCAACAGACTATTAAGTAACTAACACATCTCCTATGCTCCCAGTCTTCAATGGGATCACTAGTAAGAATGCATTGTACTTCTCAATAAAATGCACAAACCTCACATCCCTAACATTGCCTTTAGCACAAGATTACACACACCTTTTGTTGAGGAGTTTTTTTGGAAAAATAAAATTCATTGCATGATGGTAAAAGCATTGCCTGGAAAGCGGATTCGAGTATCACCTGATGCACCTAATTTTTCTTTGAAAAATAAGTGCTTTGGGCAAGTTGTGTTGTGTTGCCTTGCCTTGTCTTTCTAAGCATCTCATGGATGATTAAATTCATGTATACATAGTTCCTTATGTTAAAATACAATGTTAAAGCATGTAGGGGTGGCCACACCAAACATCAGAGACACATGTATGTCTGCAGGGAATGATGACATGAAACAATCATAGTCAAAAGAGGTAGGGAAGGGGTTACACAGGAAAACATCTGCATGCAAACGGTCCGTGTTTACACCGCATTACACACTGTGCAAGTCTGTACTTACACTGTAGAAGTTTGTATGGGACCAATAGTAAAAAATGAACACACGGACTTCCGCGGTGTGTGCACGGACTTGCATGGTATGTAACATGGATGTTGCGATGCAATAGCGTTTTCCTGTGTTGTGATTATTGCATGATATCGTAGCAGCACATATACTACACTTAAATTTTGGCACTACTAAACCTACATCCTTGAATGTTTTAGAAACTACACAGTCTTCAATATTCTGTGTAGATAATCAATGTGTAGCCTCAGATTTTATGTCCAGTTAGTGACCGGTTTGGATGGTTCTAGTTGTGCATTGCATGCCCACTCCTTTCCTTCTGACAGAGGATGGGTATCAGTAGCAAACAACCTCCATACTTACTGTGTCAGCTAGATTGGGGTCTGCTCCATTTCTGAGGAGAATATCGACTGTGCTTACATGTCCTTCTTGACTGGCCATAAACAATGGAGTAACTCCATCCTACAGTACAGAAAGAGAAGTAAAGAATATGTTGCATTATCCACTACTTACTGTGATATACAACCGTTTAAAATAACCCCCAAATGTATGGACTGGACAATCTACAGGTCAAGTGGAACTAGAACTCAATCTACTGTTATGTCATACAGTTGGAGAAGTACCACTTAATGCAATCATATTGAAAATGTACTTATATACCTGTCTGGTAATGTTGTGTTATGTTGTGTTGATACTAAAAGTAATTTATCACATGTCTATAAATGGGTAGAGCATGCTGCACTATACTTATGTGTACATCATATTTTCATTAGCACTCTCCTGGAAAGGAAATCTTCCACAGTTACTACATACACTGTACATGTAAGTTTTGATCAATGTTCAGAGGTACATTTATTTCACATCATATGAAAAGGTATCAAGACAGTTAAAATGTTGACTTAGTAAACAGGAATAAGCAGCTGTATTGTACAAAAACAAAGTGTACTATTTTGTTTCTAGGTCATTTGAAGAAGAATGAGAAAAAGATGGAGAAGTCAGGGTTTAGCAATTTCACATATTTGGTTGTAACGGTCTATTTCACCCGCAGGCACTTTGAGAATCTTATTGTGTATAGATATAGTTCATGTTATGTGTTTAAAAGGCTATAATGTCTGTGTCTGGGAGTTCTGTGACATTTGGGTTGTCAATGGCTAATGACATACATAAAAGTCTACCAACTCTTGATACATCAACTCCACAAGTGAAGAGTTGAGATGGTTAAACGTATGCATGTGATATCACTCCACTTGCTCTAAGACACAGCACCTTTTTCCAAATTAACATGTACCACAAAACTACAATTCAAAATTAACATGTACCACAAAATTACACTCAAAATTAACATGTAACACAATTAAAATATTATGTTCATGTGTGCATAGCCAAATAGTATGTGTATTCCACTATCACTCTGCACTATCAAAGGTGGATTGTGTATTTAAGAAAACAGCTCACAAGTAAGGGGGCATTGATTAAGTGATGAGCTTCATCATCAAATTCTGTGAAGTAGTTAGTAAAACACTAACTGATTCCTGAGGACACAATACCCAATGAATACATCAAGAAACTTCAAATATCTAATTTTTCAGACACAGATGTATTCATTAGTGTTCTCATCATCCGCCTCCTTTGAACTCATTGAACAGCCCTACACACTAAATCTCCATTGAATGATGTAATCTCCATTACTTTGTGTATATCAGAGAGTGTGGCAGAATCTCTACATAAGAATGACAAGGAAAAAATTAGCAAATGTCTTACCACACAGCAATAAAGTACAGAGTGGTCAAGTGGGACACTACTTGCACACCTCTTGGACACTCTGTACTTCATTGCTGTGCCAATGCACTAATGATATCATAAGTCTACTAAGAGATGGTCTTCCCTCAGTAGTTCTTATGCTGTGCCTGTGGGAGCATGGCTTTGTGGGACACCCCTATACTTTAGGCTGTGATACACCTCTGACACAGGGATGGAAGTGTCAATAAGAATCTATGCAGCAAGTGCAAGCTAAGGAATGATAGCATGCAACAACTTGAGTATCCATAGAATACATACCTATGGCAGTTGTTTCCATGTAGCTAATGTATCAGTCAATCTATATGTAGGAGGTATTTTGTAATCTTGGTTGAGTGAAGCAAATAATAGTCATTTTATGTGTTTATGATGTCTTGCCAGAGAGTCATGTAGAGGAACATATTAGCATAGGTACACAATGAGCATGAGCAATAATAAGACAACACTGAATGTCCCACTTGTGCACTACTATTGTGAAAGCCATAGGCCAATGTACAGGCCACTGACAAACTAACAAACTGCGAACAAGAAGACAGACTGATTGTTTGACTTCACTTACATGTACACTGCATTTAATAACATGTAATTGGATACAACAAATTGTTGTGAGGATGTAACACACGTAACATGTCATCATCCCCTGCCTTGGTGGGGTACCCATCACGTCATTGTGGACCTGGTTAAACTCAAGGGCAAAGATGATTCTCACACACATTACAGTTGAACACTAAGGTATCCTGATAATTGAAGTGTCCTCGTATAACTTTGAATACACTGAATACACATGGAATTTTAAAAATATCAACTAGCAAGTGTCCTACTACTTCTTCTACACTCCAAATACAAGTTTACTGCATGCACTAATGATATCATAACATCTACTAAAAAATTGCTGGCCATGTTTTTCTGCATATGAAGGGTGTAGAGGCATGCTCCTCCAGTACACTAGGTTTCATGTAGTAGGCTTTGGCTGGCAGATATGACTCAATAATATTCTGGATGTTTTACGGAAAAATACTGCAATATTAAAATGAGATAGTTATAGGGGGAGAACTGTCATAGTTGGAGGACTAACCCTCCTACTTTTTGAACACAGAAACATTATTGTATGAGAAGAGTGAGCTTGTGCAATTGGCGATTTCCTATAATGAGTGATTAAGCTGATGTTTTTGTGCTTACACATATGTGCATTGCAAAGGATTTTACAATGCAAGAACTGCTCGCTTCACTTCCACAAGTTATAAGCCCCTCCAATTTAGAGGCCCCTAAAATGACATCGAAGTTGGAAGTGTAGGTGGGAAATCCCAGGCCCCTCCCTATATTGAAGTCATATTTTATTAATTAGTTTTGCAGTAAACAAAAAACCTTCATTTATCTGTAGACTAACACGAACAGTTAGAAGAGAGATGAATACATACTCTAGTACCAGCTGTTGCATAGAATATAGGCAGGATTTTATCTAAAGGGAGGATGAGGAACCTTCCCTCAATCACCTAGTACCCTGCAAGATATGATACTGTAGTAGGTTGGTTTGAGGCTGTACCTGTTACCTACAGAGGAGAGTGTGTGTGCTAAGAACTACTGGAAAATATACTCAAAGCATACATACATACCCTGCAGTGTCCGAGGCAACATTACCTTCTGTACATAAATGAACAGCACTGAAGTTCTAAATCCCTGGTGCATATATAACATGAGCGTCGGCGAATTATTTAAAGTGCACGTGCTATCTACTATTTAAGTATAATGGGGAGTATATGGAAGACTATAGGCAAAAGACAGAGACTAAAGAGAAGCTTGCTGTTTTACATCAAGTCGTATTCCAGGTAGCTATTGTCAGACTACCATTAGAAAGCTCTGCTGTGGAATGTCGCTGCATTAATAATCTGTGGCACTGCAGTAGCTATATGACATTTGTATTAAAGGAGCCATATGTGGGAGACTGACACATATGAAGGAAAGTAAGTGTGTTTAGGGACAATTTGAATAGTTTAGAGGTTACAGACAAACTGATGAACAGATAGAGAAACCAAGAAATAGAGAAACAGACAGAGCTTAACCCAACAGTACATGTGCTTGCCATGTGGTAATTAACTATGATTTGTAGTGCACAAGTCCTTCAACACGTCAATATGCCATGTACAAACATCATGTAATACAGTTGTTGTATGGGTCCTGACTACCAGCATACATCATGTGGCATGAGAATTATTTATGTAACATGTACAACTAATGTCATGGTACTGTTAGGCAACTATCACACATCAGTTTTCTACTCCTTATTTATCCAGTGAAACAATGGGACCAGTTGTATCACTAGAGAGAATGGTACCCCTACATTGTATATCAGGTGTTACATTTGACTACATGTTCTCTTATTATTTGGGTTAGTGGTCACTTTGAGTTGCATAAATATATTTATATCCCAGTCAATGTAGTTGCGGGGTCATCAAAACCACTTAGAAACAAAGTATAAGTGGTGAGTGTGTGGGCAACACCTCTGCAAAGATGAAGGCCACTCCACATACATACAGATATAGTACATGTACTAGAGAGCTAGAGAAAAGATAGAGGTAACAGTGAATTCATGTCATGATAATATTATTGCATACTGGTCTCTGGTAGTTGATGAGAGCTCCTCCCTCCAGTAGTCTCTCCACACACTGGGTGTGACCATTAGTAGCTGCTATATGCAGAGGAACACCATAGGGAGGAGTCTGTGATGATAGAGGAAAAAATAAAATAATTAGATGAATGTTCAGCATTGCGGGAGAGTGGGAATAGAACCCACCATGTCAGACTAATAAGAGGTTCAGGACATGTAGTCTAATGTGGAGCCACATACTCCTTAGATCTGATTACTGGAAGATTTTTAAAAATTGCATAGGCAGGGATACTCCCATAGAGTGTATAATGTTAGTTGCTGGGGGTCCATGAACATCACTCCAAGAGATGCTGAGAAAGGCAAGGCAACAACAACAGAAAGTGAAAGGAACACAATGCAACTCGCCCAAAACAGTCATTTTTCAAAGAAAAATTGGCTGTCTCAGGCGGGACTCAAGCCCACAACCATCAGCTTTCCAGGCAACGCTCTTACCAACTAAGCTACCAAGGCAGCTCAGCTGGCTGGGCTAAATCCTGCATACAAATCTCAACCTGAACTCAAACTTAGTATTTAGGAGTAGGTACACGCACAACACCTGTTTTTTACATTATAAAATAAGCAGCATATCAATGTACATGTATGTACATGTACAGTGTACATTACTTCAAAGAAAACAAGAGTAAAAAATACAGTTGAAGGATGTAGGGATGGAAGTGAACAAAAATCATATAAACTCAATTCAGATTGCAGGCAAAGACAGGTGATGTCTTGTAGCAATAATAACATGTGTAACCTCATATCACTACATCTGACATTATGCATGCTACTATACATTCTTCCTCTGTGACAGTCATTTCACTCTATGCATGGAATGGTGTGGTTTGGTAACATATGTAGTCTCCTGGGATAACATTGAACTAAAGTTGAAAATGAAATGTGGCTTTCCATTGGTTCGTGACTTACTTTCACAATGATTTAGCACTTTTGTGGATACAATGCTATATAGATAATGTACAGTCTATATAGATACAAGTAAATAAAAAATTTAGGAAATTTGAAAGGAAATATAGGGATTGCATAAAAAGGAACGGAGACAAGATTGGGACACAGACATGTTATGACAAGTAAATAAAAAATTTAGGAAATTTGAAGTGTAATATAGGAATTGCATAAAAATGAACAGAGACAAGATTGGGACACAGACATGCTATTTACATCAACATACCTTGTAGTACATTGATGTATATAGCATGTCTGTGTCCCAATCTTATCTCTCTTCATTTTTATGCAATTCCTATATTACACTTCAAATTTCCTAAATTTTTTATTTACTTGTCTCTTGTCATTTTTTTACTATTGTAAGCAATAATTCTCCCTAGCATGTGCTCTCCATATCCATAAACATCTGACCAAGTATTGAGCTACTGTATAAATGCGTAATTAGTACTGAGGGCGTGGTTTGGTTGCAAGCAGCAGCTACGTACACTTTGGTCTATAAGCAAACCTGCTAGCAACGTACTATCAGTCACCAGCGCTTTGGCTTGGTGGTATATAGTATCGTGGTAGAATAGCGTGCCGTTTCTCCAGCAGACGGCATATAAGCATATCAGAGAGTCGGTAGACTCTCTATGTAGGGATGGCACCGACACGACACGCCCACTTTCCCGTATAGAATGGCTCATAACTCCCAAACGCAGCAGTTACAAGCCCTTTTAGATAAATACACGTATTCTAGGAGTGATTCTGTACCCGCTAAGACCCTCAAAGTACGTAAAATACATAGCTACAATGACTTACGGAAATTGGCCAAACCGCACTTTTGTTCATCTTCTTCTTCTTCTAATTCAGTTGAACTGGCCTACCGCAAAACCGGCATAAGTACTCTCCTTGGTTTTTACACGAAACGACTCCTTTACGTTGCGTACGTGATCCTTGACCAAGAGAATCTTCGTAACTTCACTCGAAACTGTATAATCGAGAGGTTTCCTTATTTGTCATGTTTGTCGGAAGCCATTTTGTATAATATGTGCACGTGCATTTCACGTTTGACAGAAAGGTGGGGCTCAAGCGCGCCGGAGTAGAAGGGGTGGGGCTCGTGCAGACAGTTAGTGTTAGGAGCCATTTCCTTTGCGTAAGCTTACGTCACTTAAAGCTAATATATAAATGCTTGTAGTGCCCCTTACAGCTTTTGTGCGGTGTTCGTTTCGCTGTTTTGTGTGCTTCTCCGCGCTGCTATATACTTCCATCGATAAACTTCGCCTATTTCGGCACCTGTCTACTAAACGTTTCCTGTATCGACTTTCTCTCTCCTCCTTCGCCAATTGCGGCACTTATCTACGTTTCCCGTTATATATTTTCTCTCTCTCTCTCTCCTTCGCTGATTGCGGCGGCTCGTATTTGCTACCTTCAGCCAGTGGGCCTTCAGCGCCTCCGATCCCTTCTCCACTTTCTGTTTCGGAAGGTACGTTAAGATGACCTACATGAGAAAGTTTGCTCATTTTTATGTGTGTTTGCAGCTGCTGTTACTGAAGACTGTCAGCCGCAGAAAATTCCCTCAGTTGTGGGGTTCTCCCGTATCCTCTCTGTACATCCTGGGTGTGGAGACACTTCGGAGAGCTAAGTTTTATACTTTAAATTACCTGTACATGTACTTATGATGCCTTCATTGAAACAAAAACGCAAGGCTTACCGTAAGAAGTACTATAATGAGCATAGAGCTAATGTACATAATCCAACCTTAAAGGCAGAGTACAATAGAAGTTACTATGCTCGTTATACTGAAAAGTTGAAGAGAGCCACTAAGACACTATGAATTAGATAGTGACAGGAAGAAAGCCTCTGCTAGAGCAGCCTATAGAGCTGACCCTGAAAGAAAAAAGGCCGCTAGTAGAGCTCAATACCAAGCAGACCCTGAAAGGAAGAGGGCTGCTAGTAGAGCTCAATACCAAGCAGACCCTGAAAGGAAGAGGGCTGCTAGTAGAGCTCAATACCAAGCAGAGCCTGAAAAAAAGAAGGCTGCTTGTAGAGTTCAATATCGAGAAAAGCCTGAAAAGAAGAGGGCAGCCTCTAAGGCACATTATCATGCACAGTCTCATAGAAGGAAGGCTCTCTTTCGTGCTTATTTTTCCAGGAAGCGCTGTGCTAGGATAATGTCATTTAGAAAATACTATGCCTGTCACAGGGATGACATACGCATGGCTAGAAGAGGCAGATACATCCTGTCACAACAAAAGCCCAGATACATCCTGTTCCAACCAAAGCCTTGTGAAAAAGAGATGTATTTAAAAGAGCTACATACCCAATTTGTCACATGACTTTGAAGCTAAGTCTCAGTTGACAAAGGCATTTAAGAAGCTACATGAATCTGTAGCAAAACGAATGCCCAGGGTTTTACAGAAAACTGTGTGTAGATTAGCAGCCAGGAGGCTGCTAAACAAAGCCCTGCATGCTGGGTATTTCCTCAAAAGTATTAGATCCATTAAGTCCCTCCAGATTGCCCAAAGGGAGGACTTTGGTAAAGGATGTCACACTATGGCCTCAGAGCCGTATTTCTATGACTCTTCTTACCAGCATGTGAAGAGAGACATTCCCATACCTATTAATGAGGATGGCCAGTGTGTAGTAGCTAAAGAACTCCACACTGATAATGAAAAAGAAGGTGCATGTGCACAGAGAAAGAAATGGGAGTGTTGTAGTGAGTGTAAACCCATTACTGACACAGAAGTTAATGCCATCCTGACCTTAAAGGCAGCCTTTGAAAAGCCACTACAAGAAGTCAGGCATGCCTTAGATGATTGTGATAGTGGTTGTCCTAATGGACACTACTGTAAAGTACATGTAATTGAATTTTCCTCTGTGGGCCTTAAAGGCCACCCATTGGTTTGTTCCTGTAGTAGTGGTGGTTGCCAAAGTAAACTCAGAGTACTGAGGGCAGCTGCTACACATTTCCCTGTGTTGAGGCAGTTCCTGCATGATGTACACAGTGCTATCAGAAGCCACATGTGTGTATTTGAAATTGATAAGACACTGTGTTCTGGTAACTACCACAGATTGATGGAAATCACTAATGTAGACAAGCTGGATGCTTTACTGAGCAATGAAGTAAGCTCAAGCTATGAGCAAAGCACAGATACACAATGTGCAGATTCAGCCCTTAGGCAGCCTAACTTAGAAACGCAGCTTATCATTACTCATGCTGGCCTAATAGCTGAGCTAGAAAAAGAAATTTATGACTTCCCAGAATACGTTTGCTGTAGCTGTGAGCGTCTGCATCAGAGGAAGTCAGTAACAGTTGTTAAGCTCAATGACAATCTTAGCAATGATGTGTGGCCGAGGTTGAAGAGCTTCATTTTAAAACAAACCCCAGATGCTGGATATCACATTTTGTATATGTGTAAGTATTGTAAACCCATGATAAAAAGGGACAGATTGCCACCACGGTGTGTCCTGAATGGGTTGGAAACTGTGCCGATCCCACCAGAACTGGCGGCACTTGACCCACTGAGTAGGCAATTCCTCCAACGTGCCAAACAATAGTGAGGTTGGGTACATACACTGCTAAAGTGCCCATCTACAATTCCATAAAAGCCTGTAAGGGCACAGTATTTTTTCTTCCACTTCCATTGAACAAGACACTTGAAACTCTGGATCAGGTAGAGCAATGTGGTGGTGCCCTACCTAATCCTGAGTTGTATATTATTGTCAATGGTAGGCCAACAAAAAGTAAAGTTGTGTGGCGTAGCTTGGTTGATGTGAACCGTGTGAAAAAAGCCATAAGCACATTGAAGTTGTGTAACTGGCTGTATAGAGATGTGAAAAGTGAATCAATCGATGAGACAACCAAGCACATAATTGAAGTTTCAAACACAGCTCCCACTAGCATGCTTGTAAAAGCTACCAAAGATGATGTAGCTTCATTTCAGGCTTATACAATCAGAAATCTAGATAACAAGCTGTCGCCTACTTCGTAACAAGCTGTCGCCCACTTCTGATATAGAGCAATACAAACTGCTCAGTGTCAGAGAAGGTCCAATAGACAATAGACAGCAGTATCTTGATGTCATGTGCTTTCCAGTTCTCTTTCCCACTGGAAGGTTTGGTGAGTTTCATTCTCGACAAGAGAAGCTCTCTCATAGTGAATACATTAAGTCAAGATTGCTGAACAAAGATTCAAGGTTTCGTAAAGATGCACAGTATGTATTCTACCTCCTGTGGCAGAAGGAAATGAGAGAGCTCTCGGCAGGTGTTTACAATCTGCTGAAGAGTACTAGAAGACAGGCAATGTCAGTTAGCAAGCTGTTGGACAGCATAGAGTGTTCTGATGAACGCCTTGAGGCAAATTTGTGCACTATGCTCCAATCAGTACGTGGTACAAAGCAGTACTGGTTCTTGAGGAATAGTGAGTTGAAGTGCATGGTATGTGAGTGGGGTTCACCGACTCTCTTCCTCACATTCAGTTGTGCGGAATATGACTCTCCTGATATCACTGAGTACCTCAGGAGAGTAAACAATGTCTCTTCCCAGTATAACATTGGTAAGCTTTGCACTGAGGACCCAATCTCAGTTTCCAGAAAGTTCTCCTTGAAGTTTCATGCTTTCTTTCGCAAAGTTTTCATCACACCAATTTTCACATTTAGTAGAGCTTCTGTTAGTAAGATACGGTAATGCTTGCCTGAGGCTATTATTTACAAGATTTACATGGTTTACAGAGATTTTATCACAATGTTGATCTAATGGAGCTTTTATTAGTGAGATACAGTAATCCTTGCCTGAGGCTATTTGTTGTTATATTACAAGATTTACATTGCTTACAGAGATTTTATCACAACGTTGATCATTGTGGTATTAAACTATACTATCATACAAAATTTCACATTTAGCAGACCTTTCATTAGTCAGATATAGGATTGCGTGGCCTCCATTAATAATACATGGCCTGAGGCTATTTTTGTTTATTTTACAAGAAGTACATTGTTTACAAAATTTTTAACATGATGATGCACTACCCACAGTGGAACTACATCACTGTACCAAGTTTCATGTTTAGATGTGTTACCGTTAGTGAGTTACGCTTGTTTAAGCGGAAGAAGAAGATGAACAAGAAGAAGAAGATGGAGAATTTACAAAACGGACTTTTGTTAATTTAACTCCTTTCTCATGCATCAAATTATACCATTTTATAATCACAGTTAGTTTCTGGGTATAGTTACACATTCATGTTAACAGAAGTCCAGTAGGTAGCAAACTGAAAGTGAAAGTGATGAAAAATCTTATATATGGTTTTCAATGGGGATAGACCATAGCAATCCCTATATACACAGTACTACTGTACTGTGTGATGTAGCATCTGTTTCCAAACATGTTCTATTATACTGCATTGACTTTCAATAAGGGGACAGCAAAAGTGAAAGTCCAGTCATTATATTCATATAACTCTCCATTATGTATATACATGACCTATGTTAAAGGGTGGACCCAGGAGGAGCTGGAAGGAGCTGTAGCCCTCCTTCTACTGACTGACATGTCTAGGCACTGGGCTCACCCTTGCACCTCCCATGTGCAGCAATATTTGACCACTGACCTGAACATGAATATGAATGCATAAATTCATAATGAAGCCAGCTCCAACAAACTTGAGTGTGTTCTATCCTGGACTTCTTTTAAACAAAATCTACTGTAAGTGTCGACAGTGATTCAGATTCAGATCTGAATCATTGCCTGCTAGTCCCAGTGATCAGCATTTGGACAGCAAAATAGTATAGTATTTCATCTGTGGGCTATCACTGGTAGCTTACATAATTGACAGTAAGTCTACTAAATGGTACTCTAAAGGTCTCCAGTTGGAGCAGCATACAGCAATGAGGTTGATTTTCCCCCTTCAAGACATTCTATACAAAGGCTGTATAACTGAATAGACCAGTGGTAGTTCACTAAATACACTATAAAGTAGTTATCACTGCCATTAGCTCTATCAAGTAACAACATATCTAAATTGATTGCCATCTCTAAGTACTATTCTCTGGGGTGCATTTTATGTCCGAGTTACTATCTCACTCCCCAGTACACTCCATGACCTACTTACTTCAATCATCACGGCACAACACTATTGTTGTAATCTCTCTAGGTACACGTACACAAATTGGACACTACATTTTCATTTATTTCTCCATCTATGAAGATTCCTTCTCATCATTAGAGGCACATTAAGTCCACATGGTTTGTTTTACAAGAGGTATGTGGTATCATTCTAATTATGACAAGTAACTATGCAGTAGTCCTTCAAGACACCTGAGAATCACACGATACCAAATAGCATATGTTCCAGTCTCATCATTGATAAGAGACGCAGCATTCTTTGAAGTCATGTTTTCTTGAAGAAGCTCAACTCAATAACCATAACACAACATAAATGTCTAGTGTACACGTAGTGCTGTGAGGGGAAAATGTATTTATTAACCTCAGGACTGTATTCCAATGGGGAGCCATACCGTCTTAAGTCTGTAAATTAGGCAGGGACAATAGGTGACTCAAAGGTAGGTATATAGTATAGAAAGTACAATGGTAGTTACTGTGGGTATGTATTGTTTCTGAAAGTCCACTTTTGTGATCTTCCATAGAGAACAAGAGTAGTTGGGTGTAGGGGTGCAAGTGACAAGTATCACAGAAACACAATAGAATGTATACATATGCAGGCAAAGGCAGGTGATAATGTCATGCAGTAATAAGCATGTACGAGTATTAGTATAGTGAGTAATGAATTAGGTGGGTGAATATATAGTTAACTAAAGTGAAATTTATAAGGGTGTACCCCCATATCACTACATCTGTATTTCCAGGGGTTATATATGCTGTATATATTCTTGTTATTTGTGACAGTCATTTCATGGATTGGTGTAGTTTGGTAATATACATAGTCATGGAAGTTGTTTGAGCTCTTGTGGATATACGTACTGCAAGTCAATGTATAGTCTAGAAAAGAATCTTTCCACACATTTTGGTATAAAAGTCATTTTACTGCCTTGGGAAAACATTTACTCTCAATAAGGACAACATGACAATGAATGTTCAAGGCCGTAGAACATGGCACAGCCATGGCTGTGCCGGTTTTCGCCTCCTCTTGCATACTGCACATGCTCAGTTAGTAACCTTTGTATATTGAAGTTTTGTAATGAGTGCATATATATCTGTCTAGAGCATTTAATAGTGTGAGGCAGCTAATCCAGGTCTATATCTCGGCATGGTGTCACGCTTTACCATCACCATTTATCAATGAACCTAGTGAGCCTTATGTGTCTATATTACGGCAGAAAAACAGCAGCAAAGGTAACACCAACTGTACTATCTCTAATAAAACTACCACTGTTGCCTTCCAGCCAACAGAGCACAGATTGGTCCCTGGAGTTATGCAAGTAAGCTTGCTTAGGCCCTCTCTACACATAGCCTACCACCAACAGAACCAGTGCATTACAATGTTTAGCATTAAGCTATAGGCAAGCTCCCCCTCTTAAACAAGGCCTTGTAACTGGTGAACTTTGAGTGGGAAATGAATACAGCAGCCAGACATGTTCATTACTGATCTGCACGATGGGTTCACTTGTGCAGATCGTGTTACTGGTCCATTACAAGGGAGAAAGGCCTGCCATGTAGAAAATTTTCATATTAAATGTCAGAGCAAGGACTCCAGATAGCACTAGCATTATTCACATCTCTTATTGCTTCAGAATACCCTGGCAATTATTATAATAAAGTTGTACACACTGACATGTTACATGAACATGACAGTACAGTGGTTGGGTTGCTTCAGCTCATCCAAAGGAGCTCAGCATTCTTGTAGTATATGTATGGCTGAATGAAGACACATGACATGACCAGTGTTGGCTCTAGTAACAGATGACCATCGACTACTGTTTACCTCAGGTACATATTGGTCCCTTTACTTACCTAGGCAGGTACGTGACAGCAGTCTATTGTCTACATGATTCTTGTGAAGGATGTAAGAAGGCATCAAACATTACACATGTCAACCACTCAGTATGTACCTAAAATCTATAATTAGAGCTCAGCTCAAGCAAGACATCATTGCATATTGTATTTCGCCAAGGTATTAGTATGTAGGTAATCATTACATCAGCAAGCTATAGCTATAGGTAGTCAGATATAGAGATATACAGTCAGAAGACAAGCAAGCTATACAGGTAGTACACAACAGTAGATGATGTTTGGCAGACCTTCAAAATGAAACAAGAGACACACTGTGGAGAGGTGGGTTGAGGTCTGTAGTGAAGGCTACAGGTGAAAATTTCAAGAGATCACTTGATGTAGATTGTGATGACAGTGAGGAAGTAGGAAGAAAATGTAAAGGAAAAAGAAAAAGGACTAACATAAAGAAGAACATGATAACTTTATATGTGCCCTTCTTTAGCAGTGACAGTATAAAATGCACAAACTTCAAATCTCTAACATTGCCTTTAGCACAACATCACACACACCTTTTGTTGAGGAGTTGTTTTCAACACTAGAAAATTTATTGCATAGTGTGTACACACATATGTTAAAGCATGTAGGGATGGCCATGTCAAACATCAGGGACACATGTATGTTAGTAGGGGATGATGGCATGACACTATCATAGTCAAAAGAAGTAGGGAAGGTGTTATGATAGTTACATGCCATCATTCTTATCATGCAGCACATATATACGCATTTTGGCACTTTCCTTTCCTGTATTGACCACCAAAAAGTGGTAGGGTAAATGCCCTGTCCCACTGCCTCTGTAAGCCTTGGGTTATCGTGTTGGTATGCAGCAACATTAAGGTAGAAAGGAGAGGAACTATCTATCACTTCAGTTAGTCAAGATGGAACATAGAGAATATTAACATACCCAATGCAGCAATGAATACATATGACAGCTACATGTAGATATCAGTAGAGTAAAGAAGTGGTCACTTATTCTCACATACTTAGATATACCATGGAAAGACAAGTGGAACAATACACTAATTGGCAACCAGACTCCGTCACAAATATCCATTGCTACATATAAATGCTCAAATCTTGACCACATCATGATGTAATCTAGCAAAGTTCCTAAATGTTAAACATGTACGTACATGTTATAAACTATAGCAATGACACCATCAGCTGTAGAGGTTATGTCTACACTGTAGGTGTACACAGTAGTTGTGGGCTTACAACTAATCACTGCTATGTAGGAGGTCCATATACAACCTCTAGGTGATGCCCAAAACAGAAAAATGACTTTTCACCCCCATAGTATCGAGAGAAGTTAGTAGCGTACATAGCAACACACCTTTGCTGGCACAGCTCTAAAACCTAAGAGCTGTCAGTTATTTATGGTTCAAAACACAGCAGTCAACTGAACCTCTGGAGACTATAGTCTGGACTATGGACTGGACTGCAGACATTGTCAGAGGTATCTAATAATTAATCACAGAAGCTGAAAGAAATATATCACTAGAATAATGGATGTAGACTGTGTGTATCTTAAGACAGTTCCTCTGTGCAAGTTCATTGTAATTACTCATTTAATCACCACTGAAGGATGTGTCATCATCACTACCTGGGCTTATAACACACTATAGCCTTCTAAAGTATACAACAGACTATAGTGTCCAGTTCACAGAGTACACAGAATTGAGTGACTTCTGTGAATGATGGTGAAAATCATAGTCCTATATCCATTAGCTACAGAACCAACATTTTCACATGGCAAGCCCACCAGGTAGTTCCATTTCCCACATCAGATGCTATGGTCTGTATATACATTCTAGACACTGCCTATATGTAGGTAGGTATCATACTCCTACATATATAGCTACTGTCTGTTCTCCACACTATAGAGCCAGCATTCACACATGGCAAGACCACCAGATGCTGTGGCAGATACATTCTGCACACAGTGTATAGGTCAGCTACTGGAATTCACACAGAGAATACATGTGTAGCTATGTGTGGTATACATTTGATTCAGAATGCAATGAAATGCAGAAAAGTATGTACATACCAATCTAAGCAACTCTCATAAGTTGATTCATGAATCTACATCCATGTGCCTAATTAAGTCATACATACATGAAAATCAATCAGATTACATTACAGAATCACCATGCACTTTTCCCTACTTATCTGACCTATCTGAACTAACTTCAGCAAATAGATACAGAGGTAGAGACAGCATGTCAAAAGTGAGGGGGCTCGGTGTTCATGAAGTTTACTATACACATTCATTCTGAATGTATCTCGCATAATACATTCTTCATTTGACCCACTCACAACCAAATTTTGGGGAGCTCAGCCCCCCTAATCAAAAAGTGGGGGGGGGGGGGACTCAAGCCCCCCCTGACCCCCAGGTTCTCTGCCTCTGAGATATTTACCACGGAGTTACACTTGTCTCAATCCAATGAGAAACTCAGCAACTCTGGTAAGGGATCTGAACACAGGCAGAGTCGTTTAGACAAGAAGCTCATGGATTCAGTTCCTCCTGCCTCTGTAATTGGTATACTACCTCCATACTTACTGTAGTGGCTAGATTGGGGTCTGCTCCATTTCTGAGGAGAACTTCCACTATACTGGTATGGCCTTCTTGACAGGCAAAATAGAGTGGAGCGCCACCATCCTGTATGGTAGAGGAGAGGATAAGATATGTAAATACAGGTATGTTGTCTGTCATTACACAGAATATGTTATAGTGACACTAGCTACACAAGAGTCAGTAGATATGCAAGTGGGATGTAGTCTACTCCATGTGCTCCATGTGGAGATGACATCATTTCTCTGGAGACTATCATGATGTTCATATACTAATCATGTCACTGTGATAATACTCTTGACAGGTGTCAGTTTCTGGTACACATAATGATTAGTGATTGTAAAATGTATGTAGATGCAAAATGAAGGAAAATCCTAAACTTGTGCTTATGTTTCCCTCCTTCCATCTCTCTTCCCATTGTGTCAATCACCTAAACACAAGCATAGGCCTTTAAATAGGACAACTAAAGGCTATATAGGTGAGTGGGTGAAGAGAGAAATGGTACTCGTAATGTACGTACATGTGTTGTTTTCATATAAGGTACCTTTTCATAGATAATGGGATGCCTTGTATAAGAAAGGAGTGTCAAAGAGACACATACACATATTTGCACTCTAAAGTGCAGAACCCTCTGCGCCATGAGTTCATGCCATTGTGGATAGACCTTGCTTGGAGGCATGACCAATGGCAATTCACGAAACTCAACATCCACTTACAGAGTATGTGTGGTTAAATACACATGCGCATTTTCTGCAGGAAAATGGCCAACTATACGTATGGCTTTCAATGGAGGAGTGCTGGATCTCTGCAACTGAGCAGTTTCAGAAAAAAAACCTACAAATTTTTTGACCTCCGTTGCCTGCTGAGTACGTGACAGGATTTTCAGGACGAACAGACGCTCCAGAGGTGAGATGTGACTTAACAGACACACAGACACACACACACACACAGACCCAACTAATGTAACCCTCCTGCACATGTGCGGAGGGTTAACTAAGTGAATGTAAGTGTGAGTGAGAGCAAATCCACCTAGTCATATGGAAGAAATGCAACATTCCTCTGGAATTCCACTGGCAATAGAAAATACATTTCCTTCCAATATATTTACTGTATTCCGGCAATATTCCTCTGATTTTCCATTCCATTTCCATTCTACGGTAACAATATGTACTACATATGGACATGTGCGACCTTTCAGTGTAGTTGAATGCTATGCATTTTGGCGAGTGGTAGTACGCACACAAAATTAGAAGCATGTATAACATTATGGTATGTACAGTTGCCCATCACAAAATAGAAAAATCGCCTGTTCAGATCATTAGGAGGGCTCGCTACGCTCGTCAACAATGTATAGTTGCTGAGTGCATTAGCACGAGGCAGCTAATCCAGGTCCATATCTTGGCCTATGCATACGTATGTGGAATCATGCTTTAGGAATGTCATTAGTCATGCTCAATATCCCTGGAGTATTGTTTAGGAATGTCGTTTGTCACGCAAGTACGCCACTAAACGCTCCATGGTGTGAGGCATTAATGTGCATGCACATTCCTAGTATGTATGTCGCCTCTTCAGCTACTTTATCTACAACTACCTGGGATATTACAATCTTGTAGTTGCATTGTGTGATACTACCACTCATAAAGGGAAGTGTACTTATCTCTCAGCGTATGCAGCAGAACACATTGAACAACTGTTACCTTGTGCGGCAGTGTGTCAGGTCATACATGTATGCATGTGTTAGGATGTTGGTTAATATGTACAATTGTTGCACAGTTACAAATTGAGAGCTAAGGCTGAGTTTAGCCTGCATGCAAATAAATCAGAAGTAAAATTTTTGTGGTGTCTTTGCATACTTAACAGAACAGCAGGAATGGGGGGAAAACCAACTTCAATAATAATAATAGTTACAGGCAATGAAGTGAAAACAACATAAAAGAAGGCCCTAGGACAACAAGATTCCATGAGAAGACTATGAAAACACAGGTAACTAGTCAGGCTTGGCAACGGCAGTACACACATCTACATAAATTAAGGGGTAATTACAAGTAAATAACAGTTAAGTCTGCAGAGTTCTGTTATTGTTCCAGGTAGGTTCTGACCGCGCTCTAAAGATAGCATGTGAGCAGGTGATTGATATCTTGCCGGCATCATCAAATAGATGTCTCATCTGGCTCTTTGTAAAGGAGGGGAGTACATGTCTAAGGTCTGAGTGAGTTTGTGGCAGTGAATAGCCAAGGGCACCAACTTCCAAAGTGATCAGGAAATCCTTGAGGCCTAACCTATCCAGCTCACTCAAGACAAACTGATAGTTCTCTTTATTTCTCTTCCTCTGACGAGCATTGCTCAGAGACTCAGGTGAGTTGTACAGAATCGTGAGCTCTAATAGAAAAACCTTTTCCCGTATGATGACAAGATCAGGACGGGCTGATGTAGGAACGATATCCTGGGGAATGGTAGTAGGTGGATTATCGCAGACACAGTGGTTCGGAAGATCAGCATAATAAAAAAAAATAGCCTCTCATCCTTTGACAGAGCAGGTATTATACCCCGGACCAGCCTCTGAAGCACACTGTCATGGCGCCAAGTGAATCTGCCATGATTTAAGGAAGTTGGACAGGTGTTGAGGATGTGGAGCACTGTAGGGCTGGCAGAGCCACAAAGACTACACTTGGAATCAACATGTGATCTTCCAGTGCCTGAGATTAAGAGGAGTGGGGAGAGTGTCTGAAACTGCTAGCAGGATGAAAGACAGCTGACCCGGGGGCAAGCCACCCAATATGCAACTAGAGTACTACGAATAGAAATGTAGAAATTATGAAAGCCAATAAAGGAAGTTACATTATAGTTCATGACCACTCCATTTACATATCAGACCCCACATGGAATTAGACCCATAGTTAGTGGTTGTAATGAACCATCCGACCACATAATTGAACCACTAGTATCCATCATGCTCCATACATCAAGGATTCCCCTCATCTCATTCCATTGTTAGAAAACAACCCTGTCATGAGCAATGTGATACTAGTTACGATAAATGTATCAAGCCTCTACACGAATATCCCTACAAGACGAGAGTACGAAATGCTGCTTAGATCAATGTAATAGAAGCTGCTGAAGCCTTGTGTTATGATAACCCTTTGATACAGTCCTTTGGTGCAATGTCTTCATGTTTAATGGCCGCATTTACTAGCAGGTCCAAGGTAAAGCAATGGAGGCAAAGATGGCTCATTCATATGCTAATAGGTTCATGGACACAATTGAATGAACCTTCATTGCTCGGGAACCTATCCTACCTCTTGTCTGGAAGTGTTACATACATGTAGATGACATCTTATATGTTTGCACAGGTACTAGGAGCACACTAGAAAGTTCTTAGATAGACTTAACAAAGCACATAGAACCTTAAAATTCACGTGGAGGATTAGTGATGAATTGCTGGACTTAAACATCTTCAAGGGAGGGAAGTTCAACACAACAAACTACCTAGATATAAGCATGCAATTCAAAACCACGAACACTTTCAATACCTGCACTTTTCCTCTTCCCACCCCAGGAGTATCATCAAAGGACTTGTGAAAGGAGAAGCTATCAGGTTCTTTCGTTCCAATACAGATGCACACATTTACTATAATGGAGTTTAGAGAACATTTACATCGTAGAAACTACCCCTGACACTTTGGACAGCATCTTTAACACATCACATATGACTTAAGACATTCCCAACCTCAGCCCTAGCCATAACCTCAGCCATAGCGTTGACCCCTTGGACTTATCACCACCTACTCACATCCTTGTCACGCCTGATGAATAAGCACTGGTCCCTCATACACGATGATGTAACTCTCTCCTCTACCTCACCCAGCTCTATTTCCAGAGGAACCAAACCCTTGCAGATTTCATGGTGAAAGGAGCACTTCCAGGAGATTCACATCCCCCAATAGGTCAGGTACCTCTATACTCATATCCAGGCTAGATTCACACATGGTGCAATGTGCTGATAAACACTGTATAGTGTGCCTCAATGCTGAAGGAAGACGTCCTATTTTCAGTGGTGTCCAACACACTGTACCTTTCACAAGAGTAGATAACTCTCTCACTTAGTGCATTGTCTGTAGCAAATGGGGAAAACTGTACGTAGGCATAACTTCTAACAGCCTAAGGGATAGGGAGTGGGGGTATTGTTGCATGCCATAATGCCCTGCCTTGTTGCAAAGACATACGTATTATTTCTACACTTAGGCACTACATCCTTCAAATTATTGCACTTCTATACACAAAAATTCCAACTGGTCCAGGTACAAAAAATGTTTACACTACAAATACATGAAATAGAAACACACACTGTGCAAATCAACTCCTTAAGATCACTTCAATGTAGTAGAACAAGTAAACACAATATGTTGTTTGCTCCTCCTCTCTCTCTCTCTCTGCTTGTGTCAATTATGAGTATTACCTTAGTCTGCAAGTTAACATTAGCATCAGCCTTCACTAGAACACGGACAATTTCAAAGTGACCCTTTGCAGCAGCAACGCCAAGTGCTGTTGATCCATCCTGCATGTGTGCAAAATAAGCAACAGATTAGCACTTGTACATAATTATACAAATCATACTTATACCATCACCAAGGATAAAAAGCAACACTAATTTGAAGTTACATGACCTGAAATGTGCTGTAGAAACTGACACTCTAAAATTTACATACATACATGTATTTCATCTCTAAAATCATTATCATTCATCTTTTATCAAAGTGAAAGGTATAGGCAGGGGTTCTTGAATGAACCAAACCAGGAGCTTCCTACTAGATATTCCATTAGTATTGTTAGATATTCCGTTAGTACTAGATTTGTTCATTAGTATTGTTAGATATTCCGTTAGTACTAGATTTGTTCATTAGTATTGTTAGATATTCCATTAGTACTAGATTTGTTGGATGCCACATATGTACTCATCATCCATCTGTGTTTCACATGATCCATATCACAGTGGCCGGGATTAGTTATTTCATGGGCCCCAAGTGCCACACAGGATGCAGCCCTTGAGGCTTACATCATAACTGTGCCAACATATCTGTGTGGCATGAGGAATGACCATGCAACAACTAATTTCTTGCAGTGTCTATGGTGACTATCATTTCCCAGCCACTAACAACTCCCTTAGCTAGCCCTGATGTGGTAAGTGTGCCACACAGCACACTTTAACTTTTGATCTGTTACACAATATCATTCTGTATTCGCAAGTCAGATATATATATAGCACTTACATTAACAATTGAAGGATGCAGGGATTTGAATATCATCTTTCTGATCTATGCCACCTTTGTATGTATGTGTTGGTGGTCGTGGTATAAACAATTGTTTAGACAACATCAAAACTTCACATAAGTACATGAAACTGGAGCATCCAGTTCATGCTCTCTGCATGACAACTCAACAGATTTACGTACTTCAAAAGCTCTGTATATCCACAAGAATGTTGTTTGTCCAATGATTTAGTGATCAGGGGATACACTTTACAGTGCAATTTCTTAACACACTTTCCAAGAAGCAGATGTCATTCCTTAAAAGGACACACATTAGGTATTTAGTACATTAGTATGTATTAAAGTAGTACATAACTCTTAGTTGCCATTTTCAGAGGTAGCAATAACTATTTCTCGCTGAGATCTATGACGTGTTATGTTTGTGTTGCTAAAGTTCAAGATGTCAAACGTAAAAATCAAAAAGTAGTGGAGTGAAGAGAGAATGGTGGCAGCAGTAACTTATGTGAAAGAGAACAATGGCCTCAAAGAGGCTTCACATATCTACAACATGCCTGTAATTACTTTTCGTGGACAATCAATATAGTGCAGTAGACATTTTATGCAGGCCTGGACCCTCTACTGTTCTTACTTCAGAAGAGGACTGCTTGGTAGCATATACGCATTGACTCAGTAGGTTAGCTTATGTTACAAGCAAATTAAAATAGTGATTTATCCAAGAAGGACTATGAGCAATTTATGGCACTAGTCAATGGATAGAATATGTAATCAATTTACTTGGAATGGTTTAATACTCCATTCAAGTCATCCCTCCTGCTAGGCCTGTATTACTAATTGAAGATGACCATGCTTTCCCCATCAGTAATAGAGTACTTGAGCTAACTTGTGAAAATAATATCCACTCTTCCTGTCCACACCTCCCATATTTACAGCCACAGAATATTGGAAGTATTCAATGCAATTTGCTTGCTGTAAAGCTTGCTGTAAACCCTCAATTGCAGGTTTAGTAGTGAAAGTGTGGCTCTATTCATTCACACTACTTTAAGTGGATTTAAGAAAAGTTGAAAGTCACCTTTTAACCCTGTACAAGCGAGTGATTATTTCCAAAGCAGTATAGCAACATCAAGCTGATGAGAGGAGAGACATGACTATGTATGCTACTGTCTTTAGTGAGGAGAAAGTTGCCCTTTTCCAGAAGAGAATTACATGATCCCAAATACATTTCATGGTTAAAGGAGACACATTCTGAATGGTATTCTTCAGCAGTGTGCTTGAGCAACTCTGATATTGTGAATGGAGGCTCATTGAAACCAATGTCAGTTCTTCAAGTATTAAGCTTCATCAAAGAGTAGTTTACAATTATCTCATAGTGACATTTTAACTCCTACGAAGGTAAAGGAGAAAATGTGTCCTAAACTCGTACATTAGTGATTTTGATATTACAGAGGAATTTAAGGAACAGGAAATGTAGAAAGAAGAAGCAAAGAAAGAGCAACAGTACCAAGAGGGCAGAACATTAACAAAGGAAGAAATAGAGACTAGAAGAGAAGAAAAGCAGCAAGAGTAAGTGAAAGGTTGTTTTACTAGAACTGGAGAGCTTACAGTTGACGAATGTCTCAAGTGTCACACATACATATTATTGCGTTAAAATTGTACACAAGTGAACATTTCACTGACGTATATGGTCATGTGACCAGCAAAAACTATATGTGATGCACATACATTGCTCCATAATGTGTTCTGAAATGGTGTCCAACTATATATGGAAGTGCTTGTTATATTCATTCAAGAAGGACCTCTGCTGTTTAAGTAGTGTACTTGTCAATTTTAAAGTAAACTAAGATGATGATGATAAAGGAAGTGGAATTTTCCATGTATATTTGTAGTGGTGTATTTTACCTACTTCGAGTGCTACTTGCATCCTACATCATTCAAAACTCCATATGTTCTTTTACACTTGTTAGATATGACAGATATTCTATAGAAAGCACTATAGAAAGCACTAAAGTACAAACCCTTGGTGCCCAATCCAGTCTACACCATGTTGTGGTAGACACATTTGCATGTTTTTTTTCAAATGGCCAACTGCACATACAGCAGACTGCACATACAGCAGACTGCACATATAGCAGACTGCACATACAGCAGACTGCACATACAGCAGACTGCACATACAGCAGACTGCACATACAGCAGACTGCACATATAGCAGACTGCACATATAGCCAAACAATGCAAGAAGTGGTGTATCTCTGCAATGGAGCAGTTTCAGAGAAATCCACACAGGTGTTTTGACCTTCATTACCTGTTAAATACATGATATCATTTTCAGGATGAACAGACCCTCCAGGGGTGAGATGTGGATTAACAGACACACACACAGACTCAACTACAGTAACCCTTGCTGTGCATGCATGTCAAGGGTTAATTAAGATCAGGACATACATATACATACCGTACAAGCTAATACAACTGCATGTGAATAGGTACACTATTGTCTATTGACTTCACCTGAGCCCTCGAATTTTTATTTTTCACCCAGTTTCAAAATAAAAAGTACCAATGGATTCCTCGCATTTTGCTGCGCTATGTGATAGGTCTCACTAAATCTGAATCTCTACCACTCCAAAGATAGCTGTATGTCCCATAAGGAAAATATGGAGATGCCATTGACTGCAAGGAATGTAGTGCGCGTGAACTCAACCATACGTGCCGTTTATGTGCGAAGCTTTCTTACGTGCTCAAGCTGGTGTGAAAATCAGCAAGAAAGAGGGGCTACCCGGACGACACAAGGATTCTTATGTTAGTAATGCTAGCTAGGCTCCCATATGAGATATAGCGTAGCAGTCTAAACGGTACAAGTGAACTATGACATCATGGATCAATGTGTTTCCAGCGTCATGGCTCACCTTTAGCCACTTATCCCTAATCTTCAGTCTAACCAAGCCTAAAATACTCGAAAAAACATACTTCTTGTAGCGTTCAGCACTGCTGCGTGGTTCCCTCCAGTTACCTGCGCATACCACTACCCGCAAACATGCAGGAAGTTGTCAAAATGACGCGCGCTTGCGTATCACGTAAAACCTCAGCAACTTCCGGGGCTCAGGTGAAATCAAATAGACAATAGCAGTTTAGCCTCACAGAGGAAACCAAGTAGAAGTAGATGAAAATTGTTCTCATGAAAGTAACGGATTGAAAGAGTCTACTAAATTGAGTCTTTGTATTCATGAGTATTAGTAAGGGAGAGATTCAGATAATTGAAAGGGCATAGAAGTAAAATAATATTTAGAGAACACTTCCCAGTGCATTATGTGGTTTAGACTTAGTGCACGAGGAGATTGCAATAACGCTCGAGGTTACATAATGCACTCGCCTACAGCTCGTGCATTACTTAATCGAGAGCATTATTGCATTCTCCGAGTGCACTAATGAAACTGCATAAGGTACTTGGGCAGTGTTTTCTAAACATTTTAGTGCTGTCATGTGACCTAGAACCAATTGGATTCGAGGAAGGTTTCGAAAACGCGTTATGACAGAGAGCGAGCGAGCGAGCGGCCAGGAGAATGGTGCAGTGTTGGTTTGCTCCCCCACACAAGCGACACATCGGGAGAAGCAGCTAAGACATACTCGTATTCGCTTGTATACCCGTGCGGTAGCCTACTCCGAGTATCCAGAGGCGAAGCAGCTGGACGCACGCGTGCCCGTAGACACAAATGAAAAGTGTGCATTAACCAGTTAATGCACAGAAAAGTGTGCATTAAGTTGTTTAAAACGGTAGTCATGTGACCAAATGGAAGAATCTGATTGGCTCTAGGTCACATGACCAGCACTAATTGTATGTAAAGGTTTTGGAAGAGGGTACAACAATAGCTGGAGGATCCCATTCTAATTGTTAGCATCCCTTACCTAAGGACTAAAAGTATCACGGAATAGTTTGTTCTCAATATAGAGAAACAATACTTTTTGCTAGGAGGCAAGTACAGTCTGTGTTATTAGCACAGTAAAGTATTTGGTAATGCCCATATAGAGAGTGTTTGTATATGGTGTAATGGACAGAAAAAAAAAACACAATACTGTGAACATTGTGGAAGAGCAGATAAATGCTATAGATACTCAACATTATAGAGAAATATACCATGTGTATGTAGGCTGGTGTAGGGTGAAATGTGACTACACACTCAGGGAACTGGCAAGTGACCATGATGACAAATGGAATATTTATACATGGCAATAGAGAATGCAGAGGAGCATGATCATATCCGTATTGTAACAACATGAAGTTATTTGGATGTTATCATTACAACATGTACATGTATTATAGCCTCAGATATCATACCACAAGGAGATATATTCTCTACACTTAGGACATTATTTAATGTGTAGAACAATTGAAACCAATAGACTATAATTTTGCTAAAATGTTTATGATGGAACACATATTCACACATTTCATGAAAGGTGTATGTAGTTTAGGGTATTCCCCTCCAGTGGCAGATACAGGGGAGTTCCTAGGGCCCCCCTTTCAGTCAGGACAATACATGTGCTAAGAAGATTGCTTACCTGTAAAGTGCAATGTCACAGACAATTCATGTAGCCAAAGTGGAGGCAGGGAGTGCTTCATGTTACAAAACTCACGTTCATTCACAAAGTGTCACTACAGCACTACAGTACACATGCAGCCACTGGTAGCTATGCAAATCAGAAGCTCATGATCAATCAAGGGATGCACAGTGCCACCAACTGTAAAGAGGTGCATGGGGTGCCAAACAGGCTGGACAGTAGTGGTCAAATAGGCATGGTCTCACAAAAAAATGAGGGTGTGGGTAAACAAACCTTTTCAGCACGCTTTGTGCATGCCAATTGGTAAGAACCCCCCTTTCCTATTTCCTAGATCCACCCCTGCCCTTAGTATATGGACTCAATCATCACTAAGAACTCTACAGTCAACTACAGTCACTGATCACATTATATCACATGACTAATTTGGAGCTACCAAACCTCATAGAACAGCAACCTCTGCAATGTATCTCTCAGTAGTCAAGATCAGCACTAGTACAAAATCACATGTATATTACTCATGCCACAATGGTAGTTAACACAAGTTGAATTAAACATTAGGATTAGCAGTAGGCTATCCTCACAGTCATGAGGTCAGGAGGTTTGTGATGGGAAATTTAATCTAAGTGTTTAAGAATATTCTGGCCATGCCACAGAGAAGCCTTGACTACTACATTAGTTGATATTTCTGGTAATGTTTAGTACCCCATCATGCATTTGAATATCTATATATGCCATCAAAATACCAAGCTCTGGATCAGTATAATAGACCTTGTGGCTTACGTGGTAAGTGTCAATCATGAAATCTCTTGTTATAATAATCTGTCCAGTGTCATACCAAAGCCATTCGTACCTTCCTTCCAATATCAAGCTTATCACGTCCGACAAAATGTGTGTGAGACAAACAGACAGACAGAGAGACAGACAGACAGAAACACACACCAAGTACCATAACCCTTGTTGCGATGTACACCGAGGATTAATAAAAACTACCCACCATACACCTGGTATACGTATGTATTTATGCAGAACAATAGGAATGGTGTATTGATGAGGTAGGAAGACAATATTCAAGTATACAACTTCATACCTTGTTTTGGTAATCCACAACAGATCCTGCAATCAGTAGTTTCTGTACAATGTCTGTATGTCCCTTCCCAGCAGCTATCTCCAGTGGAACAGAGCAGGGATCAGCCTGTGAGGACATGAACAAAGTGAGAAGATGCAGTTATGTGAGTCAATATCTTTACTTCTGTGTCATATTCTGCACTTTACATAGTTTAAGAAATATTCACATCCTTAACTCTTATACATTAACCAACTTTAAGCAAAACAATTTACAGTGAGGCCCCAGTGTAAGATGGTAGTGTGGACAGGTACTCCAGTAGTAACCTATGACATGTGTGGATTAAAACGAGCCAGATCTTACGTAGAGTCAGAGTTAGTTTTTCTCAATGGCTTAACTATACAGTAGTTGGAGGAATAATTATCCAAAGCCATCCAACACACACCACACACAGAACAACATTTATTACACAACCACAGCAACAAAATTTATTCATTTTGTTTATACAGCAAAGAATAAGAGGTATTGTATACATAAATATTAACAAAATACATTACTTTAAAGTGTTCTCTTCCATCAATGTGGACATAATAAGCTATCAACAAGTAGGCTATGCAAGGGTCAAAACAACAAGGACTGTACCAGAAGTCATAGAAATAAGGTAGACGGAAGGAATGATAGTATAATGGACATACAGGGATTAGTGGTTACATATTACTATTGTCTTAATTAGACATCAACACTGCACCTAAGTCTGTACCCAGCAGGTGGATTGGGTGTACAACACTCACTTCCTTTCTGTTGCATATGGATCATGTAAAAATCTGGAAATGGCGCCCAATAATACAGAGGCATAGGCAGGGTGATAACTACCATTGAGACAGAGGAGGCAGTTGCCTCCTTGGCTTTGGACCTTATGAATAACTTATTAAGTTTTGCTGTGTGTAAATGCAAGTGGTAACTAACCACAAGCGAGGCACTCTAAGCAAGTTGTAACCAACCACAGGCGAGACCCCAAGCAAGTGGTAGCCAACCACAAGCGAGACTCCAAGCAACAAAACTTATACATGTGGAGTAACTAGCATTGAGGTGGAAGAGGCTGCTTGTCACTTTTTGGAAAGTAAATCGGCATTGAAAGTGTGGAAAAAACATGCAGCCATAGAATAGCCACACAATGACAGCACAGGTATGTGCATTCGTGTTAGTAAAGAATCACATGATATGTACTTGTAGTGTACTGCGTGCTGTACTTGGTGGTTGTACATGCATGTGCAGATGATAAGCCTCCCCTGCTGTTCAATACTAGTTACGTCCCTGATAGGTATAGTCCCTAGTTCATATTCATTCAGCAAAGGGTTTGAGAATCACATACACATCTGAAAGCAACAGTTTTGTGCAGACCTGAAAGTAAATACTTCTGCATATTTGTGATACGTATGTCAGTTCCACTGAAGACCAAAAAAGGGAAGTAATTAACATTCTAACAATTGTCAGTACACCACTATAGAGAATGACTTATAACTGTAATGTTCAGGAAGAGATACTTTGGATGTTGAGGTAGTAACCATGAAAAATGTGTCCGCAGAGCAAACCAAGCAAATGGCTGACAGCTGTTTCAGGCTGGTTGGCCCTCATCAGCATCGTGTATACCTAGCTACTCTGCAATGGCCTAGAGTTACATACCCTAGGCAGGTCTGAGTAGCTGTGGCTCAGAACAATATTATTCATCCACCACAAACCACACAAGCCTACCTAAGAAAACTTCACTGCCTAAATCAAAGCCAACAATATTGGGCAGTGCTGGGGTAATGAAACCACCAAAGACACCGTGGCACCATCTGTATTCACTGTTCATTGCTAGAAGTCAGAGAATATCAATACCATCACTATTTACAAATACAGTAGCCTCGTACCCAGATTCTTGAAGAAAGAGAGCCTGGTACTGACTGTTTGCACATGCGTGAAAAATCCCAGCATTCCGAGATTTCCGTATAACTTTGGTACACTTTCTGCATCATGGATGGGCTCTGACGTCATGTTCCTCTACTGTTTGCTATAGCATGCCCTTACTATGATCAGTAAAAGCGCCATTTCGTTCGCTCTACACTGTCTGGATAGCCATGACCTCGTTCTGAAGCCTGGACAGAGAGAAGCAGTGAGGTTGGTGTCAAGCCACTCTCCCACAAACCTGAAGTCAAACTACCCTGCACTGAGTGGCAGGGATTAGTAGGTGACTCCCTTATCTTTCGTTAGGGAGGCAGCGCTTCTATGAAATCAGCTGCTTTCTTTTCTCGGCTAACAGTTGATGTCACGAAGCACGCGTTATTACGTTGGGCCTCACTTTACTATAAATGTCAATGTCATAACCGACAATTGATGCACAAGCAGCAGTAGCTACCAGGCTCTCTCTCTCCCGCCTATTGAGGGCCTGGGTACGAGGCTACAAATACAGTAGATGGACTAAGTACACTTTGGTAAAGTACAATATATAGTTTGCAGGTTTTATGTAGAATTGAAGAATGAGATCAGACAGAAGAATACACAAAGGGGAGCAGCATAATGCAATCAAATACAAGCTTCAGACTTTTGGCAACACTTGAGTGGGTGAGCAACATGAGCTGGCTATCTCTTCAAAGTAAATTCTGGTTGTAATCTAATCAAGGATACTGTATGGATTACCAGACACCTGTCCATCACGTTGACAACCAAATACAATACTCTATAACATGTGTAATCCCTCCCTATATCACTTTTATAGGGTTATAAATGTTCACAAAGAATACATAGCATATTAAGAATAGGAATAAGGAAATAATAAAGAAGAAGTGATACAGAAATTCAGACACATGTATCTATGAAAAAGCTATCCCCTACCATGAAAGCCCACCACAACCTAGTTTGGCCTATGTTAGTAACTATACTATAACTGTGGCAGGTAACTGGACCCGCTGTTGTACTCAGTACTCGTAATATTCGTACGAGACAGGATGTGGGAGTCAATGACAGTTGCTAGCTATTCTGCTTATAGGTATGCAAGGGAGGTAGAACTCTGCATGAAAGTCAGTAGGCTTATACGTGTTGCTACACACAGTAAAAACCAGTGAAACAAGTGTAAAAACATTTTCACTAAAATGTTGAAGGATGTAGGGATTGAAGTGCCAAAAAGTATAGAAACAAGGTCAAAGTGCAGCACGCATGCAGGGGATGATAACATACAATAATCATAACATGCGTAACCCTATATACCTACATCTGTAAATACTAAAAGTATACTTTTTGGCACTTCAATCCCCGATCACATTACTAAATTATATTCTACGTTGGAACAGAGACACTCTATGGACTGCAGCTGACACAGGGACAAGATTACGATCTATTATAGAGTTGGTAGACTCTATATGTAGGGATGGTGGAGATCCACCCATCAGCCTTAACAGCTCAGAGCTCCCCAATGCAAATGTTATAAGCCTTATCAGCCACACAACCTGCTCTGCAAGTGCTTCTGTACATTAAAATACTCCCAGAGTACATAAAATACACAGCAACCAAAAACACCAAATTGTTCATCATCTTAATCTTTTTCTTTCTTCGAATTCACTTTAAATGGCCTATTTCTCTTTCACAAGAAACTTTTATACTGAAGCCTACATGACCCTTGACTAACAAAATGTACATGTACCTGCTCCAAATGTAGTCAAACTCAACAACGCAACTCAACAATGCAAAATCCCTTCTTATAATAATCTGCACCGTGTCAGTACCTTCCTTTAGCTTACCCTCTGAGAAATAGTCAGACAGACAGACAGACAGACAGACAGACACACAGACTAACTACAGTAACCCTCACTGCACATGCATGCTGAGGGTTAAATACCCTAAAGAGTAGCAGGGTAGCTATGACATGTAAATAGTGAAGGGGTTAAACGTGCTATTATTGCTAATCATGGGCTAAACATCATTGTTTGTGTTAACTGAACTCACAGCCACAAACCTCACCAATCTGACCACGACTTGAGGTGATCATATATATGGCATATCATTACGACAGTAGGTATTACACACTTGCACACTTGAGCTAAGCTGCACTTACTACACACATGTGCTGCAGCTATACTATAGCCTATACATTTATACACCCAAGGTTTAGTTGAGACCACAGCTGGTCACAAAGCCATTAACTCCTATTGTTGACTCAGTACAAGAAGGATCTAAATCCTAGATGTGGAGATTACCTCGACTACAACCACCACAATCTTACAAGTGGATTTACCACATACCATACTTGTATTACAGCTACAGCAATGACACCAGCAGCAGTAGAGGCTATGTCTACACTGTCGCTGTACACAATAGTTGTGGGCTTACAACAAATTGGGCTGTACTCAGGTGTATGTACATACACAGAAGTAATCACTGCTAGGAGGTTAACTTATAGAGGTTGCCCAAATATGAAAAGTGACCTATTTGGACACTATTAAATATTTCATCCCATAAAATCAAAAGCAGTGAGTAGCCTACATAGCAACAGTCCTTTGCTAAATTCAGAGCGGTCGATTTTCAATGTTTCAAAATGTGGCAGTCAAATGAATCTCTGGTATTCATTGGTACACCAAAACTTACATGTAGCACAAAATGACACTTATTAATAGCATACAGTGAACTTGATTTGATAAATACTTCTAAGTACTACCATGAGTATTGCATGACGTCTTTGTATGGGTCAAAGGTCATAAAATCAGTGGTGGTATTTTTGAAAAAGGTGCATGTGTAGTTTATTCTAATCCAGGTATCATTACTAGGTGAATGCCTCAACATTGTGAGTGAGAGAGAGAACTCACTAATGACATGTAAAGGAAATATATATCAAGATACACTATGAGCTGATACAGTCATGTATACAAATGAAATGTACTTGCAGTTATGACTAGCTATAATTATAACACACGCATGCACACGTACGTACACACACATACGCACGCATGCGCGCATGCACACGCAGGCACACACACACATACACACACACACACACACACACACACACCAGGTCGTCCTTTAATTAATGCACACTTGCATACAGCTCAAGACTCTTACTATTACCGAATTACGAATACTGCTTGTCAGCATATCTATGTTTATCATCCACAGCAATGGATGATAATTGGCCTATTCCTTCAACAACACATTTCTTTCTGCTCCAGACATTAACTGTGCCGAGCACTAATGCTGCTTCTGAATATCTCCACGTTTGGTACTCTTAACAGCCATAGTTTACAAGAAAACTTGTTTACAGACAGAGACAGAGAGACAGACAGAAACAAACACAGACTAACTACAATAACCCTCCCACACATGTGCAAGGGTTAACAAGCACAAAAAATGTCACTCTGCCAAAGAAGATAGAAACAAACATCATGTCAGGACATATTTGAGATATCCTGCACTTATCAAAGGAAATTATACTGAAACCTGGTGATATCCCTAAAAAAAATCCTGAAACAGAAAATTACGGCAATTTAATCAAGGAAGGTTACTCATGTTACTGTCAAACTATCATCATCAGCATAGGTGCTTGATGATGACAATATTTTAGCTCAGAACAACACAGTATGGAGTGGAGGAAGGCCTCTGTGGTCATACTGTCTTTTGCTATTCATTTAAATTTGTCATTGCAAATTTTTGGGTATATATATTTTGGTTGTTTATTGTGCATACATGCTTGTATGGTTTTATGTGCAGCATAAAGAAGGTAGGGTCTGCACATGTACACAAAAAGGGCAGTTCTATAATAAAAAAAAACAGCATAACAAGTGTTCTTAAAAACCATTCATTAAAATGTTGTATGTAGGAATAATAGTGAAAACAATAGGTATATAATGGGGGTAGAACTCTGCATGAAAGTCAGTAGGTTTATAATATTTTGCTACACACAGCAAAAAACACCCTTTCTCATACTTCCTCCTGCCTGTCACTTCACACAAAACCATACCACAATGGCTCAACATATCCCAAACCACTCCCAAAAAGACATCACCAACAATAACATTCATTACTGAAATGGCAAGTCAATTGTGAGCATTACCAACTTGAAGATATGGTGCCCATTAACAAATGCTCTATTTCATAAAGACTGACACTCTGGAGTCGACACTCATAAACATGAAATGTACAATATGTGGAATCACCTATTTGAATAATAAACACATATATGTATTTCCATGGATTATGCTTAAGAGAACACGTACCTATTGACCAGAGTCTACGGTATGGAGTGTGTTAAACATGACCAATACTCTAACATACATTTATGATAGCTATGTAAACAGATGAGTACAGTATTAAGGAATTTAAATTAATGAATTAATGGCCACTTGTTCTCATTACACAATGCACTATCTGGCCAGCAGACTCTTGTCAACCAATACCGTGGTGTCTGTACTTTAATTTACTAAACATATTGTGATGTCACCTAGCAAAGTATAAATCCAGCAAGACATAGGATGATGGTATGCAACAATAAATATTTCAGGACATGAAAAGTAAGCTTTACAGGAGAATATACATGACTTTAATCATCCATGAGATGCTTAGAAAGAAAGGCAAGGCAACACAATACAACAGAAAGACAACAAAACTCGCCCAAGAAAGTTGTTTCAAAGAAAAATTAGCTTCCTCGGGTGGGACTCGAACTCACAAGTGTCTACTTTCTAGGTGACGCTCTTACCTACTGAGCTACCAAGGCAGCTCAGCTGGCTGGACTCAAATCACATGTACAATACAACATGTACATATGGACTACACTCTAGATTATGGCCTCTATTCTTGATTGGACTATAGACTTTGTATGCACAGTAGGCACAAGATTAACCATAGAGAAACTGTAGATAGCTATGCAAGGAATATATGGATGTGCCTGTGGACTTATAGTTAAGTTAGATATCTCCATGTTAGTTCAGTATTACCAGTATTTCATATAAGATAAATTTGCTCACACAGCCACAAACCTCACCACAATCATGGGACACAAGGTGATGATGATATGGCATATCATTACAACAGTAGGTAGGTACAGTCATGGCACTCCACCAGCTAAACCATAATTACAAACACTGCATACATTTACTACAGAATACAGCAAAGCCTATACATTTCTAAAACTTACACACATTTTAAGCCATGTTGAGACTACAGCAGAGTCTAAAGACAAATCACAAACTTGTCATGTAAGCACAATGACAGATTGGTGTTTCTACCAGTGTGAGGATTTCACCTGGACCTCACTGTCTATTGAGAACCTGCCTGGACATTGAAGCCTGTGGCGTTGGAACCTAGCACAGGATGCCTTTTTGGATGGGAGGTTGTTTCAGAAATGCTCCTTGCTATCATTTCAAAGGCTGCGATATACAACAACATGAGTCCTCCAAATATAACCAAAGAATCCAGAATGTGGAACATGGTATGTTCACCCCCTAGTCTTCTCAACATCCGGTGGCATGGGGCGAGAAGGAACTATGTTCTACAAATGTTTGGCAAATATGCTATCACACAAGCAAGAGAAACCATATCCGATATAGTCATGGGATGCCTCGTTTGAGCTTTGCCATCCTCCACTCTACCATTATGTGTATTAGAGGCTCCTTTGGGTTTGCAGTAAATGAAAGAAACCTGACCCTGGCCAGTGTAGAAGGTCAGGTGCAGCTTGAATTTCACTAACTTTATTATGGAGTCATGACCTCACACACCTCTTTAATAATTATTTGTTCTTGTACATGCATTTTTAACTTGTCTTTGGTTTTATTTTATCATTTATTGTTACTTATTGTAATTGTAAGTTCCTTTCCTTTCCTTTTGTTGCTTTGTTAGTTGTGGTACTTGTACACAAGTATGTTTACATCACCATACAGAAACAACATCATTAGCTGTAGACTATGTCTGCACTAACTTTACCACCTGTGAGCACACAATACACCATTTCTATGGGTCAAAAGGTCATAAACTAATATTGTGTTCTTTTGTGTTGCACACGCAACAGCTACATGCCATTATCCCTGCCTTAGCTACCTCTGATAGAATTATTCTAACCCTCACAACAGTCTCAGAATTGTCACTTTGTGCATGTGTGTTAGAAAGTGTAATTGCCAAGGAAAGTACTTGGGGGTACCTTGAGCTGCAATTTTAATGTGTGTTATGTTGACAATAGATACTGAGGACAGAGTCAATTGAGGCCAAAAGGACACAACTCACTAGTCCTACAAGTGTAAAAACATTTTGACTAAAATGTTGAAGGATGTAGGGATTGAAGTGCCAAAAAGTATAGAAACAAGGTCAAAGTGCAGCATGCATGCAGACAAAGGGAGGGGATGATAGCATGCAACAATCATAACATGCGTAACCCCTTTTAGAGTATTTACAGATGTAGGGATATGGGTTTACGCATGTTATGATTGTTGCATGCTATCATCCCCTCCCTTTGTCTGCATGCATGCTGCACTTTGACCTTGTTTCTATACTTTTTGGCACTTCAATCCCTACATACTTCAACATTTTAGTCAAAATGTTTTTACACTTGTTTCACTGGTTTTTACTCTGTGTAGCAACACATATAAACCTACTGACTTTCGTGCACGAGTTCTACCTCCCTTGCATACCTATAAGCAGGATATCTAGCAATTGTCAGTGACTCCTACATCTTGCCTACTGAGTACAACAGCGGGTCCAGTTGCCTGCAACAGTTAGTCGTTCAAAGAAACGGAGCAACGTAGCCAAAAAAGACAACAAAGCGCTCGAAACAGCGGCGGCTCGATCGACGAACTGTGCACAAAACTAACTTCACGTGTTCGGCACGTGAGCAAACAAGAAAATAGCGTCTAAACTAACACTTGTAAGGTTGCAGACCTGGAGTTTGACGGCTTTGGGAGAAGGTATGAAGATTTTGTGCATCAAGGATCATGTACGCTCCTGTATAAATGATGTTCGTGAAAGAATTAGAGCGATTACTAACCCCAGTTTCGCGGTAGGCCGTTTGAACTGAAGAAGAAGAAGAAGAAGAAGAAGAAGAAGAAGATGAACAATCCGGGTTTTTACAAATTTCCGAGATTCACTGTAGCTGTATATTTTACGTACTTTGAGAGTATTAAAGTGTATAGAAGCACTCGCAGAGCATGTAGCTTGTCTAAAAAGGCTTAAAACATCCACGTTCGGGAGTTCTGAGCCGTTATTTTTGTTAAGGCTTAATGGGCGCGTCGGCGCCATCCCTACATATAGAGTCTACCGACTCTATGATATCAGCATGGCACATGCACTGGTTCAGAAGATCAGAAACTAAACTACAAGTTGGAATGGTCTTAGTCCTATGAGCATGAATTGTCTTACTCCATAGTCTGACACCATGACACCTGGCACAGGTAAGTCTCTATTCCAATCTTCAATATCAGATGATATTTACAGCAATCTCACCAATAATTAGCAAACTTTTGCACTCACATTGAGTCCGCAGCCTATGCTAGTTTTCTGCTTAATAAGCCTGTTTTGATCAAAAATAGGCTTCATATTGATCTAGTTTTGGTTTTTCACCATTATATTAGTACTGCTAACCACAATTTCTTGTATGAGGTTTACCTTGACCACATCATTATCTACAAAACTAACAGTTATGACTTATGAGGCCTGTACAGAACATTTGCTACTTGTATGGAATAATGTTTTGCACTACTACTTATACATGACTGTCACTAATAACTCTATACAGGCTTAGCAAACACAATATAAATTATAGGATACCTAGGGGGGGTTGGGGGGTACCCCCATCTAGGTACTTTTGCCTCTCCGTGCCTTGGTTTGTGAGGGGGCCATTACAGGCTGGCTAGGTCATGGCTAATTACGCATGCGCGATTGCAGATCCAGTTTATATATGCCATCTACCTCTGTTTCCCCCGCACCTGATACAGGATAGAGATAATTAATGTGCGCGAGTTAATTGTGCCGGGGTAGGAAATAAAAACGAGCACAAATAGACGCGGATAAAGCGCCATCACAGCACGCACATTGTCAACTTACGCACACACCTGAGTCAGCAAATATTTCAATATCAACATTCGAAAGTTCAAAGTGCGTGCTAGCCTAACATATTGTAACAGGTTACTGGTAAGGCCGGTTCGTTTTGGGCACAGGTCTGTCTTGGCAGGATGCACATGTAAACCAACTTGAAATACGCAATTTCGAGGGTAAACATAGCTAGATCTAATTACGAAAAAGCTGCTTAACTCTCGGAGCGTACGAGGTATTCTAGTAAGCCTAAGGGGAAGTATCTCTATACGGATGGTAGGTAAAAGACGGACATCAATGTGTAAAAGTCTTTAGAAAGCATCTCAGCATCCCCAGTTCTATCTGCTGTTATCGATTCAACTTTGAAATGGCAGCTGAAGTATATATTGCAGATCACTTTGAACTTCTAATGTGAACTTCTGTTCAACTTGAGTGAACGCGAATGAACCCGAAATGACCGTTGCCCCGTCTCAAGTTACCCAGCATTATAGCTTAGTAGCTCTAAGTCACCGTTTTTGCCTTGAAAAAGAGTCAATCTACCTAATTCAAAGCCTTTAGCTAATTCATTCATTTCCAAAATTCCGAAGATAAGAAGTCGAAAAGTTGTTAGTGCTAAAGGATAGTATTTCAGCACTGACAGCTCAATGGCAAGCCAGTATAGAACCACAAAGAAGTCACAGCAAAGGAAGTTGCAATACCTATATCTGTTTGTTGGCAGAAAGTTGTCAAGCTCGTGCTCTACCAGCATTCCACTGAAGTCTTTTAGACCAACAGTCCTGAGTAGTTCATCTATCTCGAATGACGCCAGCATTCATAAATACTGTGGCCCTTTCCAGGCTCGTCACATATAATCATGGAAACTAACTCCATTTCAATCTTGTGATATACACTCATGGGAACTGGCTCTTTTTCTATAATGTCCAAGCCAGCAAACTATGATTATTTGACTCATGCTAATGAGTTTGATCAGCAATAATTATGTTTTGAAATACGTAAGCAGGATAGGGTATGTGCAAGCGATATAATGTTGTCATGGCAGGATTTGTCATTAGCACACTGAATATTATTCTGTAGAATGACACAGCCACTCCATGTGTCTGAAGACTGACTGGTATATAAACATGTATGTTTTGATGCTTGATAACCCTACCAATACTTCAGATACACTTTAGCAGTTAAGGTACTTTATGTTCACAGACACAGAGATATAACACACTTGCACTAGTGACAGCAATAACTAGGTACATATACTTCATGTTTAGTAAATTCACATAGTAACTGTGTACATGTTGTTAAATAGTTAGTACTCTACGTAATTGTCAGTGAGGATGCATACATATTAAAGCTGTTATAACAAAGGAATCACTACACAGAATGAAGCATTCAGAATGTTTTCCAGGGCTTACATATTGTCCCATGTTTCACTTGTCATTTACTCAACTTATCAATGACTCACTCTTACAAAGATACCATCCTTGCCCCCTGACTACACAAGGAAGTGCTTGCAAGTATTATTTCTGTTCCTCTGCTTTTCTTGGAACTACGGGGTTGCTGGAGTGGAGGTTCTGTGGCAGCCCTTGTCTGATGAGCTTCAAGGATTTACATACTAGCTGATAATGATAGAACTTTGGTGGATATTGCTACTACTGAAAATGAACTATTTCACTATAGCTAAAACCCCTTTAAATCACAAAACAGTACTTTCATTCTTACTGTGGTAGCTAGGTTAACATTGGCTCCATTCTTCAGAAGTGTATCCACTATATCTTTATGTCCTTTTTCACAGGCCGCATACAATGGACTAAAACCATCCTGTGTTTAAAGAAACCCAAAAGGACAAATGGCACATTAATCCTGACTTTTGTTAAAATATTTGCCATATTAATTGTTCTATGCAAAGAAATATGAAAATGAGTACCCACAATTGCATAGAAACACAATGACACTTCCATGACCGTTTATTACTCCATTGTTATGTATCTCATTAATGTTTGCTAAAACAATGCACAGGCAAGAATACACTCTTGTGTACAGAGCAATTTTAGAAAATAAAGCATGCATGGCTTCAATTCTATATAAACATTCAACTAAGCTAGTCTATCAGTAATTGTTGTATAGAAGATTTAAAAAAATAACTCAGATATCACAAAAATGCGTTCTTTGTTGATGATAACAATTACCTTATCTGGCAAGTTAATATCTGCATTAGCATTTATCAGAAGGTTGACAACATCACTGTGACCATACAGTGCAGCATAACATACCGCTGTTCTCCCATCCTGCATAAAGGTTAAACTATTACGGAAGTCCTGAAGGGTCATCCATTGCAGTTTTCAAAAGACAAATTTTCATTCTATTTTTCCATTCTAACTGTGCGCTTTAAGGCATGTGCCAATTCAACGCGCTGGAATGTTCCTGCCTTGTATGGCTAACTGTAACACTGTAACATGCCTGCCTTGACACACGGCACCATTTCGTCATAGAGAAGGCTGGAGGAATGCTCGTTTGCTATTCAATACGCACAATCCTGGGGCACCCTAGAAAAAGTAATTATACTGTATTACTTAGATCATTGTACGGTCATGCCTGTAGTCATAACAAAACATTACCAAAATTCTGGAGAGCATACAGATAGTATCTAGCAATAACTGATGGATCGTATATCTTCCATGCACCAAAGTCTATGCAAACACAACACATAGTTAAGGATGTGTTTCTGCACATGTAGGTCATATGTGCGATTATATATACCCATCAATGCAGTTAACAAGTTTATATATGCAAATCACTCTTAATTCATGTCTTCTTCTGATAGGCCGTCATTTAGGCATTAAATTCATTCCAACAGGATCAAGAATGGCAAGCATTGACTGCACAATCTCACTTTTAATGGCATAAAAGACACTACTGGACATTATAATTACCACTGAATTTGCATCATATTTTATCCTCATTTCGTGATGCAGGGCACAATACCCGGAGTGATCCATATTGCTGAAGTTTTACCAGTCAGAGCCAGTCATAATTTGGCCTAACCACTCATGTCGTTTCTTTTGATTGGCTAGGCATGGATGCAGAGTAAATAGAAAGGTCAAATGCATGTATATTCTCTATGTGTACACGTGACAGGCAAAATCCAGGTGATGTTCCCACACTTGCAAGCACACGAAATAACCAAATGTAAAGATAGGTAGAAATAGGGAGGTCGTCACCTACTAAAATTGACCTATGTGTAACTCTAAGAGAAGTCTATGGCCCTCTCTGCCGCAGATTTCATCCTCTTAGAGAACACTTCAACGTACAGAGTGATATCTACACACTCCAACACAAGAGGCACGTATGGCTATTGCACGCATGGCATACATACCCACACGCTGTAGAAAATATCATGCATGCGTATGCCTTCACTCAGACAGAATGAGTGGAAGTAAGAAGAATAGAATGAAAGTGAAGAGTAGAATGGAAGAATAGAATTTAAATGTGTCTTTTGAAGACTGCAATTGATGACCCTTCTGGACTTCCATAAACTACAGAGCTTATTAATGAAAAAGGGCTATCTTGGAGTAATATCACAGGACACAATATGATGTACCTTATCTTGTGAATTAACACTGACATGACCAGTGAGCTGTCTCCTGACAGTCTCAATGTCTCCTTCTCTAGCAGCTCTGAAGAGGGCATCCTTTCCTTCCTTTGAAAAATAGGATGGAAGGTGGCTGTCTACAACATGCATTAGTACAGAACACTTCCCTTAAACTTCATTCCATATGTGTACCTAACACAGCCAAATGGGATTTAAAAATAACATTTTTATGAAAAGAGACATACTCTGAGTCCCAAAAAGAAAGAAATATATACCACTAATCATTCCAGAAATGCAAGTATAGGTTCATCAAATTATGCCAAGAACAACTAATCCTCTCTGTCAAATGTCATGCATGGTGTAGAGGTATGTAAGTATTATTTATTACATGAATGAATACACTAAAGTGCAGAACCCTCGGCGTCCACAGGTGCGCAAATCTATAACGCACGTGTGCGAATAGACGTGCGATTGAAACTCAAGTTGGCTCTGTACACTGCTGGAAGCGCTATAGGTTTGACCGCAGCAGTACGCATGCTTGTACTCCCTCCTGCAGTAACTGCCGGTGCTTCGCTGTACATCGAACAGGAATACCTGATCCTGGGTAAGCCAGAGTAGGCTAGATCTAATTAGCAATTGGCTCTTTCCCTTGCGTTTCGCGCCATAACTCTAGAACGGAGCGGTTTCAAAGAAAACCCCACAATTTTTTTGACCTCCGTTGCCCACTGAGTACGTGACAGTGTTTTCAGGTAATCAACTAGCTAAGTTGTCATAATTCTAAAAACAGATTATCTCACCAAAACCCAATGCTTTAAGTTTGGTGGTATGTTTGATTCCTTTTTTGTTTGAGAGCACTGGATCCTGTCTTCTGAGAGTAGTGTGGCAAAGTGAGATCTACTAACATCAGCACCACACAGTGGACAGAAGAAGGCAACAATTGGAGTAGTTACACATCCATAGTGATAGAGTTTTAACACTTCAGTTATTACTTGCTCGATTCTAATGCGAACATCAGAGCACATTTTCTTCTTCGGCCGAATGGCATTCACTGTTAGACACATATGGTTTACAGAAGACTGCATCTTAAAAGTTGTATCTGGTGAGCTGACTGTGAATTCAAGACAATTTCGATATAGTCTGTCATGGTGGATTGTCCATGGAGGGTCAGAATCCTTTTGCTTTTGCATTATTGCAGTTATAGTGGCCCTACCAATTCCAATAGGAAGAATGAAGCCTTCCAAGGTAAAAAGCACAGCAGTACTTTTGTTTCCATCTGCAGTGTCCTTTCTTGTGGGCAGCATACAGGTGAGATAGTACATGGGATCCTGCAAAGTTGAGTGAGGATGAGGACATATCAGCAGTAAATCATGAGCCAGCTTAAAAAGAAAGTCAGCTTTTACAAAATCAATTTTTTTGCATGCACAGTTGAAGTCTTCATCGTCAATAATTGCTTTCTTCGCATCACGCTTCAAAAATGCTCTTTTCATCAAATGAGAGAGAACATCCATCACAAGCTGTGGCTTGATAAAAACTGTATTGCAAAGGTGTTCTGTCTTGTAGTACCTTACAGCTCCAATTTTAAGGTGTAGAAATTTCAGACAAGATCTAAATGAATCCTGCTGAATTCCACACTGCTCAGCTATTTGATGGTATTGATCAAGGGAAATGATTGGTCGGGTCTCAGACAGTTTCTGAAGCACGATGCCAGTGAAGAGCCATGAGGTGGGAGCCTTCACCTTCAAATGACTGCCATACACAAGGCTTTGGGTTGATCTGCGAATTACAGCAAAGTCCTCGTCTTTTTCAAGGGAAGAGAAATTGTCAACACCAAAGATAATACTCCCTGCAGTGCATTGTTGTACAATGTTGGCTCGATATTGTGGGGTATCTTGTATCAGTTCAATGAGTTTTCTATTCAGTTCCTCAATTCTCTGAGTAGATACCTTGTCCTTGTGTGTGCCAATAAAGAAGGCACAAGACCGATTCACTGATTCCCCCTCTTTGTTTTTGGTGCTAGTTTTATGGTCATCATGTGGTATTTCATCAAGCCAGCTGTAGACAGGAACACTTACCAGGGATTGGTAGAGCATCTCTCCAACTGTGTGAGGTGATTCATATTTCACTGGCTCCTCGGTGAGTGATGGGAGATACTCTAGTGGCTGAAGGGAATGGAGGTCATGTTCCAGATTGAAGATGATGAAGACTGCATTAGCAGCAGCCATTAGCAGAGACAAGAGTTCCTGGTACTCAGGCTGGCCTCCTGTGTCAGTGCACAACACAAAGGAGGCACTGTCAATTCTCATGCTGACTTGTGCAAGCCTCATATTTATTAAGGCTTGTTTTAGTACAGCCGAAGGTGAGGGCAACTGCAGGTCCATCACTTGAATGTCATGGCTCATTTCTTCTGCAGCAGGTTCATTTGGTACTACAAAATCAATCTCAGAATGCTTATTCTGGCTATTATCCTGATCTATGGGAACCTCATGTGTTTCAAAAGAATATGTTTCCACTGCAGAAGCTGTCTGTTGTTTTTTTTCATTTTCGTCTACTGGAGTCTTTTTCTCTTCTTTCTGAGTTTGTATTTCAGCATTTTGGTTTCCACTAACTGTTTTCTGAACCAGTGTTGGATGAATTGCAAGATGCTTATGAAACAGATCTAGTTCAGGAATGACTCCCTGTTGGGTTACTAGTGAGAGAAACCCATCCATTTCCTCTTCTGCCTGTATCTTTCTCCATCCTGCTTCAGAAATCTGAACTGCAAAGCCACAGCTTCCTCGAATGTCCAACCTGACACTTCCTTCAGGGCCAGTAATGTCGGTACTTGGAAGAAGTCTCTCAGGGATAATACCCTGCACCGTCTGCCAAAATGAACTCTTTCCAACTCGAGGAAGTCCTGTGAATACACACTGCATCATATTTAGCTCAGCTTCACGCTCTGAACCTGTGATTTATTCAAGCGTAAGCATAGATAAAATACCTCATTTTATAGTCGGTTTCTATGTGGTTGCTATGTTTATAGTGACACTAAAAAAATCCACCATAACACTACAAGTTGTGAAGAATGACTATCTAGTGTCAAAAGGGGTGTCAGTGAAATGTGGACTCTGGACTCCGAACTGGACAATGATTGGACTATGGACTTGACCGATCAACATGCGGACTGACATTAAGTATATGAAAATCAGTCGATATACATGTACAACATATACATGTAAAGTAGAAAAAACATTTCATTAAAATGTTAAAGGATGTAGGGATGGTAGTGCCAAAAATTAAAGGAACAAGATTGTAATAAGTTATTAACCCAAGTGGTGCACAGTGAACAACTTATTATATGACCATACACAACTTATGTATACAAGTAAATAAAAAATTTAGGAAATTTGAAAGGAAATATAGGGATTACATAAAAAGAAACGGAGACAAGATTGGGACACAGACATGTTATGATATATCAACGTAACATTATGGGTACGTCGATATATCCTAAGATGTCTGTGTCCCAATCTTGTCTCCGTTCTTTTTATGCAATCCCTATATTTCCTTTCAAATTTCCTAAATTTTTTATTTACTTGTCTCCCATCATTTTTTTCTGGACCTAGGTACATGCATTTTGCTATTTATGTAGTTTATTAGCTAATAGAGCTTGTAGTCTGAGGCTATCTAACATTTTTATTGCAACATCAATTGTTTGTGTATTATATTGTACCAAATTTTACTTTTAGTGGAGCTTTTGTTAATGATATATTGCAAAGTATTGCCTGGGGCTACACAAGATTACAAGATTTTATCTCAATTTTTGGGATATTAAGCTTTAACACCACACAAATTTCCACTTTTGTGCTACCCTTTTAGCAAGATATAGCCAACTATTGCCTGAGGCTATTTTTACAAGATTTACATTGTTTACATAGATTTTATCACAACATTGATCATTGGGGTATTAAGCCTTACCATCACACCAATTATCACATTTAGTAGAGCTTCTGTAAGTAAGATACAGTAATGCTAGCCTGAGGCTATGTTTTACAAGATTTGCATGGTTTACAGAGATTTTATCACAATGTTGATCATCACACCAATTTTCATATTTAGTAGAGCTTCTGTTAGTAAGATACAGTAATGCTAGCCTGAGCCTATTTTGTACAAGATTTACATGGTTTACAGAGATTTTATCACAATGTTGATTATTAGAGTATTGAAGCTTTTGTTAGTGAGATATGGTAATGCTAGCCTTGAGGCTATTTTTTACAAGATTTACATTGTTTACATAGATTTTATCACAACATTGATCATTGGGGTATTAAGCCTTACCATCACACCAATTATCACATTTAGTAGAGCTTCTGTAAGTAAGATACAGTAATGCTAGCCTGAGGCTATGTTTTACAAGATTTGCATGGTTTACAGAGATTTTATCACAATGTTGATCATCACACCAATTTTCATATTTAGTAGAGCTTCTGTTAGTAAGATACAGTAATGCTAGCCTGAGCCTATTTTGTACAAGATTTACATGGTTTACAGAGATTTTATCACAATGTTGATTATTAGAGTATTGAAGCTTTTGTTAGTGAGATATGGTAATGCTAGCCTTGAGGCTATTTTTTACAAGATTTACATGGTTTACAGAGATTTTATCACAACGTTGATCTTTGGGGTATTAAGCTCTACCATTACACCAATTTCCACATTTACTGGAGCTTTTGTTAGTGAGATACAGCAATGCTTGCCTGAGGCTATTTGTTGTTGTATTACAAAATTTACATTGTTTACATAGATCTTATCACAACGTTGATCATTGGTGTATTACACTTTATCATCATATCAATTTCCACATTAATTTTATTGGAGCTTTTGTTAGTGAGATACAGTAATCCTTGCCTGAGGCTATTTGTTGTTATATTACAAGATTTACATTGTTTACAGAGATCTTATCACAACGTTGATCATTGGGGTATTAAACTATACTATCATACAAAATTTCACATTTAGCAGACCTTTCCTTAGTCAGATATAGGATTGTGTGCCCCCCATTAATAATACATGGCCTGAGGCTATTTTTGTTTATTTTACAAGAAGTACATTGTTTACAAAATTTTTAACATGACAATGCACTACCCACAATGGAACTACATCACTGTACCAAGTTTCATGTTAGATGTGTTACCATTAGTGAGTTACGCCTGTTAAAGCGGAAGAAGAAGAAGAAGATGAATTCACAAAATAGACTTTTGTTAATTTAACCCCTTTATCATCGATCAAATTATACCATTTTATAATCACAGTTAGTTTCTGGGTATAGTTACACATTCATGTTAACAGAAGTCCAGTAGGTAGCAAACTGAAAGTGAAAGTGATGAAAAACCTTATATATGGTTTTCAATGGGGATAGACCATAGCAATCCCTATATACACAGTACTACTGTACTGTGTGATAGTTAGGAGTTCAGAGTTCATGCTACCACAAAGATGAATTACAATTAATGTATGCAGACAAGGGATAATTGCATGCAACAATAACAACATGCGTAACCCCAAGAAATAAAATGTAGGGAGGGGGGGTAGAAACAAGATGCAGCATGCCGGCAAATAGCATGCAACAATAGCATGCATAACCCCTTTTAGTAGCGTAAGGTTGCAGCCCTGATTTTGACGGCATTGAGAGAAGGCAAGGATCATGTACACTACAGTATAAATAATTTTTGTGAAAGAATTAGAACAATTACTAACCCCAGCTTCGTGGTAGGCCATTTGAACTGAATTAGAAGAAGAAAGAAGAAAAACAGATGAATTGGTGGTTTTACAATTTTCTGAGAATCACGGTATACCTGTATATTTTACATACTTTGAGAGTATTATAGCATATAGAAGCACTCGCAGAGCACGCTCTTGTCTGAAAAGGCTTAAAACATCTGCGTTCAGGAGATCTGAGTTGTTAGATTTGTTAAGGCTAATGGGCATGTCTGCACCAGCTCTACATAGAGAGTTTAACGACCCTCTAATCCACGTTAGGTTGTAATGATAAAGAGTTCCTGCTAAAATCTATATCAGCTTGCCTTCTTAAAGATTTCTCATAACTACTACAGTGCTATTTCGAAAACATTTTGTTCCGCTTAGTTCTAGAATTGGTAAAAGGATAACTGAGCATTTTACTCCCCATCATGGTAGTGTTCATTAAAAAATGAAAATGAATTGATCTTCAATGTTAATATGCATTTTCACACCTTTAAGAAACCTTTCTTGCACTGCTTTTGCAGCTTGAATATCTCCTTTCATATTCAGAGCTTGGTGCAGCAGACTCCAAGACGCTAGGGGGTGAGTGGAGTGCCAATGGTGGATCATGGCCACCTTTTGCTTCTCAGGATCTTTGCTAATCTGTTTAATTTTATCAAATTTTGTGTCTGGATCTCGAATTCCCAGGAGAACTCCCAGTACTTCCCAGTCCTGGATATCTTTGATCATTTCAGCAGTGTTGGTTGGAGTAAAAGTCTCATCTAGTGAAAAGAAAATAGTTCTACACTAATAATTATTCATTCAAATCATCAAAATAGGGAGGAGGGTTATGTTTATATCATGCCCTAATCCCCTGCTTTGCTGAATAGATGCTTCCTTGTTGCTATACTTTTTAGCACCTCCATCCCTATATTTTAATGAAAATGTTTGTACATTAACAAAAACCTGGAATCGAAAATATACTAGGTGGCCAAAGGAGGTTGAAGTGAAGGGGGTTGGAGAGGTACAAGTCATGACCCTACACCACAACTAAATATTTATAGATATTAGTGTGTATGTTATATCATGTATATACTTCTTTACTACTACATATGATTATCACTTCCACCAATGAGATTGGATATCTATCTTCACATTCCATCCATACCTTTACTGGGAAGGAAGTTCAAAATTTTTAATTGCTTCAGAGCACCATCCAGTGAGAAAGCGTAGAGGGCAATTGCTAGTTTCTGCCAGGAGGCAGTTGAATCTATCAATAGCCATATCTTTACTCCACAAAGGGAATGGATTTCTTCCATGGAGTCTCTGGGTGGAAGTCGCAGCTCCATATGGAGGACCTTCCACATCTCTTTTGAGATAGTGTTGTGTACACACTTCTCAATATTACGGACTGTCAATGTAACCTCTATAAAAAAATAAATATTATATTCAAATATTTATTGATGGTATAGAATAACATTAACCTGTTGGTGACTTCATAAAATGAAACAGTTTGTCAATGGCACTCTCTTCATTGCCATAGTAGAGTGATAATGCTACTTTCTTCCATGATGCCTCAAAGTAAGGTTCCTCTACAAAGAATTTGATGACTTCCTTTCTATTGGATTTATCTTGAAGATGCAAATATTGGCAAAACTGCTTCCAGCCTTCAACTGTCTCCACAACTTGAAACACATTCTCAGTTGTTAATGGAGCATCTAAAATATAGAAGATAGTACTTACAGTACAATACAAAGGGTAAAATAACCATCATATTAAGGTCTATAGCATACCTTTAAAATTGTACTGTTCCATTAACTCAGCAATTTCTGCTGATGCAAACTCTCCACAGCTCAAAAGAGTATCTTTGATCTCATACCAGTGATGGAATGTTTCAAGCCAGAAAGATGCACATTTGCCCATTATATCAGTCTGTGTACCAACAAAGACATCGGCACTTCTCTCTTTAGGCATCTTGAGGTGCTTTGCCATGGCCTTCATATCCTTGACTTCCCTCAGCACTGTCATGATATTGCTGAGATTTAACTTGTGACCTGTAACATGTAAGAAAAGAGAAGGAAGTATAATATGAGTGATTACATTTGCAGTTAATGGTATAACCTTTCCAATTCTCATCAATTTCACTTTTCACAAAGTCTTCCTCAAGATCAAAGCTGTGTGGTTCAGACACTTCAGAAAAGTACTGATCTAAATAGTGAAGATTGATAATATAATATGCTTATTTTTGGAACGTTAAAGTTGCCATTACCTAGAGAAGTTAGTTGTGAAAGAACTTGTGAAATCTCATCTTCTCCTATAAATTGTAATGCACTTTCAATCTGCTTTACTGGATCCTCTGGATTGGCTGCCAACCACATTCTCAGAACATGACAGATTATTAGCTCATGATTGTTGCCATAAAAACTTTGAATGGTTTCATAAGTGCTTTCATCAATTCCAAGCATTAATGCAAGTGGATATGATTCCTTTATATCCCTCATGGCAGCCGTCAGACAGATATCTGACATTACAACTGGAACAGAGAAAAATAATGTGACAATATTGTGCTATTGAATACCTCAAATCAATTCACTTAACAACAAAAGACATAATACATATTGTATGTCAATATGGCAGATGTTTGGAACTCAGACAAAAATTTGACAAACCTTCTGTCACTGCTTTGGCTGCATGTTGTGCACTCTCTAGTGTCCTCATATCTTGGAGTGCAAACTTCACCTTCTCAACAGGGTTTTGTGATTCATGTAATAAATCACGCACAAGGCACCTCATGGCCAGAAGGTATCTTCCCAGCACAGACTCCCATACTCTCTCTAGCTCGGCTCTTTCTTTACCAATACTCTCACCAAAATGAACAAAGTAATCTAAACAAAAATACAAAATATTAATGTACCAGTTCTGCGTGTATAAATATAATACATTACACCTTTTGAGCAAAATCCCTGCATATTTGTTATAAACAGGCCCTGGCTCATACCTTGCACACCTGCTAAATTAAAAAGTTAAAAAACTATAATAGTTAATTTTGTACACTGCACAACTATAATGATAGGTTCCTACCTTTCTCAGAGTTGAAGTAATGGAAGGTTTTACACTTCAACTCTGCAATTCCTTGTGCAGCTATCTCCTTCCACTCTTCTATTGTTAAAGGAAATATATTGTCATCACCATCAGACATAACCTCATATGAAAGCTTGAGACTTTGGAGGTCGATCCTTTGGAGAAAAAGATGAAAACTAGCACATCTGAATGCTCTTGCTAGTGTTGCTTCCATGGAAATAAGCCTCTCAAGCGGAGTCTGCTCGGTCCATGGTTCATTTATGGAAAGTTCAACTTCCACTGAATCCATCAGTTCCATTTGCTTCGATCCCAGATATCTGTCCTGTGCAAGGTAACATGAGTCAAGCAAGGGTGTAGTCATATACTGCTGATGCAAGACTTCATATTCATTCAATTCATTCAAAATATCGACAGAGTCACGACACATGGTCAAAGCAACATGTTTTAAAAAGCGGCAGTCCAAAATTGAATTGCTCTTTACAATCATCAGAAAGTTGCTGATGTCCATTGACGAATTCATGTCATCTTCTACTCTGCTAGTGGAAGGAAACAAAAGCAGTCTTTTAAAATCAGAGAAACATACTTTGAGGGTTTCAACTGTGAACCCTTTTTCAGTAAGGTGTGAAGCAATTCTTAAGCAAAGCATCTGAAAATGATCCTTGAGTATATCACTGGAAATGAGCCGATGATCATGACTTCCAACCATTAGTGTTTCTCTGGTATCTTTCTCTTCTTCACTAGATGACGTAGGTTGAGGAATTTCTTGCTCTTCGACTAAATAATGTACAATATATATAGTGCAAAATGTTGTGCAAGTATGCAAGCACACAGTGCATTCAAAGACAATAGTAATCTGTAGATTTCAGCAAAGGAATGTTAAATGTCTTTGGCAATAGAAAACTCTCCAATATAAGGTATCAGAGAGTTGGTAGACTATGTAGAAATGGCATCAACACGGCCATTTAGCCTTAACAAATGTAACGGGTCAGATCTCTTGAATGTGGTAGCTATAAGCCCTTTCAGACACATAACATGGCGTATGAGTGTTGATAAGACTCTCAAAGATGGTAAAATACACCGTTACAATGACATATGTGCAATTGCTAAAACACCATCTTCTTCTTCTTCAAATTCTTCTTCTAACAGTCTAGCACAAAATTGGTAGCTATAAGTATTTAAAAATTCATGTATGCAGACAAAAGAAAATTGCAATAACAACATACATAACTGGTACCCCTCCCTATATTTTATTTCGTGGGATTACGCATGTTGTTATTGTTGCATGCAATTATCCCTTGTCTGCATACATGAATTGTAATTTGTGGTAGCATGAACTCTGAACTCCAAACTATATACGTAAGTTGGGTATGGTCATATCATAATCAGTTGTTTACTGTCCACCACTTGGGTTATTGCTTTAATTTTTGGCACTACCATCCCAACATCCTTTAACCTTTTAATGAAATGTTACTTTATGCAGTAAGACAGGGGGTGAGGGCAGTATATATGCAGCAAGACAGTGGATGAGGGCATGCAACAATAATAACATGCATACCAACGCGCAAGTCTCGGAGACTGCGAGGACAGGAGCCGCAGCAGGCGACTCCAGAGATAGTGGTCGGGAGCCCCCCAAGGGGGCTCTCCACTTACAGGGACTACACCCTCCCTACATCTCTTACTATGGGGTTACTCATGTTATTATTTGTTGCATCCCCTCATCCCCTGTCTTGCTGCATATATTGCCCTCATCCCTTGTCTTGCTGCATATATACTACCCTCATCCCCTGTCTTGCTGCATAGCTATATACTGTCCTCATCCCCTGTCTTGCTGCATATATACTGCCCTCATCCCCTGTCTTGCTGCATATATACTACCCTCATCCCCTGTCTTGCTGCATATATACTGCCCTCATCCACTGTCTTGCTGCATATATACTGCCCTCATTCCCTGTCTTGCTGCATATATACTGCCCTCATTCCCTGTCTTGCTGCATATATACTACCCTCATCCCCTGTCTTGCTGCATATATACTGCCCTCATCCCCTGTCTTGCTGCATATATACTGCCCTCATTCCCTGTCTTGCTGCATATATACTACCCTCATCCCCTGTCGTGCTTCATATATACTGCCCTCATCCCCTGTCTTGCTGCATATAATAATAATATTATACTGCCCTCATCCCCTGTCTTGCTGCATATATACTGCCTCATCCTCTGTCTTGCTGCATATATACTGCCTCATCCCCTGTCTTGCTGCATATATACTACCCTCATCCCCTGTCTTGCTGCATATATACTACCCTCATCCCCTGTCTTGCTGCATATATACTACCCTCATCCCCTGTCTTGCTGCATATCTACTGCCCTCATTCCCTGTCTTGCTGCATATATACTACCTTCATCCCCTGCCTTGCTGCATATATACTGCCCTCATCCCCTATCTTGCTGCATATATACTGCCTTCATCCCCTGCCTTGCTGCATATATACTGCACTTGTTTCTGCACTGTTATTCCTACATCCTTCAACATTTTGTTTTACACTTGTTGTTAATAGAAATCTGTATGTGTACTACAAATGTAACTATACCTTGCAAAAGTGTTCGGCAAGTTTTTACTGAAGCCATAAAGCTTTCAAAGTCATCAGAGTTATCTACAAAAATGGTATACAAAGGAATAATAGATATGATGTTATGACAGTGAGCATGGAAAGAGTTAACACATGTTTAATAAATTACTGTTTAAGAGCTAACACACATTTAATATTGTCTTTAAATTTTACATTAGTCTAATTCAAATAGATTATTGCACTGAATATACACACTAAATGAAAGACATCTAAAACTATTGACAAGGGACAGGAAATATTATCCAATGATAAGTGGAACTTTCCCAACTCACATTCCTTTAGAGTCAGTTGGAACAAATCAGTCATGATCCCTTCAATTCCACACTTTTCGAGCATCTCCACTTGAGTGTATGTCATTGAGATGACTACATCTTCCACAAATGGTGGAATGCTGTAGTAAAGGTGAAGGCAATTGTCCTCAATGGCCCTCAAGTTCAGCACAATATCATTTATATCAAATATACTGGCAACTTTAGCTTCTAATTCCAAAACTGCTTCCAGGCTGCTGTTACGATCCCAGCTGCTGTCTGTTATGAGCACAAGATTGCATTTTTCCTTTGGGGATATTTGTTCTCCAGGAAAAAACTTTGCATCATAATATAGGGCGGTCTCACATACACGTCTCTTAATGTACATCTCAAATCTGTTTTTATAGTCCTCGAGTTCTTTATTTAGTACTCTTTCTGCATCAGTACATAAATTTTTTATTATTGATTCAAGTACTGAGAATTTGTAAAATGTGATGTATTTCTTTTTCAACATTACAATGAATGCTTCAGGGATGGACGTAGCTGCACAAAACTCATTTCCGAGTGTCATTTTGTTATCATTAGTGACCAGGAATATCTGTGATGTGTAATTGACCAAGTCAACTACCGCAACACCTTCAGAACCCAGAACACGTTGTGTGTGCATACAGAGTTTAAGGAATATTTCAGCGATCTCTCGGCTATCCATGTGGAGAATTCGTTGGAGAATATGCTTGTAACGTTGTGGCAAAACAGGTTCTTCTTTACTTTGTGCCTGCACCACTTTTTCTGCAGTCTCTAAAATATACACACGGTAATGATGACAGATTTATGTTTAATAAATGACTATTAATGAAATCTTGACTAATGAAATCTTGAATAAATGACTCCAGCCTTTATATAGGCACATACATATAATCTGTGAGTGTCTGTGTACCTGCTAAAATCGTTTTCATAAAAGTATATACCAAAACCACAAGATGCAGCCATGCGTGAGCCCACCCCCTTGTGTGAACCACACATACATAATCAGAGAGTAAATAGAAACCTTTTGTACACATAACATGGCCTATGAGTGGTTCTATGCACAATAAGACTCTCTCAAAGCAATGCTAGAATGACATATAAAACTTCTCAAGGTCTTCACCTTCCTCTTCTTCTTCATTTTAGAATGACCTAACACATATTGACACTAGTCCTTCTTACATAAAATTGCTTCTTTTCCTTAATTTTTGCACATTTTATATGCATGACATAAGGGGTAGAGTTGAAGTGTGTAAAGGTAGAAGGAGGTGGGGCTCATGTATGCTTTAATTAACATTTGCACAATATTAACATTTGCATGCCTTAATTAACATTTGCACAATATTAACATTTGCATGCCTTAATGAACATTTGCACAATATTAACATTTGCATGCCTTAATGAGCATTTGCACAATAAAAAAATGAATCCTCGTGCATGCACAAATCTATAATGCGCGTGCGCAAATGCTGCTCTGTAACTGGAAGCGCTATAGCATTGACTGGAGCAGTACGCATGCTTGTACTCCCTCATGCTGTAACCGCTGGTGCTTTGCTGTACATCAAACAGGAATACCTGATCACGGGTAAGCCAGAGTGGGCTAGATCTGATCTAATTAGCATTTGGCTTTTTCACTTGCGTTTCATGTCATAACTCTTGAACGGATCGGTTTCAAACCACAAATTTTTTGACATCCGTTGCCGGCTGAGTACACAACAGTATTTCAGGACGAACAGACGCTCCAGTAGTGAGATGTGACTTAACAGACAGACAGACAGAATATAGGAAAGTACTATAGAGTATAGAAATCCTTATATTTATCCTTCCTACAGTGGGAGCCCATTCTTCCAGCAATAATAACTGAGTGTGGTGTGGATGCTGAGCAGGAGGGCCCTTAGGCTTATCAGACAGTCAGTAGACTCTCCATGTAGGGATGGTGCCGACACCCCCATCAAACCCTAATGTTATGAAACCACTTACTATTCCCAAATGCTACACTTTTTAGATACATAATGTGGCCTATGGGTGTTTCTATACATGATAAAACTCTCAAAGTAGATGACATATACTGCAACTAAAGTTGCCAAAACCCCAATTTCTACTTCAGTAGACAAGCAAATGTACAAATCTTTATGCATAAAACAGCTTCATATTCCCTGCTGAGTTCCTCAACAGAACCTTTGTAGGACATTCTCTGCAAAAGTAGAGCTAGGAATACATGTATTTCGTATACACAAACACCATAAACTCTCATTATTATGCATGTGTGATTTCATGTGACTGCAATACACCTGGCATTTCATGCCATACAACATATAACCACTGTCTAACTATAGGCATTGCCTATTCAACCCCTCCTATGACCTTTATGACTAATTCATCCACTAGCCAAACAAAACAGCTTGAAACTCCTGAATACTCCATGTAAGAGCTGTTTTGCAACAAATAACCTAAATTTATATCATAATTACAGTTAGGCATGCTATTACTGTTGCATGCCGTCACCTTTGCCTGAATGCTGCATCTTGTTTTTGCAATTTTGGCACTACCATTGATACATCCGCTAATTTATTTGTTTTATGGGATTATGCATGCTTTTATTGTTTCTACACTTTTTGGCACTTCCATCCCTATATTTTATGTGTAAAATGTTTTACACATGTGAGATGTAAGATTTACATTGAAGGGAGGTGACTCACACTAATTGTGCACATTTGAAGAAATTCTGAGAGAGAGGCTAACTGCGTCTGAGTGATCTTTATCAGTTATATCTTGCAAAATACTGAATGTAATTGACAAGCTTTTTTACCTACAAAATATACTTTCTAACTCTTCAGGTTATAGATAATTCGCAAACTATTTGTGCATGCTCTGGAATTATTGATGTTAAAAGTAGAATCAGAAACTAAGGGAATTATAGAACACTTGCACTTAGGCTGTTAGTCTCTTGTTATTGACAGTTTTCACAACATGAAAAGTTTCAGTAGCTCCAGGCTACCCTCTTCAGTGGCAATTATGTGCATGAGTACATGGAGGTAAATGCAATATGGCTACCCCCTCAGTAGCAATATGACTAGTGATAGACAGCCTTAGTGCAAGCTTGCAAGGTATAGCAAAAATATTGATATAGCTTAATTATAGCTTCAATATTTCTGCTATGAGCTTACATAATAGCGTCAATATTTCTACATTGCAAGCTTGAACTGAGGCTGTCTATCAGTAGTCATAGACAGTTTGCCTGTACTCACATAATTGCTACTGAAGAGGATAGCCTGAAGCTACTGAAACTTTCCATGTTGTGAAAACTATCAATAACAAGTGATTCACAGCCTCATATTACCTACACAGCCGCTCTTTCATACTAGATAACTGATAAATATTCTTACCAAGAGATGATAGGAATGTAAGTTGCTGTACAATTTCAGATTCCTTCAGATGATTTAGAGCAACTATCAACTGTTGTATTGGATTCTCAGGGCTATGGAGAAGCCACATATTTATCATGTGGCTGAACATCAGTGATTTTTCATCCTGGTTGTAGTAGCTTTGAATGGCCTGCAATGTGTCATTTTCAAAACCTAGCTGCAGGCCAAGAGGGACAATGCTTTCAATATCTCTCATGAGGGCTGTCAGACAGTCAACAGACACAACCACTGTAGGAGACATTAACACATAGTTTATAAAGGAAATTTTGTATATAGCCTTCAGTCTTTTAACAAGAAAACACAGCACAATGTTTTTATGTATATGTTCAAAGCAGCCCAAGACCCATAGAACCGAAAATCATGTGTTGTTCTCAATATAACAGATTCAGTACTAGATACATTATTGGCAAGCTGGAGTAAGCCAGCCTAGTTTTTTTTTGTTTGTGACCCTCGCTCTACATACCATAATGATATATATGTTTACGTGTACACTTACATTTTCAAAAATAAGCCTGTTGTCATGACTAGGTGTGCTCAGTTACCAAAAATGCAATACATTCACCTAGTCTAAATGCAATCTAGATCTGTAAAGTAACCTTTTTTAATGGTTTCTGTTGCTCTTTGGCAAACCTCAGCAGTCAGCACATTTTGACGGAGAGCTTGAAGAATTTTCTCCACTGGGTTTCTTGACTCAATAATCACCTCTACCATCAGCTGCTGCACAGCCATATCATACCTTCCTAGCACTTCTTTCCATGTCTGCTCTAGGTGTGATCTTTCTTTACCGAGGCACTCACCCAACTCCATATAATACACTGAGGGAAAAGGGCATTTAAGTAGTCATCGCACTGACCACACTTGTGGGGCACTTCATACCTTTTGAAGGGAAGATTTTGTCTGTTATAGAGAGTGACACCATTTCTCTGCCTTCTGAAGAAGAAAGAAACAGTGATTTTTATTAACAAAGCATAAAGTTAATGATACGGATATTCATGAGTGATGAATTGATCATATATTGTTATCCTCAAATGTGTTCTTCAATACAACTACATTTGTACCATTTGTCTGAGCAGTATAATAAAAATCAAGACATCTCAGCTCCACAACACCATGCTGTGTAAGGTACACCCATTCTTCATTTGTCAGGGGAAACACAGACTTTGTAATCTGACTGAAGATTGTGTAACAGACAGTGTAATCCTGTGTCCTGATTCTCTTCAGGTGAAGAAGGTACTTCTCACAGTGAAAGGCATGTGTAACTGCTTCTTGAAGGTCAAGTACCCTTACTAATTGTGTGGATTCATTGAAGGTTTCATCTGTTTTAATTAGCAGGTCAACTGTGTCTGTGAAGTCAGTACCACAAAGTTCATCAAAGTCTTCATCACAGACTTCCACCACACGTACTTGAGTGTACTGTCTGAGTTCCTCTTCATATGCTTTGACTTTCTCCTGAAGCTCCTCTGATTCTGAACACAGAGTACACACTATCTTCTTCGTCAGTGAATATTGCAGAAATGTGGTTATCTTTCTTGTTTTGAGTAAGGAAAACACTTTACCAACAAAGGTTGCTGGGATAACCTCTTTGAGTGGTGAATGTGTTGAGAAAGACTTTACATGCCTCACATCCAGAATGCAGGTGACCAAGTTCTCTGTGGTACAGTTCTCCTGCAGGTATTGTTGTGTCATCATTTGTAGGGATGCAAACCTTTCAACAATAACTTTGGTTTCAATATGAAGTCCATAATGAAGACTTCCTCCATGAACTTCCTGGACACTGCTCACTGCAACTGGACTCCTTTCTGAATATGTGACCACATAATAAACAATCTAACAGTCTTTTGTGTTGTATAGAAAGAAGCATGCAAAAATCAAAATCATGTAATATAGCAGCAATGGTATATTTAGCATATACAGGATTTGAAATGCTAAAACCTTTAGTGGAGTCCAACCCCCTTATGAGGATTCTGTCCAGTACTCCTAAAGCGTTTAGCTAACATACTGTGACATGGAAAGGCCATTTCTTTTATATGGAATGTTTAAATTGGCAGAGGCTCATATAATTTAGCAATATGCATGTTACTGACATACAGTATTAAAGTAGTCCATAAGACTGAGATTTGTGGCATAGAAGTGTAGAGACTCGTGCAGTATATTATGTTTGTAAGGATATGTAATTATACACAATGAAAATCAAGTGCAAAAGTACTTCATTAAAGAACACAGGTATTAACATGTGTAGTAATAAAAGCCCCTTCCCTACATCTAGGTATGCCGTCATTCCCTGTCTGCATAAATGCTGACTTTTGTCATACAATATACACATCATTAAGTACCTTAATGCAAGTATTTTCTTTTTACCTTCAAGTTGCTCTTCATTCAGCTGAAGAGAGTGTTCAATTTCGTTGGCTATAGTTGCCAGTTTACATTGTCTCAGACATTCGGTTAGTTTCTTCCATGAAGACTCAGTATCTTCTTTCAACCATCTTGATATTATCCGAAACATTGTGTCATCTGGATCATGTAGAGCTGCTTTATAAATGCTTTCTACAATAAAGCCATGTTTGTCCTGCAGTAGCAATGTTCCAATACATCTGAACTGCGATGAAATTTGAGTGATAATATTGGTACTTCCTCCCATTTTCATTGGAAATGATTGCAGGTTGACAAGGTTTGGTTTTTCAACTAAATAAAAAATATCAACAATCACAATAGGATCATACTAATTTTTTTACAAAAATAGCTCAGCATTTCATTGGAAATATAATATTTGTTAGCTCAGAATCTCCACACTGTAACACTGCAAGAGTAATCCTACTAGGTCATGCACGACTAATGAAAAATTATCCCACCCAGCACTGCGTTGGTTTTGCGATTCAGAAAATCTTTTTTCATAGAAATGCACATATGCATAGAATACACATACGCATACAATCTACATATTTCTTGTTTCTACACTTTTTAGCTCTCTATCCCTACAAACATTTTATGGTATCAATGCCTAAGAATAGATACCCAAGCAAATATTTAGCCAAGAATGGTAAGCCATTTAGAGGTAGACAAAAGAAGCCATAAGTAGAGTTTTTGATAAACTCTTTGCATCTTTAGGTTCAGATGAGCATGACTGGCTGGAGAATTGGATATTAAGAGGGGAGATAGTTCATTAGATCAATTTAGGCTTATATAGAGTAGTGTAATAAAGAGAGGGAGGGTAAGATATGTGTAAAGGTTTAGGAAGGAACTAGAATTTAAGAGGATTTGGATGCGGTTGGTGATGCAGGACTCCTGTGTAAGTTTAGGTCAGGAACACATTGCTTGAATGAAAAGTAAGGCCGGCATAGAGGTAGAGGAAGAAAATCATAATGTAACATGTGTGGTGCTGAGTGTGTGAGTGTAGTTCACATGTTGTAATGTTCAGCATATTGTAGTATTAGAGTCATCTAAGTAAATGTTAAGCGTAAAACAATAAATCTAATATAAAAAAACACTTGATGCCAGGCACTGTTGAGAAAGGTGTACCAGTACATCTGCAGTGGCTGGACATGCATGGCTCCAGGGACACCAAATGGATTTCAGGAACTCCTCTATTAGTAGTGTTACATGGAGTCATGGTTTAACCAGTGCAGCAACACCATTAATCGTGAGTAGTCTCTTTTCGCAATTAGTTTTTTCTTTGTTTAGTGTAAATAGAGTCTGCACTATTTATTTGTATATTGCCACTGAAGAAAGCTCCAGAGAGTGACTGAAATGTTCAGCTTTGAATACTTTTTGACAAGTTTTTTCAATAAAGTTTTGAATAATGTCACTGTAGCTACTTGCATTGGTGCTGCGGTTACCTCATGTGATATGTGTATTAGTTCAGGTGAGGCTATCAATTGGTGGTAACATATATTTGTCCAACTCATGTAGCTGTAGCACTTTTTCTCCTTCCTGCAAGCTGAAATCACATGCACCCAGTTCAACATTTGCAGCCTTTTAGCAAGGCTGAGATTCATCCACTGATATATGAATTTGATACTCCTATCACAATTGAAGGAGAGTGTGTCTTGAGAAATGATCATTCTGTTAATGGATATCACCCTACAGTTGGTCTATTTGGTCATCTCCACATACCAATAATGCATTCTCAATGATGATAGCTACAAGGCTTCAGTGCTGAACATGATCTGATCTTCAAATTGTTTTCTATATTCTGCTGTGTTTCTTCAAACAACGCATTGTGTTAAGAAAGTGAGAATTTTGGTCTATCTCTGACATCAACTATAACCACTAAAAGAACACCTGAACACATGGAACAAATGGCTAGGTTTTTTTTGCTGTATATCTTCGAACCATGTATTGTGTTGAAAGTGAGAATTTGTGTTTTCGTTGAGGACAGCTATACTAGAGCAAGTTCTGAAATTAAATACTATACTTCTTGAAAAATAATATATTACCTGTTAGCTATATAAATGCTAGATATCCTGGCTTGATTCAGTTGCATTGAGGCCACTGTGTATTAAGTTCCTAGGTATTGCCTACATATTGGCAATAGAACTTAATGAATATAGCTCTGCCTGTCCCACTGAAAATGAAATGTAGTCACATCCTTTAAAATAGTAATCAGATTTAATTGCTGTTGTTGGTATAATCATTACTATGGAGTCCCCATGGTGAAGTAATAGGCCAATAAAGTATACATTAGTGTTTGGAGACAAGACGTTTTTTATGGTAAGTCTGCCTTATATGTTTTCATATTGTAGAAATGAGGTGTCTTCATTTTCATTACACCAAGCATTGGAAATGTGTGTCTGAATAATTATAGCTAATCACTGGCATAGGTGTCGCACCCGGACGGGGGGGGGTAGGGATCCTACAGCTGTAGGACCACAGTTGTGATCCAAACACAAAAGCAATCCAATCAGAATATATATGAGGCCGTACAGCTCTGACATATCTGGTGTCGGAGTGAATACTGTCCCCCCGGACATTATTCACTAGTGAATATTGTCCCCCCGGACATTATTCATTGGTGAATAATGTCCCACCTCAGTGAATAATGTCCTCCATTGTAGAAAGCTCTGAAAGCCTTCCAAGATATCAAACGTGATAATTTTATGGTGGGGGGACAGTATTCACTAGCGAATACTGTCCCCTCCCAGAAGTATTCAATATCGTGCCAGCACTCACACGACGTTGGCAAGCGAACCGCAACATTATTTTATTCTCTCTCTCGGTGTGTATAACAACATAAAACACATATAACAAAATTAAAGGCAGCACTAAGGCACTTAGAACTCCAACTGCTACCTCATACCCAGGCCGCGTGGGGGCTACGTAGCTGACCGACGTATGTAAACTCTAACCACTAGCCCTAAGAGCAGAGCTACGATCATTTTAGGGCTAGTGGTTAGAGTTTACATACCTGTGTGAGCTACAGCCTTGTTCCCTTCCCCACGCGGCCTGGTAAGAGGCTATCGATCAGCAAGCTGCATTTTAGGGGGGACATTATTCACCGGTGAATAATGCCCCTCCTATCAGAAATGCCATAGAAGATGAACTACAGTTGCCTTAACAAAGAATCTTATGGGGGACATTATTCACTAAGGGGGACAATATTCACTAGTGAATATTGTCCTAGGGGGACATTATTCACTAGCGAATAATGTCCGGGGGACAGTATTCACTAGTGAATAATGTCCGGGGGACAACTTTGCATGGCCGTACGCAGGGGGGGTTCGGAGGGTTCGGACGAACCCCCCCCCCCCGCAACAGGTAAAGGTCCGCTTTTACATTCGCTCGTCGTAGTATATCACAGTCGCACACTCCATGGGATCCACGCATGACCACACCTTCTCTAATCGTAAAACACGCGACCACGTGAGCGTAGCATATTATTATAAATCGTGCGTCAATGGCGTGTCGGGTTTCTAAGGTTTCCAGAAATTAGTCAGAATCGGGCTGGGGCTAGGGCTAGGGCTTCTAGCTAGGCGTCTCAAGCGTTCCTGAAACTCGCGTAGTAGCTATAGACTTGACTAACGGTTGCCTTCCTCGAGTCGCATCACTAGCAATACACGATCGATCACAAAACTAAGTGGGCGGAGCATACATGCAACGTGGACACGTGTATTAGTCTACGTAGTTATTGTTATAGCAGATCTGACGGAGATGAGCCACGTCGTATGAAGTTATGTAACATTTTTGATTCATAATGCCTTTACAAGTCACAATGTGTTGTATATTGTTCTGTGAATATGCATAATATAGACTATAGTTTTCCCGTATGCTGTTCATAATGCCTGAAAATGCACTAGAAGTGGTCTCAGAGCATCTAAAAATCAAAATTTTCCTGGGGGAGCATGCCCCCAGACCCCCCTAGGTTTGCATATGCATATATAGCTGGCACATGCATATTATTAACTACAAACTACTCTAGAATCGCCCATGATTATTGTTCACGCACAGCTACAATCACATGTACTGGTGCTAATGCTAAAGGCACTCACTTAAAATCACCCGTAGGAGTCCATATTTTTGCAAAAAGAACCCCCCCCCATAAAAATCCTGGGAACGGCCATGCTTTGGGGGGTGACAATATTCACTATTACACCGGTGAATATTATCCCCCCCAAAAATTGTCCCCCTTGGTGAATAATGTCCTCCATAAGATTCTTTGTTAGTAGTTCATCTCCTACATCATTTCTGATAGGGGGGACATTATTCACCGGTGAATAATTTCCCCCCTAAATTGCAGCTGGTTGACCGATAGCCTCGTACTGAGGCCGCGTGGGGGAGGGGACGAGGCTGTAGCTCACAGAGGTATGTAAACTCTAACCACTACCCCTAAACTGATCATAGGCTAGTGGTTAGAATTTACATACCTCGGTCAACTATAGCTACGTAGCCTCGTCCCCTCCCCCACAAGGCCTGGGTACTTGGATTTCTAAGTGCCTTAGCGCTGGCTTTTAATCTTAGATGTTATATATGTTTTTGTGTTGTTATACACACAGAGAGAATAAAATAATGCGGTGTTGTGATTCGGTTGCCAACACCGTGTGAGTGCTGGTGCGACATTGAATACTTCTGTGAGGGGGACAGTATTCGCTAGTGAATACTGTCCCTCTACTATAAAATTATCACGTTTGATATCATCGAAGGCTCTCAGAGCTTTCTACAATCGGGGGCATTATTCACTTAGGGGGGACATTATTCACTAGTAAATAATGTCCGGGGGGACAGTATTCACGGGGGGACAGTATTCACTCCGACATCGGTCTTATGTGGAATAAGCCCACGCGCTTCTTATCTATGCATTCTGTGATTATAAAGGCATACGTATCTAACTTGCCCCAGTGGCATAGACAGGGGGGGTGCTTTGGGTGCTCGAATACCCCTTTTAGGCCTGACACTATAGGCCTAGGCTACAGTACATCAACTCGGAGCACCCTGTTTATCTCAGGATTTAGCTTGATATTTGCAAGCAAACCGATGTATAGTGCATGTTTCATAGTCGCGCGCGAGCCGCAGGAAGTTACATAATAAAGAGGCTATGTGAGTTCTTCGTCCAATAAAGACTCGTAGCTTTGAGATATACATGGACCATAGCCTATATTTGCAACGAACTTGGAACAAGGAACGTGAAATGTGGTCACACAATTCCCCAATAAAGGACACAACCCGAATAACGGACAGTAGGCCTTGCACCAAAGTGTCCGTTATTCGGAGAGTTCACTGTACATACACACATTTTTTGTTGAAATTAGACAGGAAATGATCCCAGAAAAACTGTCGTAGTTCTGATTTTATTGTTGAAAGGAAGAGTTATGTCGAGAAAGAATAAATAGTTCCAGAGACAACAAGGGATACGGTTGAAATAATAGCTCTGCTCAAATTTACTCCTACAGAGAGAGTGTTTTAGCTTGAAAGTATGGCCTGCTCTTGTTGGGTGGCTATAAAACTTGACAAAATTGCAGATGGGGAAATGGTCAGATGGAAACTTTATAAACTTCACCAGTAACATGATGTGAGCAATTTCATACTCCATCATCAAGGGTATCAGATTCAAATGTAGTAAACAGTTCCAAGAGATGGTCATTACAAATGGATTTGGTTGGACAAATTCGAGACACTTAACATCCTGGATTCCATTAAGAGGTATGGGTGTCATACAGAAAAACAATAGAATGGAAAAGGGATATATATACAAAGAGCGCTTTGCAAACACCAACACAGAGCCAGAGAATACCCTCCATAGGACACTTAGCATTTTGTAGGTCCTGGAAGAAATCAATTGTAAGTGAGAATGCTATGAGAGATCAGATGGGACAACTCAACCACGATTTATTCTACAACTTCAGAAGAAATACTAGTGATAGTTGAATGATATAGCAGGTTACTTTCATTTAAAATGCAAAACAGATTCCATGCAGTACACCAGTCAGAGAGTCCAGAAAGATCACATTGTAGATTCATGCAGTCTTATATGGGTAGCTATGATGCACTTAGCATCATGTGCAAAAAGTAAAACCTCAGAATATGAGAATATAGAGGGTAAATCATTACAAAAATGAGAAACAAGACCGGACCAAGAATACTACTTTGTGGCACACTGGGAACAACAGGTAAACTTTGGAAGTAGATTGACCAATATATACACACGTACTGAACTCTGATTGACAAGGTAAGCTCTCAACCAAAACCAGATATTACCAGTAATTCTGAATTTCCAGAGCTTGAAAAGAAGCTCATTTTGAGCCACAGAGTCAAAGTCTGTTCGAAAGTCAAGATAAATAACATCTCTTTGAGAGGTTAGAATAATGTTAAAGAAAACAAGTAACTGCTGTAAAAACAACGGCCATGTAAAAGTCCCAACTGGGAGACATATATGGAATTGGTTAAGAACTCCACAATACTGTTGTAAACAAGCTTTTCCAGAACCTTTGAAACAACTTTTGATGAAACCTGGCTTAATGACATGGAACAGTTTTTTCCATCTTCTGATAAGCCTAGTGTGCTTGCTATTGATATTACATTTATAATCTTGGACGGTTCAGGTAGTTAACGGACAAAGTAAGGATCTTGGATCTCATTCTTCTAAGGACAAGTCCAATTTTTATGTACTTTTTCAAACTGAAAGCCGGCACTAGCTACATTTCTTAGAGCTGATGGTACTGATGGTGAACAAGCACTGTCTAATGCTGCTGCCAGTGCTTTTCCTTTTGCTACACACTTAAGGTGTATAAACCATTTCAGAGATAATATTACATTACATTTGCTCTTCCCAGAATCTGTAATAAAGGTAGTAAGTTCTAAATGATATAATTACTTGTAGCCTAGTTGCATTAGTATTCAAAGGTTCCATGCTTGTAGTATTTCCTGTATTCCAGCTGCGCACTTACGAAATATTCATATTCCTGAGGATGTGTTGTAGCGCTAATTAAGTAAATATTCATATTCCCTGGGCTGGTGAGCCACAAGAATTCACAATTTACACAATGACTAATCACATAGTGAAATTAAGAAAGAAGAGTATCAAGATCTATGCCATGCAATAAAGCATTGACATCTACATCTGAGTGTGTTGGTCCATTACAAACATTAACAGAAAAGTTCTGTGGAGAAATAGTGATGTTACAATTATGAACATCTGAAAAAATTGACCCAAAAACATTAGAAGACACAGCAGGCTTAATTGGGGGAGCTCTCACAGCAACATTCTCACTCTTAGGAGCATTCTCTTTGTCAGAAGATCCCTGCACTAATACTTTGGACACCTCCTGTCGTTGTTGTAAACTCGGTCTTTCATATAGGTGTAGCACATTTGAACGATGCCCAGTAACATCACGTATTATTTTCTCAGGCACTCCATCAGTGAAGAGTGCAGATGCCCCGGTTGCACGAAGACTGTGGTTAGTCTTTTTTCCACTATTCTGGCTTCACGACACATATCTCACAAAAATTAGTCAACTTATCTCTCCCAATTGCTACATTATCATACCAAATATGATCGCCAGCAGGAGCTTTTTTTCGGTTGCAAGTAGAAAAGATCAGATTCTATTGCTCGAGGGGGGAATTTTTCAAAATAGGTATCCAATAGGTACACTAAACACCGAGGTTGGGCCTCCGGGCAGGAATATACAGGAACAATTTTATTATTTTCTCTAAAATTCACACCAGAGTGATTCTTGGACCCATTTTCAATGTATGTATAACAATCAGGATCATAAGAATGCTTGAATTGAGATCTTTTAAGCTGTCCCTGTTCTAGACCTCCTCTTATGCAAAAGGCTTTACCGACGTAAAAAATACAGCACGCACCAGAGCGAGGGGAGTGTGTACACCTAACACTTTGGACTCCCAAAGCATGTTCTCTTCTTCTGGTGTCACAATGGCGGCATGCTTAACTACTGCGCCAACACCATCCATGCGTAGCTCTCTATCTGTAGCGTACCTTCCACAGCTCCTGTCAGGTCACGAAAAGCCGGATCTTTTCTGCTAATAAAATTCGGACCTTGGACACCATCCATCCTCGCGACGGACTTCAACAACGAAGCGTGACAACCAGTAGTTCAGGCGATCCACAATCAAAGATTCCAGGAGATCATCGGGACACTGCTCCTCGACACTCTTGTTGCGCTGATCACGCCACGATTGAAATACACGGAGGGCCCAACTAGTACATTCTGCTGTGTTTTGCGGTATATACCTCTGGCAAATTTTCGCCATCGTTGTGGGCGATTGGGGAGCTTTAAACCGCCCTTCTCGCGCGCTAGCCTCCTTGTTTAAGTCTTCAGTTCTCCTCCTTTTTGGTGCACTTGGGCCTGGAGTATCGCAGCACCCCCATTCACTGCACCACGGCTCACCGAGACAAACGGTATTAGAGCACCTGATTATCTACAACGGCGGAAGAGCCAGCAGGCAAAAGACGAGCGCAGACGGGTTGCGGTTTTGAAATGAGCGGGAGAATGCCCATGACGTCAATGGTTGCTATGCTACAGGTGGTTACTAGGCTACAAATAGGTTAACGCCTGGTTTATCTTCAGCAGTACAGGATATCCCCCTCAGCTGTTTACTCTACCCACCCTCGGGCTCCGCCCTAGGATGGTAGAGTAAACAGCTTCGGGTATATGCTTGAGAACCAGGCGTTAACCTATACTTGGTACCTCCTATTATTCATGCATCATAAAAGGAATTTGATGATAAAATGAAGTTGCTGCAGAAAATATGTGACTTGCTTGAGAAGCAGCACAAGGCTGCTAGTGCACCTGTGGTTTTCAAGTGGTTTTGACTCCATAATTTGTGAGAATATGCAATCTGAAGCAGTTTATAATCTTGGGCTGGAAGATGTGTTCAAGAAAAACAGAATGAAGTGAACAACAGAATAAAGTACGCAAAGCTGTTATACATTATCCCCCAGTTGTAGCCATATCGGCCAAAATACAAGTAATTGATTTTGTCAATTGGAAAAACGAAATGATATCTCAGCACTGCATAGCAGTTCAGCAACTCCTCCTACCAATACATTTCCTAGCTCTCTAACAGGAATTCTGAGTTAGAAGCCACATTGTCGAAAACATCTCATTTATCCAGAAAAAGGTAATTAGTTCCAACAAGATGAGTTGCTAGTAATAGCTACTGCTTCATCACTGTATGTTGTAACAACTAAGCCAACCCACTGAGATATGTTTTCGATAAGCAGTGGATAGCTCACGACATATGTGCTCACTGTGTTGTTGTAGCAGAAGACAACAAATAGCTGGGTCAATTCCTTGGTTGGTTTACTTTCACCAAATGAAAAGGAGGGTAATTTAACTAATGCTGTCTATCGTGGTACCACCTACATGCAGAATCAAAGAAGCCTCAAAGAAGGAAGTATGGTGACGTTAACCACTTACCAGTTGACCATAAAATTGATAAGCTTCATGTTTCTAATAGCTACACATCTCCAGGCAATATGCAATGATCATTCATATGCTTCACAACAGAATAGAGATTCAGCAATTGTTGCATGAGCAGGAACTCCCCCAGTTAATACTACTACAATAGAACAGAATGTGGTCAAAACAGCCAAACAAATGCTCGGTCAGTGAATGCACTAAAGTGCAAAACCCTCGGTACATATTATGCATGAACCCTGCCATAAAAGTATACGTGAACACGAACAACCAGCCCCACCACACAGAATGCTTGAGAGGCCGCACTGTATTACATTATTAGCAGTAGCATTTAGTACTCACAACAAACGCATATTGCTTCCATCGCTCTCATTGCTATGATCATGTAGCCCTTTGCGCATGCTCACTGACGTAACAAAATGGCCGACCTTAAGTACTGTATAAATGGGAAATAGCCGTAACTTTGGAATAAACCGTTTGTATAAAAAATGCCTCTTTAAAAATCTTTCCCATAGGGCGGTGATTCTTATGGTGTCCCTTTTTTGGGCATTTTATTGTGCGCAATGGCAGAAATCACCCGAACAGGCACACATGCACACACACACAAACCAAGTACTGTAACCCTTCCAGCGTATGCGCCGATGGTTAATCACACCAAGTAATGCCACGACAAATGCATAGAATTGTAGTGTTGTTGATTCTGTAGGCCCAATTCAACCTCTTCAATATTGCTCAACTGCATACTGCAGAATACAACTATGACATACTCCACAAAACAACACCCTTGTCTTCACTTTTATCTACTATTGTGCCATATCTCAACCTCCCATCAGTCCCACAAGTACCATCTTGTGCTCCTTCCAATGCTTCGCAACAAAAGCACCATACTGTCAGTGTGAAGTCTAATGAGCTGTTTTTCATTACTCTTCTCACTAATCAAATCAAAAAGTGTGAATCACCTATAGTCTGCAGTGGCGATTCTAGGGGGGTTTCCAAGGTTTCCAGAAACTAGTCAGAATCGGGCTGGGGCTAGGGCTAGGGCTTGCACTAGTTAGGCATCTCAAGCGTTCCTGAAACTCGCGTAGTACTAGCATGTGTGACTACACGATCGATCACACAACTAAGTGGACGGAGCGTATGGAGCGTGACTTGTACATCATGTCTTGTATGAGTATTGCCTACTGAGTACAACAGCGGGTCCAGTTGCCTGCAACAGTTAGTCGTTCAAAGAAATGGACACAAAGGAGCAATGTAGCGAAACAGTGCTGGAACTCTGGACGAAAACTAACTTCATGTGTTTGGTACATGACCAAACAAGAAAATAGCATCAAAACTAACACTTGTAAGGTTGCAGACTTGGTGTTTGATGGCATTGGGAGAAGATATCAAGGATCATGTATGCTGCAGTATAAATGATTTTTAAAGAATTACAAACACCAGTTTTGCAGTAGGCTGTTTGAACTGAAGACGAAAGAAGAAGATGATAATGACAATGAACAATCAGAATTTATACAATTTTCCGAGAATCACTGTAGCAGTGTAATTTACCTACTTCATGCACTCGTAGAGCAGGGTGTTGATTTGAAAAGGCTTAAAACAGGTGCATTCAGGAGTTCTGAGCTGTTACATTTGTTAAAGCAAATGCCCCCTCCCCCCCACCCCCAATATTCCAGCCATAAGAGGCTAAAGGTAAGCCATTTTTGTTATTTGATGGCTTTGGGAGAAGGTATGAAGATTTTGTGCATCAAGGGTCATGTATGCTCCAGTATAAATGATTTTCGTGAAAGAATTGGAGCAATTACTAACTCCAGTTTCGCGATAGGCCGTTTGAACTGAAGAAGAAGAAGAAGAAGATGATGAACAATCCGGGTTTTTACAAATTTCCGAGATTCACTGTAGCAGTATATTTTACGTACTTTGAGAGTATTAAAGTATATAGAAGCACTCGCAGAGAATTTAGCTTGTCTAAAAAGGCTTAAAACATCCGCGTTCGGGAGTTCTGAGCCGTTACTTTTGTTAAGGCTTAATGGGCGTGTCGGCGCCATCCCTACATATAGAGTCTACCGACTCTATGATTCATACACACATGGACTATACAGTCTCACATTACTGAATACACCAGCAATTATTCATTGGTCATTTTTGATATTCATATCCCTATGTCAAAACATTACCAAGTAGGAGTAACCAATGGCATCCCTTAAGTTAGGATATGGTACATATGAGTTGTTTGCACCAATAGCTACCACCACGGTAAATTGTGATACATGTACTAAACTTACCAGCACTTTCTGTTTTCTTCTCAGCCACCTGAGATTCTCTTCCATCGGAAGTTTGTCCTAGAGAAGATACGATGCCTTTATGTAAGCACGAGACTAAGTATCACTTCACGAATATGTGCCATATCCCTACCTTCAATATCACTGTCTGAAACTTTTGTTTCTCTTTTTCCCTCATCTTTCTGCTTTGTGAAGTCATCTAGGAGGTAGGTTACAAAATCAGCTTATGTTACCACCGTATCAGAATTGGTTTGCAAACATCGATAAGGCTATTGGCTAAGTCATTTATTGGGAAAATAAATTATTGGCCAATCCCCACCTGTTGCACATAGTATGTAGTTTCTGATTCCAATATTCCTTCTAGAACCAGTATCATTAGATGGTAGCCCCATCAATACAGGCTATACATTTATGGTATTATTTAATGGCAATTGAGCACTAGCTATTTTATCATACAGTAAGTATTGTGATATTGTGATGAATTGATTTATCTGATAAGCAATATAGTATTGTGAACAAATATGGGCAGCTTCCTCATGTAGTGTCACTATACTCAATGCAATTAAGTATCTTAGGAATGCTATTCAGCTGTGTAGTACACAATGCTATACCAATCATCAATCTCTGCTTAGGAGAGCTTGAAAGCTCGTGTAAGCACTAGTACACATGTTCTTCAGTAATATAAAGCCAAACCTGACACATCCTGACCCTTTCTGGATGCCTCTTCTTTCTCCCAAACTCCTCCTTGCTTTATGAACTCCTCTGCAAACATACACGTATACGATAGTGTGCAATGAAGCCAGCAAATATAAGATGGTACAACAAATTAATTCCTAGTTCTTAGATTTCTAGCATCAATTTAGCTACCTTTTAGCTCCTTTCCCAACCATTTCAGGTGCCGTTTTTTGAGTAATATGCTCACAAACTTTTCGAATACGCCCTCCTCTCCATTGCCCATTATCAATTCAACCAATTCTTCTCTTCGCTGTGCCTTTGGAATCTCCGTGTTCCTCGCGGCCATTTCTTCTTCTTCTCCGATAATGTCGGCAGCCAGTAACTGGCTTGCTAACCAGGCTGGGTCAACGCTAGAATCTTTGATTCGCCCAATTTTTCCACCGAGGACGCCGTAAGCTATCGTTTCCATTACTGAACTGTAGCTGTCGTTAAAGAACTGGGCAGTATCGCCGCCACAGACTCTCTACTTCGTTAGTTGGATAGGTCTGATACGCCTCCTTGTAACGCCCCACTTGAGTGTTTTATTAATTAACCATGAATAATTACATTCCTCAAATGTAAACGCGTGTCATAAACACCTCTGGTCTCACACCTATGGGTCTAGGGCTCCCGTCATTTGTTTGGATCGTCCTTCGTCTACTTGTACTTTCTTCATCCAACTCGGTGCGTGGTAATATTTGATCATCACGCTATACGGCGCTCCACTTCAGTACCATGTCAGAAAGCAGTTATCAATGATATTGAATTGTAGTAGGCTAAGCTTGATATGATAAGTGGTACATCAATCCCTGGTAAAACCAGTCCACATGTGAAAAGATATCCAGTGTTAATTAAATGTAGCAATAAAACTGCTGAAGTTTCCAATCAAAACTGAAGAAGAATGAATCACATACAAGGACAAATAGTTATATCCTAGTGAATTTGAAAGTATGGCAGGTATGCAGCAGACTTGAAAATGTAGCTAAAATGTGAGAAAGGCATTAGTAGAATGGCCAACTGAGCATGGGCAAGAAATATGTCCAGCGAGTTCTCAGAGCTGTGCTCACCAACCGTAGACTAGTATGATGTAAACAAAGAATTACAGTTGTCAGATACAAGTACTTGTACAAGCATTTTGTCAAATCGTGATAATCATGAATCTCACAATCCACAATTTCATTAGATCCCGAACACTATTCATCATAGTGTGATACTCAGGTTATTCCCAAAATCACTGTTAGCTACCTCAGCTTTATAGAAACAGATTTGTTGAAGATCTTGAGTTGAAGTTGACAGCCTCTTATACAGACCTTATCAAGGAATTCTTCAGGTCACAGATTGAGATGGACGGTCTCTCAATGTATTAAACACTTTCTCATGGCAATGTCCAGTATTCCATGCACATAGGCCTCAGAAGAGTCCATGCAGCTCTCATATTTTCATGTGAGCTTTTATTTGCTGTATCCGTTGTGATTGGGTTACCTTTCTTTCCATCCTACTTATTACATAGCCAGTGTGCTATGCACATATATTTCAATGTAAGTACATGTATAATGGTTAAACACATGGGCACTGATTTCATTCATTCCCACTAGTTGTCCAGTTATATATTCCATCAGCATGGATATGTAGCAAGTGTAACAGTACATGAATTTCATTTGTGTGAGTGTGTCTGATGACCTGAATCTGATGACCTATTTCTCAAACTCTAGGGTGACGTGTTGCAGAGTTTTATAAGAATGGATTTCACTATACACACTTCATCCAAAAGTTTTGGTGGCAAGACTTTTTCCAGAAACTCTTTGTCCCCCCTATAGCCTTGACCCTTGGGTATATGAAATGTGTACTTTTGCCCTCCTGCCTTTGGATTTTGCCCCACCTTGACTTGAAAGAAGCATCTGTTTACCTGCTGGGGATAATCATTACATGGCCTCATTAGAGAGATGATGTCAATAGCTAGTCTGGCGTAGCCTGACCCCACCCTCAAAATCGGGAAGGGGTCAGGTATTGTTAGCATCAACGACCCGTACACTCTGCAACGATAGTTGCAGACCAATCAGATTGCAGAAAGGTCCGTGGAATGTAATTAGCACGTTGTGACGTCCCACGCGCGGCGCGCTCGCGGATAAAGATGGCTTTGGAGCGGACGACTGCATCAGCGGCAGATCCCTGCAAGAGAGCGGCTTGCAAGGCGGCAGAGGCTTTAGGCTTCTCGACTCTAAAGGAAGAACAGATGCGTGTAATCGCAGCAGTCTTGCGTGGTCGGGATGTCTTCGCTGTGCTGCCTACCGGCTTTGGCAAAACGCTCTGCTATGCTGTTCTACCTGCTGCGTTTGACTTTCTCGATCCTGACTGCCCCCCATCGATTGTGCTGGTAGTGTCGCCTTTGGTAGCCATCATGAGAGACCAGGCTAGTGCATATTATCTGAGATGTGTCCATGCAAATCATTCTGTGCGTATACCTTGCTAGCAGGTTCTGCCAAGGGGCTAAAAACGTGCTGTGTAGCAGGGGGGAGTGAGTTTGGCTTCCAAGAAGGCGTGAAGGAAGATGTACTGGCAGGGAAATATCAGCTGGTTCTTTTTACCCCCGAGATGTTGGTAGAAAAGAAAGCTTGGAGAAAGATGTTGCTAGGAGATGTCTATTCAACACATCTAAGAGCCTTTGTGGTTGACGAGGCGCATACAGTCAAGAAATAGTCAGTTTGTTATAATATGCATAAATTGTATGTATATTATACGATTATGTAGGGGCGAAACATTTTGAAAAGTTATACTGCGCACTGGGGAAATTCGTAGTCTGATACCAAGGGATGTGAGAATGGTCGCATTGACAGCAACAGCTACATCAAAGCTTCGTGCACAAGTTGCCTTGACTCAGGGGATGACAGATGAGCTTGTGGTGTCACTGTCTCCGTGCAAGGCAAATATAATGTACTCAGTAAGGTCAATGACCACGGTGGCTGACACTTTCCTTCCTATGGTGGAGAAACTACGCAAGGAGAGGGTTTTGTTTCCCAGAACAATAATCTACTGTAGGCGTTATGAGGACTGTGCAGAGTTGTACCAATTATTCAAAGATAGCCTCTCATTACAATTCACTGAACCTCCCGGATCGCCCGATTTACCAAATTTCCGCCTGGTGGATATGTACATGAGTTGTACTGAAGAATTTGTAAAAGAAGAAATCATCAAAGCCTTTACTCACAACACCAACTTAAGGATCATTGCTGCTACCATTGCGTTTGGTATGGGCATTGATTGTTTTGGAGTTCGAGAAATTATCCACTTGGACCTTCCAGATGACATTGAATCATACGTCCAGGAGACTGGCCGTGCAGGTCGTGATGGTTCACCTGCTTTAGCATTTCTGTTGCTCAAACCTGGTGCTAACAGACATGCAGAAAGAAGCATAGTAGACTATTCACTAAACTCAACTGAGTGCCGTAGAGATGTATTGTTTCGAAACTTCGATATATAGATATGTGCATTTCGACATGGGGAAGTGTTTGTGCTGTGATGTGTGTGCAAAGTCATGTGTATGTAATAGTTGTCATATAAAACATGCTTCGTTTGTATTCATTGGAAAATAATGGAAAGTGGTTTTTAAAAATTCTATTTAATGTGTTCGATTATCCACTTACAGAGTTGGTCGTGATCCATGGCATGTAAAACGTTTCTCGGGTTTGGGAATGTTTGATGTGCACGAATATGAAGAAAAGAGAATATGCCTGATTGCTGCAGCTGGTGAATAATTTGATCCCTGTCTTTCTCTGACCTAGCCACGCGATGAGTACCACTGCTATCACGGATGCCATTCTCCAAATCATAGTGTTGTAGTACCGGAGAAAGTGTGCCCAATGCTTTACTGGCATTGTGTTATGGCTTTTTCGGTTTTTTTCACACCCAGATTGCTTATGGCAGCCTTACAGACCCGATTCAAGTACTCTAGATGAAGATCACAAGGAATGTTCCGGCCCCGTATTCCGTGCACGTTAATGAATCGATTCCACAAGAGTTCCATTGATTGTCTTGGAGTCAGCTCATACTGATACTGATAGAGCATATTCAAAGATTCGATCGAGTAATTGGTCCGGCCTGAAGACTTGAAGATAGGAAGAAGGTATTTCCAGCAGCGAAAAACTCGGTCGCCATCTCCCTCACGAATCGCCTCTGCGTACTCCAAGTAAAAGCAACCTAAACTCAGAAATTGGCAGCCATACTCATGCACACGATCAGTATACTTATTAACACCGGCATTGAACGTGAAATCAATGAAACAGTCAACGATCTTTTCAGTGGTACTGTTCAGAATCTCTCTTCGCTCCGAATCTGATAGCATCCACACATTATGTGGTTCAGCTTGATATAAAGGCAAGCACGGAGTATCGTTAAGGGAATTCATTCCTAAAACCTGGAGGGCTGCTGTCAGAACGTGGTCAGTAACAGCTAGTGTTACAAAGTCATCACAGGCATTGAAGTCTTTCACTGGGTCTGCAACAACGTTAGTGCGATTGATGAGATTTCGAAGCTGGTAAAGTGTTCCATGTTCTGCAGCGGATTTAGTGGAATAGAAGTACTTCCAAATAACCTGCAAAAGAAACAGGTATTTTAATTACCTACTGAATAGCATGAACAATTTACCCCAAGAAGATTTAGCTTTGTATGCCAATCTTCAGCACACGGGATTAATCCCTCTAGCCTCACCTGCGCTGAAACTGAGTTCATTCGGATTCTTTGTGCACCTCTAGCCCTTGCAGCTGTTAGTTGGTCTCCCCCAAACAATATTCGGTGAAAGATTGCTTGGGGTATTTCAACATGCCCATCAGAACCAGGAATTGAACTTTCTTCTGTGTACTCAACTGTAGGAACATACTGGTGGAGGTGAGACATTATGTCTACCATGTCGTCTATCTTATTTTCGTTTTTGCTTAGGATCCCAAGAGGTACCTAAAAGCATAAACACTGCATGATTTGTACATAAATATTATGTACATACCACTTGTGACTTGGTAGACATCTCCTGATAGTACTGATGTACAATGTGCCATTCTACCACATCCTCAAAACCCACTTTGAAGAAGGGAATGTGTGTGCATAGAATGCGAGACACATGTGTCATGAAGAGATTTCTGAGGGTTTGATCATCTTCTGCTGATGGAAGTAGGGTTGACGCAAGGATATCTGGACTGTTAAGACACAGTTGAGGCTGCACATCAGGGAACTCAGTGAAATCAATCCGATTTAAGACAGCAAAGCAGTGGAAGTAATGGAGGGACTGGTTACGGCCACCTTCAAGACGCGTATACCTTGTCTTTACAGACTTATCAATATTATCCCCTACTAGCTTGTAGCTTAGCTGCAGCTGGGTAGATGTAGAAGCAGCTGTTTCTAACTGCTGACTTTGGGGCACTGATGAACCTGTAAGTTCAATTGTTTTTTTACACTTAGCTACTTATCATCTACACTTCACCTACCAGATGTGTCTGCATCTCCTTCAACCTCAGATGTGTCTGTATCGCATTCAATCTCAGACTCAGGTGGTGAACAACTGGACAGACTTCGGGTAATGGGGCTGTATGGTGGTGCAGTGACACTGTCAGTGATACTCTCAGTCTCTGTGTCACTTTCTGAATCAGATGCATCAATGTACCCAGGTGTAAGAAAGCCCTTTGTTGGTCTGCCATGCTCCCTCTGCATGTTTGAAAACATAAAAGATCATGTCACATGCACTTCCATTGAACCTGTTGAAGTTTAGTAGTGAGAGATTTGGTGATGGACTCCTGCCAGACTTTAACATCTTCATCATGGTGCTTTCCCAGTTCAGTCAACAATTTTACAGTGACCTTATGTGACATTGTCACATTGACTTTCTGTAGCCGCTCATACACCTGTGACAAATTCACTGCTACCATCATAGTTATGTTAGAGAACTTACTTGCTTTCCACTGTGGCCTCCATACAATACTAGTGACAGTATTCTCTGCACGAGGCTCATCTTTGAAAATCTGTGCTTCAGTAGTATTGCAGCGCACATCCCTATCACAGCATCTTGGTTTGGTCTGGGTGTTCGGGTATATGAGCATTCACGGAGGATGGTAAGAAAAAGTGGAGCTTTGTGTTCAAGTTCTCCGATGAGCTTCTTCCAAGTGAACTCCTTCAACTCCAACACAGACTGTCTCCGCAGGATAGAGCCAGCACTGTCTGAACACAAGAAAACCAGTTCATTCCTTAGTAGCATTCCGATTTGCTTCAGGAGATGTCTTCTTGTGCCAGGTTCTTTCAGGCACTCAACTGCTACAGATTGTCTTCTTCCTCTAGCTACTGCCTTCCCAATGTGCTTACGACTTGGTGTCAGCTCATATGTTCTTGGTTTCTTGTACCCGACATGGACCTATAAAGTATAACTTTATGATTGCATAGAATGTAAATACAGATAGCTTACAGATACACGAGGAGAAGGTTCATTGCCAGAGGTAGAACAAGATGAGGTTAAACGCCTCTTAGCTGGAGGAAGTACAGCAAGGTTTGGAGATGGACGCTTCGGACTTGTAGTTGGTAACACTGCATCAATTGCCTTGGCTGCATTAGCCTCAATTACAGCTCTGGCTTTCAAGACTTTTTCACATGCATATATAGAAGCATTTTCTGCACATATATCCGCCAGCTTCACTTCCCGATACTACGCTCTCTAGATCCGCCACTTTCCCCATACGTTGGAGCTCAGAACCAACTACTTCTTTCCACAGAGGAATCACGTGTTGCGAAGAAGGGCTAGTAAGATTGCGCCTTTCTGAAGAGCGCTGCACAGTGACACCTTCTCCGCAACCGAGGCATAAAACACCGCCATCATTCGCCATCGCTTTAGCCGCGCATGCGCGCGCTGTGACGAAATAAATCGTTCCGCACTCGCAGTGACGTTAAAATATTGCGCAACGTTATGTAATATTTACATTCCTGAGGTACGGGTCGTTGATGCTAACGGTACCTAACTATTTCTTCCGCGCGCGTGAAATAGGCAGGCTACGCCAGACTAAGCATAGGTGTGCAGCAAATCGGTTAGTGTAACTTCGGTTTGCGTTACAGGTGTTGATCGACTCTGTTCCCAGAATCTGCTGGGTTTTTTTTTCTAAGTATCCCCGCTCTCCATCGCTCGTACTAGCTATGGAATTGGCTGGGGCCGACACGCCCATAAAGCCTTAATTGAACAGCGCAGAACTCCTGAACGGTGCTGTTATAAGGCTTTATAGACACATAATATGGCATACGACTGTTTCTACACAACAAAAAAACAGTGAAACAAGGGAGTAAAAACATTTCCATTAAAATGTTAAAGGATATAGGGATGACAGTGCCAAAAAGTAGAGAAACAAGTGTAGTATATATATGTAGCAACACAGGGAATGAGGGGACTATATTTATATGCAGCAAGAAGGTAGTATATTATATGCACCAAGACAGGGGATGAGGGCATGCAACAATAATAACATGTGTAACCCTTCCCTACATCTCTTTCATTATGGGGTTACGCATGTTATTATTGTTGCATGCCCTCATCCCCTGTCTTGGTGCATATAATATACTGCCTTCATCCTCTGTCTTGCTGCATATCAGAGCGTCGGTAGACGCTCTAATGTAGGGATAGGAAGTGTGAAAAATGACGTCATCGGTCTACAAAAAGCCTCCTAACGAGGGGCGAAAGCCTAGTTAAGCTTTCAAACTCACAAGGAATATGTTTTGGAGTCATATCTAGCCGTACATTATCCCATCCTGCACCTACCTGCTTCCAGTTGGGCGTGCGAGAATCTGGTCACACGCTCTTTCACGGATTCCGCGTCATCATATTCTCCATTTTTCTTCTTCTTCAGTAAACCCGCTATCTCATTAACGGAAGCAGATTAAGCTCTGCTTTTTTCACCAAACCTGTCTATGGTCGGTGGAGGTGTGCACCGATATGTTTTTTTTCTCCCAGGACGTCCATACGGTAGAGCGTGGGCGGCTCTATGGGACCTCACTGAAGTACGCCATTTTTAAGATCAAGCGGTGGCCCCGCCCAATGCGCATAACCCTCACATGCTCTTTTGAATTGTGTGGCAGTGGAAGAGACGGGAACCTTTTGTCTGCATGAGAACGTCTCGTTGTAGTGACTGTCAGATATTCTGTTTGCGTGGAGTTTTCTAATCGTCTTTTACCACCCGGCCTTCTTCCCGTGTTGGTAAGTCTGCTACTCATCTGCGTACTTGTAGCTTCACTCGTAGTTATATTCACTTCCCCAGGTTACTTGTAGAGCTGTTCTCTCCACACCTATTGATACGTGGTGTAGTGGAGCCCTGCAGTGCGAAGTCTATTGTTGGGCCGTGGCGCTCTCTCACCTTTTTTGCATCAGTATTGTCGATCTACAAGCAGCCGCTGGCAGCGTGCTGGATTCTGTCTCAAGATAAGTTGACTGATATTGTTTTTGATGTAAACAATGCCGTACCGCTCAGAGCGTAAAAAGAGGGCATATTACAAGAACTTGGATAAAGTGCATAAAAGTGAATCCAATAGAGATTATTATGTACGTAATTCTGAGAAGTTGAAGGCTAGGAGTAGATCTGTGTATAAGGCTGACCCTAGCAAGAAGAAGAGAGCAGCTTCAGCCCTTTACAAATTGCAGCCTGAGAAAAAGATGGAGTCTAGTAAGGCCTATTATTGTTCCCATAAGGCCCAGAAGAAAGCCTATTATTGTTCCCGTAAGGCCCAGAAGAAAGCCTATTATATTGCCCACAAGGTAGAGAGGAATGCTGCTGATAGAGTTGCTTACAGAGCAAATGCAGAAAAACGAAAAGCTGCAGCAAAGGCTTCTTACACTGCAAACCCTGAGCCTAAACATGCTGCCTCTAGAACTGTTTATAGATCCAATCCTGAAGTAATGAAGGAAACATTTCGTAAGTATCATGCTACACACAGGGGTGTCAGGCTGCAGTATTTTCAAAAGTACCACTGTTATACAAAAAGGGTAAAGTGGCCAAGGCTAGATATAGTTTGATCCAGCCTACCCAGCTGTTGATTGAGAAGTGTTTTAGGCTAATACAGGCCAATCTACTAACTGATAAAGAAATGAAAGGAAATTTAATGGAACAGTTTAACTCCCAACACTTTGGTGTGGAAATGAACACACATGTCCAGCATTGCCTACAAGTGTCTCAAACCGTACCAGAAGTCCTAACTTGTACCAGTGCAATGGTACAGAAAAGTATTCCTACATTAATCTCAAATTGTACCACAAATTGCATTGCCTACAAGCTAGTGTCACAAATAGTACCAGCCTCTACCAGTACAGAAAGTATTACTATATCAATCCCAGGTATACCAAATATTATCTACTACAGAGGGGGTAAAGGTCATCTCATTGTTCTAGTAGTAGTTATTCCTAGTGTTCACACCTACATTTTCATGATGTGTCCTGTCCTGTGCTCTTGTACCACAGTATGCCATGGGACTGTAGAGTACAATCCCAATGTGTACCACACAGACTAGCTATCCCACTCTCCTGTCCTGTACTCTGGTACCATAGTATGCTATGGGACTGTAGAGTACAATCCCAATGTGTACCACACACAGACTAGCTATATCCCACTGTCCTGTCCTGTACTCTGGTACCATAGTATGCCATGGGACTGTAGAGTACAATCCCAATGTGTACCACACAGACTAGCTATCCCGCTCTCCTGTCCTGTACTCTGGTACCATGCATAGTATGCTATGGGACTGTAGAGTACAATCCCAATGTGTGCCACACACAGACTAGCTATATCCCACTGTCCTGTCCTGTACTCTGGTACCATAGTACGCTATGGGACTGTGGAGTACAATCACAATGTGTACCACACACAGACTAGCTATATTCCACTGTCCTGTCCTGTACTCTTGTACCATAGTACACCATGAGACTGTAGAGTACAATCCCAATGTGTACCACACATAGACTAGCTATATCCCACTGTCCTGTACTGTACTCTTGTACCATAGTATGCCATGGGACTGTGGAGTACAATCTCAATGTGTACCACACACTGGACCACTGTCCAGTACTGTTGAAGTACTAAAGTCCATTCGCGTTGACCTGGCACCTCGAATATTTGCAATAACTTTCTTATATCTTGTCCAATTTCAGAATTTCAAACACCAACAGCTAGCTTATTCCCCTACGATTTTTTGGTACTTTTCACAAAGCTCTACGCCTTACCAGTCCGAAGATCGCTGTATGTCCCATAAGCAAAGTATAGAGCATGCCATTAACCGCACGGAATGTAGGCGTGCGTTATTTAGAAATCGAGGCCCTATCTGTTCTACAGAAAACCAGGTTTTATTAGTTCAACAACGATGTTAACTTACTAGGAGAGAAGCTAGCAAGACAGCACGAACAGAAAAAGCGCTGGAATATCAGCGCAAAATAGCAGCGTCGTTTGGCTCCATTTACCCGCGCATATCAAAACCCAGAACTATTCCGCTAAGTAAACGTATGACGCGCTACTACGTAAGTATACTCTACCGCAACTACTTCCGTGGGCAAGTGAACGCGAATGGACTTTAATCCTAGCTATGTATATAAAAGCTAGGGTATAGGTAGATATTTCATGTGATTAACAACACAGTGAGGTAAATGCATTAAGTGATATTGATGTGATTGACGATACAGTGAGGTATAGGTAGATGTTATATCATTGGTGTTATTGACGATACAGTGAGGTATCATAGAGTCGGTAGACTCTATATGTAGGGATGGCGCCGACACGCCCATTAAGCCTTAACAAAAGTAACGGCTCAGAACTCCCGAACGCGGATGTTTTAAGCCTTTTTAGACAAGCTACATGCTCTGCGAGTGCTTCTATACACTTTAATACTCTCAAAGTACGTAAAATATACAGCTACAGTGAATTTCGGAAATTTGTAAAAACCCGGATTGTTCATCATCTTCTTCTTCTTTTTCTTCTTCTTCTTCTTCAGTTCAAACGGCCTACCGCGAAACTGGGGTTAGTAATCGCTCTAATTCTTTCACGAAAATCATTTATAGTGGAGCATACATGATCCTTGATGCACAAAATCTTCATACCTACTCCCAAAGCCGTCAAACTCCAGGTCTGCAACCTTACAAGTGTTAGTTTTAGACGCCATTTTCTTGTTTGCTCATGTGCCGAACACGTGAAGTTAGTTTAGTGATGCAGATTTTCAGTGTTCTTAATAAGCTGCCGCTGTTTCGAGCGCTGTGTTGTCTTTTTTGGCTACGTTACTCCGTTTCTTTGAACGACTAACTGTTGCAGGCAACTGGACCCGCTGTTGTACAAGACAGGATGTAGGAGTCACTGACAATTGCTAGATATCCTGCTTATAGATATACAAGGGTGGTAGAACTCTGCACGAAAGTCAGTAGGTTTATATGTGTTGCTACACACAGTAAAAACCAGTGAAACAAGTGTAAAAACATTTTCACTAAAATGTTGAAGGATGTAGGGATTGAAGTGCCAAAAAGTATAGAAACAAGGTCAAAGTTCAGCATGCATGCAGACAAAGGCAGGGGATGATAGCATGCAACAATCATAACATGCGTAACCCCATGTCCCTACATCTGTAAATACTAAAAGGGGTTACGCATGTTATGATTGTTGCATGCTATCATCCCCTGCCTTTGTCTGCATGCATGCTGAACTTTGACCTTGTTTCTATACTTTTTGGCACTTCAATCCCTACATCCTTCAACATTTTAGTGAAAATGTTTTTACACTTTAGGTAGATGTTATATCATTGGTGTGATTGACGATACAGTGAGGTATAGGTAGATGTTATATCATTGGTGTGATTGACGATACAGTGAGGTATAGGTAGATGTTTTATCATTGGTGTGATTGACGATACAGTGAGGTATAGGTAGATGTTTTATCTGTGATTGATGATAAAGTGAAGTGCAAAGTGATATAATACGATACATGTAGAGATAGGGGTGAGTCAGTTTTGTTCCATACAAGGGGTCTTTCTTGGGTTTCTGCGTAGCCCTTCACCACAGTCTTCATTGTGCCTTGAGGTGACACTTTTATGTTCTTTCTTTTATACATATGTGATATGCATAACATTCGAGAGGAAAAAAACTGCATAGTGGAGGATTTTTAGAATAGTTGTTTTATTATTACTCGATTAATTTCACTTCCAGTAACGGAACATCTGTGTAAGACGGTGGGGTTTAGTATGAGGTACATGTTCAGATTGTACTCCACAGTCCCATAGTGTACTGTGGTACAGGAGTACAGGACAGGACAGTGGGATATAGCTAGTCTGTATGTGGTACACATTTGGGATTATACTCCACAGTCCCATAGTGTACTGTTGTACAGGAGTACAGGACAGGACAGTGGGATATAGCTAGTCCGTATGTGGTACACATTGGGATTGTACTCCACAGTCCCATAGTGTACTGTGGTACAGGAGTACAGGACAGGACAGTGGGATATAGCTAGTCTGTATGTGGTACACATTGGGATTGTACTCCACAGTCCCATAGTGTACTGTGGTACAGGAGTACAGGACAGGACAGTGGGATATAGCTAGTCTGTATGTGGTACACATTGGGATTGTACTCCACAGTCCCATGGCGTACTGTGGTACAAGAGTACAGGACAGGACAGTGGGATTTAGCTAGTCTGTGTGTGGTACACATTGGGATTGTACTCTACAGTCCCATGGCGTACTGCGATACAAGAGTACAGGACAGGACAGTGGGATTTAGCTAGTCTGTGTGTGGTACACATTGGGATTGTACTCTACACTCCCATGGCGTACTGTGGTAGAAGAGTACAGGACAGGACAGTGGGATATAGCTAGTCTGTGTGTGGTACACATTGGGATTGTACTCTACAGTCCCATAGCCTACTGTGATACAAGAGTACAGGAAAGGACAGTGGGATTTAGCTAGTCTGTGTGTGGTATACATTGGGATTGTACTCTACAGTCCCATGGCGTACTGTGGTGCAAGAGTACAGGACAGGACAGTGGGATTTAGCTAGTCTGTGTGTGGTACACATTGGGATTGTACTCCACAGTCCCATAGTGTACTGTGGTACAAGAGTACAGGACAGGACGGTGGGATATAGCTAGTCTGTTTGTGGTACACATTGGGATTGTGCTCTACAGTCCCATAGCGTACTATGGTTACAAGAGTACAGGACAGGACGGTCTAGTCTGTCTGTGGTGCACATTGGGATATCTTTTTCAAGTGTGTTACCGTGGTAACATCAGTCTCTGACAAAGGCTTATGGTACACTCGGGGACTTCATTTAATCCTTTGGGATGCCTGTAGGCAATGCTGGACATCACTCGAAATGAAACTAAGTAGACAAGATTTGGGAAGTGCAGTAGTTAGACTTGCAACTAAAAGACTTATTGGTAGATCCTTGCAATTACGTAGGAAGTATGCAGGGTTTCTGCTGAATAGCATTAGGTGTATTAAGTCTATCACACTGAAAACCCAAGATGATTTAGGAAAGGGCTGTCATACCCAGAGCACTGAGCCTTATTTTTATGAGGCAACTTACCTGCATGTGGGAGAGACCCTAATCCCTGTCAATGATGATGGTGAGTGTGTTGTTGGTATTAGGTTTCTGCATGATCCCACTAGTGCTGGTGCCCAGGTGCCCACTGGGTGTGTCCCAGACACTGTATCTGAGTGGAAATGCTCTCTGCACTGCAAGCGTCTAAGTGATGTTGAGATAGTTGCCATAGTTACCTTCAGGGCTGCTTTTGAGGGTTCCATTGAAGAAGCCAGACCAGCCCTGGCAGAATGTGATTGGGGGTGTCCCTTTGGGCACTATACCAAATTAGGACAGGACTGTGTAGTTGACCTAAAAGGTCACCCCATTGTTTGTTACACTGGTGATTCTTGCACCAGTGCCCTTAGGATACGCAGAGCAGCTTCTACCCATTTTACTGTTTTTGAGAAGGTTCTTGGCTAATGTACTGATGCTCTGATTGCCCACAGGGCTATTTGTGATATTGACAATGCCCTAAAAAGTGGTGACTATAAGAGATTAGTGAAAATGACTGGCGTTAAGTCCCTCCTGAGTTGTGATGTAGATGAGAAGTATGAAGATCTTAAGTATGCATTTATGTACCTGAGTATACGCATAGACGGTATTCGAAAGGCGTGGCCAACGCGCACGCGCAATGAGACGTCGCAAAAGCGTGCATGGCCTATCGAGGTGTGTGACCCGGAGATTAACTGCGCATGGCCGGAAGGAAGTATTCCCAATACTATGAGCAACTGGAGAAGTGCACCAAGGAGAGGTATGAGGAAAAATTGAACTTCATCGGGCCTGAAGTAGATGATCCATATGTACTACCTATTCCTGCAGCTCTATGTTCTGAGATACTTCCAGATGTGGAGTATCCTGATATTTACCCTGTCCTGTGACTAAAGAGGAGTTTAAGGCATACAAAAGCTTAGAAGGATAGAAATATTTCGCACCTGGATGGGTGGGTAGTGTACATGCATATGCTGCATTGGCAGATAGCAGCAAAGTTATTGCAACAGTTTATGTACGACACTCACAGTCAATACTACAAGCCAAAATAAGGCCATGGGTTGCTGCTGAACAATCTGGGACCATTATCTGTGCTCATTACACTTGCATGGCTGGGCTCGGAGGGGCCTGTTCACACATAGCTATCTGCCTTGCTCTTTGCTGCAGAAACTCACACTCACACAAACACTGCCTGCACATCATTACCATGTGGTTGGCTTCCTGAATCCTCCCACTCTAAAAAGTGTCACTTACAATTTACAAACCAGCTATAGCTGGGCACTACAATCCTAGTTATACACTGCTGATGAAATGTATGCTGGGCCTTGTCCATTATATGCCTGTAAAGCATGACAGTTACACAAACACTGATAATTGTGTGGTTAGATCAATAAATATCTCAGTGAGTAAGAAAATGGTTGGTAATAGCCATTTACAGTGTAGGCAAATAAATCTTCTGGTGATGGTATGTTGGATTCAAGTAAGAGAGTTCTTCGATAACAGAGATCAGGTGACTGAGAAAGAAGGTCGATGCCAAATATAGATGGTGGTGTAAGACAACCACCAGACGCTTGATACGCCTCAACTGCAGTTTGCAGAGATGGAATGTCATTTTGAGAAATTGCACCAGTCTGATTATTATTTGCAGCAAGTTGATTAGGTATCCCACGATGTGGGCCTGTATAGTTAGATCATATATAATTATACAAGTGAATAAAAAATTTAGGAAATTTGAAAGGAAATATAGGGATTGCATAAAAAGGAACGGAGACAAGATTGGGACACAGACATGTTATGATATATCAACGTAACATTATGGGTACGTCGATATATCATAACATGTCTGTGTCCCAATCTTGTCTCCGTTCCTTTTTATGCAATCCCTATATTTCCTTTCAAATTTCCTAAATTTTTTATTCACTTGTCTCCCATCATTTTTTTTCTGGACCTAACTACATGCATTTTGCTATTTTTGCAGTTTACTTGGTAGCAAACATATTAGCTAATAGAGCTTGTAGCCTGAGGCTATCCAACATTTTTATCGCAACATCAATTGTTTGTGTACTATATTGTACCAAAATTTACTTTTAGTGGAGCTTTTGTTGATGAAATACAGCAAAGTAGTGCCTGGGGCTACTATTTACAAGATTACAAGATTTTATCTCAGCATTGATATTAAGCTTTAACACCACACAAATTTCCACATTTTGTGCTACATTTTTAGCAAGATATAGCTAACTATTGCCTGAGGATATTTTGTTGATATAATTTTTACAAGATTTGCATTGTTTACAGAGATTTTATCACAACATTGATCATTGGGGTATTAAGCTCTACCATCACACCAATTTTCACATTTAGTAGAGCTTCTGTTAGTAAGATACGGTAATGCTAGCCTGAGGCTATTTTTTACAAGATTTACATAGTTTACAGAGATTTTATCACAATGTTGATCTTTGGGGTATTAAGCTCTACCATCACACCAATTTCCACATTTAGTGGAGCTTTTGTTAGTGAGATACAGTAGTGCTTGCCTGAGGCTATTTGTTGTTGAATTACAAGATTTACATTGTTTACAGAGATCTTATCACAATGTTGATCATTAGCATATTACACTTTACCATCATACCAATTTCCACATTTAATGGAGCTTTTATTAGTGAGATACAGTAATCCTTGCCTGAGGCTATTTGTTGTTATATTACATTGTTTACAGAGATTTTATCACAACGTTGATCATTGGGGTATTGAACTATACTATCATAAAAAATTTCACATTTAGCAGACCTTTCATTAGTCAGATATAGGATTGTGTGGCCCATTAATAATACATGGCCTGAGGCTATTTTTGTTTATTTTACAAGAAGTACATTGTTTACAAAATTTTTAACATGACGATGCACTACCCCCAGTGGAACTACATAACTGTACCAAGTTTCATGCTTAGATGTGTTACCGTTAGTGAGTTACGCTTCTTCAAGCGGAAGAAGAAGAAGAAGAAGAAGAAGAAGAAGAAGAAGAAGAAGAAGAAGAAGATGGAGAATTTACAAAACAGACTTTTGTTAATTTAACACCTTTCTCGTGCATCAAATTATACCATTTTATAATCACAGTTAGTTTCTGGGTATAGTTACACATTCATGTCAACAGAAGTCCAGTAGGTAGCAAACTGAAAGTGAAAGTGATGAAAAACCTTATATATGGTTTTCAATGGGAATAGACCATAGCAATCCCTATATACACAGTACTACCGTACTGTGTGATATATGTTACATGCTCTTCACTGCATGAGAATTTTGAAAAAGTAATGTGGCTTCATTAATAAATATAAGATGATGAGCTGTAATGTAACATTAGCTACATTTATGCAGGACTTGACATTGTCATTATATCTCGGCACGGCGTTATCTTCCCAGTTACGCACCATAGTACTGAAAGTTTCTACTCATTCAAACCAACACACCTGGTATCCTGTGATTATTCCAGGCAGAAATATGGTTTTGTAATCCTACTTGGCAGAGTTTACCTGCCATAACTGATACACAAAACTTTGTTGTTGGACAATCCATCAATTTCCTGCATTTGCTCCATCCATCTCAAAGCTGACTTAACTGGATAATTCACCCTACTGTTAACCTCTACCCAGTGTCTCTCAGCAAGATGCAAATGTAGAGATAATCAGAGTCACAATGGTGCATGCAAGGAAATTGGGTCTATCTATATAACAAAATATTGAGGTGTCAGGGGAGTAGTAACCAGGGAGGGGAGGGCCATACCCCCCCCCCCCCCCATACATAAGGATGTGGGCCCAGCCCCCCAAATATTGTAACACTGCATATTTACATGTATTGGCTATTTCTGTTCTATGTAAAAATGCAATACTTGACATGTCTCCCAGCAAACACTTATCGTACTCCAGAAATCATTATTAATATCAAATTCCTTAGTACCTGTGTATAGACTGAGTCTGCAAATAAGGCCTTCTCTCAGTGTTTGTTCTATATGAAGCCAAGTGACTTTGAACAAATAGCATAAGAGAAAATTCACGTCCATAATCTACACGCACTTGATCCCATACCCCATACTGTAATACAATAGGTCTACAAGGAATAAATTATAAAACTACAGACCTAACTATATTGAAGGCTAATATCTTACCTGAAAAGATCATCATAGTTATTCTTTGTTGGCATAGAGATAATACCTAACAACTTTCCACTGTATCCATCACTGGCAGCAACATGTGTCACACCATAATGGCTCATTTTGGTCAAAGTGGATCTTGTGGCCAAAATATTCAGCATAGTATGGTACAGGGTTAAGTAACCTATATGTATGCTGCTGCCTTTGAGCCACATAAACTGGTGTAGTTTGCAGCATAGCTCTTCTGATCTGTTGCTCCCCAATCACAATTCCACGAGACCGCAATAAACCTGATAGTGTACGCTGTCCATATGATGGTCCAACCTGTACATAGGAAGGATTAATATCAACTCTGTCTGAATAATGTCTAATGTGGTCACCTAAGATGCTAATCATTTTTATTGAACCTGTGATACAGCCTGCTCCACTGCATTTTCAACTTGTGAGGCAGTGTACCGAGAGGAGTAGTGAATCCCTCTTTCTGAGCAAAACCTCCTTATGCTTCTTGCAGAAATGCCTCTAATTCCAGGATATAACTGTTGCAATTCAATTGATATCCTTCCGTGAGTTGCTCTAGATTGTATTTGCTGGCGTATGTAAACTTCACAATCTAAGGAAGCCAACGTAGATCTTCCATGGTGAGTCATTATAAATTATCTCTGCTGGAATTGAGTATTTATAAATCATGGTGAGTGTATACAAATGCACTAGCAAGCCGTAAGTGAAGTCATTCAAATATAGGCTCACTTACAATAATGAGTAGAAACTTTCAGTACTATGGTGCGTAACTGGGAAGATAACGCCGTGCCGAGATATGCGCATGCGCAATCTGTCATTTTGGGCGGTTGATTGTGTAGGCACTGTCACTCCAGTTAGTAAGGGCTGAAGCTCACTCGTGGCACTTCGGATCATCACATTACACTCTAATGGTATTCCTAATCAAAACCTCCTATTAAATGTAAGTTAGTGTATATACCTTTCACAAGTCTCCGATAGAAAGCGATTACCTACACGCATGCGCAGTAAACCTGCATGCACATGCATCAGTCTGCCGTTCCCGGAAAGTAAGTCAGTCTCTAATAGATCTTACTGGGGTGTAGTGCGTACAAAGACAAACGTCTTTTGGCCTTGTGTCTGCAGGTGCCTCTGATCTGTGTGAGTTAATAAGTTTGACTTGAAACCATTGAATTGAACTGACAAGGGATGAACAAAATATGTTCTTAAGGTTACGGGTACGTATTGACCTAATTAAATATTCATAAAACAGCTACAGGTGTACCAGCCAAACTGCTTGACCAACGAAGGAAAAATCTATTTCACTGAAAGCTTTGAGAGTGCTCTTCTCCAGTAGCAGCTAAAATAATGTCTGCTTGGTCTGGAGTTAGAGGGGCACGCACCGAAGAAAGTGATGCTGAATAACAGAATTTCTACGTCAATTTCTCAAGAAGTAGCCGACGCAACAATGGAAATAGCAGCATCTAAAGGAAGTACAGGCATCCTTGTAGGGCCTGAGTGAAGACTTACTGATTTTAGAAATATGTTGGTGGAGTACTGACCTCGCATTCCTAACTTAGCGCGAATTTCCCGCGTCACTTTAGTCGTTCCAGCTCGTTCCAGCTACTCTCTAAGGGCCTTTTCAATATTTCTTTCACTCAAGCCCTGCCCTAGGATTCGTATAATAAGATTCAACAGCGTAAACACTTCTGACGGATCCATATAGCTCAAAAGTTGACGTAGAAATTCTTCGATTTGCGGTCCCAACTTGAATGCGTGCTGCATCTAACTCCAACCAGGCAGACATTATTCTAGCTGCTGGCGGATAAGAGCAACTATCAGGCCTATCAGTGATATAGATATTTCTATTATTGTTCTATGAGTTTGGCTGTGACAAACGTTGCTATTTTATGAATATTTAATTAGATCATTACGTACCCGTAACCGAGCTGAAGATATTACCGTCTCTCGTCTGGCATCTGTTTTTAAGGTTGGTTATACCAAAATACCGGTATTTTTGTTGGATATCTCCATTTGCACGCATATAGCTTGTGTGCAGACATGCCAATTGAATTTGTCCTCAGGTGAAACCACATACACTGTACCTCGAAGAAATGTACACAAAGAATGCAGAGTTTCCTGATGAAGGGAGGTTTAGGCTCAAAGATGACGTGTTGTACACACATTATATTGTGTGTGGGGATTCTGAGACTTGTGAAAGTGCTTCATCAGTGACCGAACTAAGTTCATCACAACCAGGGCCGAGCAATCCTCCCTTCTCTGGTTGGTCGACTCCTCAACCTTGGGCACCTCTAAACAACCAGGTATCACTAAAAGGGAACCCACTCAGTCGTTCTAAGAAGATTCCCATGTACAATGCAGCAATGTTGAAGCGTACATTTCTGTACGTATCGCTCTCTCTGGATCACACTGGGAAGAACATCACAGTTGAGTCTACAATTGATAGTGTATATGTCAAGATTCCTGAGAGCTCTGTGTGTGCAAGTAGCATTCTGGAAGAAGTTGCGATTCGAGTTGGTTCAGTAGCTGAAGATCTTGTCATATTAGATGCCAAATTTTTACAAGTTAGCGATGATGAAAGAGGTTTGTGCACACATTTATATGCATTACTTTAGTCCTTAGCCATGCCAATTAGCATATCTCACTTGTGTAATAATACTATAGACCTGGACTACTGGAAAGCACCAAGTAGGCGATTCTACATTGCTAATCTAGCAGATTTCAAGGAAGTTCAAAAGGTGGTTGGAAAGAAATTAAAACGCAAACACACCTTAACTGCAGAAAAGAAAGTCAAATCAACTTATGAAGAAATGTCAAGGAGCATTGAAATGGTATTTTCTTCAAAATATTTCAGTGTCTGTTGAATAATAATCTGTGCTGAGCATATGTCATCACATACAATCTCTCTTTTATATAGGTTCTATCGGAAGTGGCTCATATTAAGAAAGAAATTACAATTATAAAGGAGAATGAGATAACTCATGTGGAAGGAGCTAAAAAGCGGGCAAAGGTGGATGTAGCAAGAGAGCAACTGAAACTCCTTGAGTGCAAGATATGCAAGGATACTCCCAGTCCACCAGTTGTCTTGGTCACGTGCTGTAAGCAAATACTTGGGTGTGAGGCATGTTTCCACAGTCACAAGGAGAAACAGAATTGTTGCCCACTCTGCCATGATTCTAATTATTCTGCTATTACTATATGAGGTTTGACTAATTAGCTGTGAACTTGATGCTGTTGACTTCAGTAATGCTGTACTTGTTTGATCCCTTTGCAGTAGGGTTTCTGAGTCTCTACATTATGTATGACTCTCAAAATGTATCATGTTATATAGTAGTACTGGATCGTTGGCCCGCGCGATCGAGAAGAGGTGCGCGTGATTTTCACGTGACCCTACTAGCACGTGTGTACTTTCTGAGGTCCAGTGAGGATGCTGGAATGGATTCTGGCGAATATGTAAAACGTGTGGAAGTGTCCATGAGTGGGCAATCCCTTATGTTGAGGGTACCTGATCTCTCTGTTTCTCGGTTAGCAGCAGTTTTCAAGGTGAGAATATTACGTGTGAGTATCCAGCGTATTCAACAGCTACTGAGCAATGCGTATTTTGGTTTTCTGCTCCAAATATAATCATGAAGGAGTGCCCCTAGCCCCTAGCTGTAGCCAAATTAGTGTATGCGCGACCTGCCGTTCTTTCCACTTGAACGTTCCTTGCTATATCATTTCCATGTAAACCTAAGTGTGGTTTTTTATCTTTCCAGCTTAAACCCCAGTCCATTTTTCTTGAAGCAGAGGGCTCAAGGAATGTGGAATTTCCTGAGGAAGGGCATTTCAAACTTGTTGATACAGGACCTGGAATGAAGTACATAGTGTGTGGAGACCCTGACGCTGGTGAAAATGCTCCTTCAGTATCTGGATTTATTCCTTCATCACAACCAGGTCCAAGCAATCCTTCCTCCTCTGGTTGGTCAATTCCTCGTCCTTGGGCACTTCTAAACAACCAGGTATCACTAAAAGGAAACCAACTTAGCCGTACTAAGAAAACGCTTCCAATGAGCAATGCAGCAATGTTGAAGCGTACATTTCCGTACGTATCGCTCTCTCTGGATCACACTGGGAAGAACATCACAGTTGAGTCTACAATTGATAGTGTATATGTCAAGATTCCTGAGAGCTCTGTGTGTGCAACTAGCATTCTGGAAGAGCTCTGTGTGTGCAAGTAGCATTCTGGAAGAAGTTGCGATTCGAGTTGGTTCAGTAGCTGAAAACCTTGTCATATTAGATGCCAAGTTCTTACCAGTTAGCAATGACGAAAGAGGTCTGTGTTTGTGTCAGTATAGCTATTTGTACCACTCAATCTGTTTACTCAAGTTGCATGTATGTTTTCTACTTATAGTTGCCTTATTGAGTTATATAACCAGAGCATAACAGTGTGCACTTACATTAACATGCAGATCTGGAATACTGGAAAATGCCAAGTCGCCGCTTCTACATAGCTGGTCGTACCGAGTTCCATAATCTACGCAGGACAAAGGGAAAAGCTTTGAGCCTTTCTCGAAGAAAGAAGGTTTGTCTGGAGGAAGATGAAGAAGAAGATGAAGATGAGCCAAGTCTGGGTCGTATAGCACAGGACTTGCAAATGGTTAGTAGTAGTATAATTGTGATGTTGCTTTTTGGACTTATGTCTGCAAATATATATACACCTGTATGGTTTTGTAACCATAGGTTGTAAAGGAGGTGAGTGACCTCAAGTGTGATCTGGTTACAATTAAGAATTTGCAGTTGGACTGTGAGGCTGCCAGGAGGGGTGTAAGAGTGGACATGGGGGTCAAACAACTACGGCTTTTGGATTGCAAGATATGCAAGGATACTCCCAGTCCACCAGTTGTGTTGGTCACGTGCTGCAAGCAATTACTTGGGTGTGAGGCATGCTTCCGCAACTGTATCGAGCAAAGTGAGTGCTGTCCCCTCTGCCGCAATCCGGATACTGACAGCATTGTTGTAGAGGGGCTTGATGCTGTGTACAGCTACCTGAAGCAGAGTATGGAGATAACTGACAATCATACCCAATGAACAGTTTGTGGTTCAGTAATGTGGCTCTATGATTGATTTCATCAGCAGTGTATAACTAGGATTGTAGTGCCCAGCTATAGCTAGTAAACAGTCAGTAAATAGTTCATCCATGGTTCTATGATTAGTATATGTGTATGGACACTAGTAGGTGCATTTTTGGCGAGTGGGAGCTACCCAACCGTGGCTCAAATATAAGTTTCAACGCGCTGCCTGGAAACAACGCGTGCGGCTCTGTCGTTCGCTCGCTGCCTCTCCCTTTCAGAAGCGCGGTGATGTCCTCTGTGTACATGCATATATATCTCAGTCCTTTGATGAGGATATAGCTATAACTAATCCACTCACATGCAGTGGTAAACTGCAATGACCTGTTAGTGAGCTACCATGCAAGGGATGGAGCACAGTTGTAAGAGCATGGATATGCCGACGACATTATGGTGCTTGCTTAGTTTATATGCATATATTATTCCAGCATGGGTGGACTTGTGACTGACTGGTGTCTTGCCGACAAAGGTGTACTCCAGCGCATGCGCAGAGGTCGTAGTACGAGTACGCTATATAGCCCCCTCCCCCCCCCCCCCCACACACACACCCTCTCTTTCTCTGACATCATGATGTTTAGTCCAGCTGAATTTTAGTGATAAACGTAATGGAAAGAGACACCAGCATCAGAAGAAATGCTGATGGACACTTAGTACACAGATACAATTCACCTGAATAACAACATATGAAAATTGAACTGGTAAAAGTGTATTTAACCCTCGGCGCGCATGCGCAGCGAGGGTTACTGTAGTTGGGTCTGTGTGTGTGTCTGTCTGTTAAGTCATATCTCACCTCTGGAGCGTCTGTTCGTCCTGAAAATTCTGTCACGTACTCAGCGGGCAACGAAGGTCAAAAAAATTGTGGGGATTTCTCTGAAACCGCTCCGTTGCAGAGATACACCGCTTCCTGCGTTGTAGGGTACTGCAGCGACGTTCTGCGCGCTTTTTCGACGGCAGAGCCTTCCAAGGGTCCTAAAAAGGCTAACATAGGCTAAACTCTACCTGGAATACGACTCGATGTAAGGTAGCAAGCTTCTTTCTGTTCAGTCTCCGTCTTTTGCCTAAAGTCTTCCGTATACTTCCCGTTGACGTGATTAGAATGGTAACAGATCTAGCGCGTGCGCTTTCAAGGATTCGCGCACGCGCGTACGCCGAGGGTTCTGCACTTTAGTGCATTCATTTGTTTTTGCAATCATATAAATTTTTATATTATGAGCATCTTTTGATGGACACTTAGTACACAATTATAGTCGAATACAATTCACCTGAATAACAATAATATGAAATGAACTGTATTTTAATTTTGCAACCAAAAAGGAAATATAAAAAACGAGCATCTCTCTTTTTTAATGATCTGAAAGATATAGCAAAATTAGATGGACACATAGTACACAACTAAAGTCAGATACAATTCACCTGAATAACAATATATGAAAATGAACTGGTAAAAGTGTATTTGATTTTGCACTCAAAAAAGGAAATATAAAAAATGAGCATCTTTCTTTTTTTAAGGATCTGAAAGCTATAGCAAAATTAGACGGACACATAGTACACAGACCCTTCACTGTTGCCTATTGTTCCTGGTTACTGTGATGAATACATAGTTAAAGGTACAGATCTTTTCACCCTTTTGTATGAACTGTTTCAGTGGGAAGTTTTAAGGCTACAGATCTGATATCTAAATGTGAAACTGTATTATCTAACTTAGCAGTTACTGCGTCACAAGCAATGAGAATTGAGTCAAGAGATCAAGCTAAGAGTAAATATTGGTACTGGTACAGAGCAGGACGTGTCACAGAATCCAAACTTAAAGCTGCAGCACACTCTAAACTAGCACAGCCATCCTTTGTCCTTGATAAAGATAATTAGTTATCCGGAGAGTCACAAATTTAACACTCAGGCCACTAAATGGGGCTGTGAACATGAACAAACTGCTAGGGAAGCTTAAATGAAAAAAAGCTGAAGAGCATCACTTAAATCTGACTGTGTCTAATAGCGGACTTATTGTACATCCTCAATATCCTTACCTTGGAGCTACTCCGGACGGTTTCATAAATGTGACTGTTGTGGACAGGGAGTTTTAGAAATCAAATGCCCTTATTCTTGCAAGAATCAGGCATTTCTTCAGGGTAGTACTAGGTCATCTTTTTATCTTAATACTACACCCAAAGGCATATTTGTTTTAGACAAAAGGCATGCCTAGCATTATCAAATTCAGCTTCAAATGAAGTTTAGTGAAGTGAACTATGGTCATTTTGTTGTATGGAGTGAGTCTGAATTAGTCGTTCTTATGGTAACATTAGATGAGGATTTTATCACAACTGCTAGCAAGAGAGCTACATTTTTTTAAATATGGCATATTACGTATACTCGGTAAATGGTATACAAAACCACATGCACCCAAGGTCATTGACAATTCCAGTAGTGGAAATACCTGTGCCAGTAACAATGATGATGGTAATTCTACTAAGGAATGTTGATGTTGTTGTAGGGGAGAAGATGAAGGAGAAATTCTATCATGTGACAATGAGTCATGCAGAATCAAATAGTTTCATACTGAATGCTTGAGATACCTTCAGGAAAGTGGTTTTGTCTGGATTGCAGGAAAATTAAGCGAAAAAATGACCAGGATATTGCATAAATTTCTATGATCATTTCTATAATATGAACTATAGTGGTAGTATCAAACATATACATTAATCAAATGGTATCACGGATTGGCAGCAGTTACATAAAACACTACAAATAACAACAATTTTGTGACAGTGATGACACATCTCTCTTTCTACCTACATCGGTCTTATGTGAACTAACTATCTCTGTCCCTACATCATTAGTTTGTGTGTCAGGTGGGTGATCACGCAGGAAAAATGCCTGCATGGATACGGGAAACAGCGAATTGAATCTGAATCCTATTGAACATACAATAGGATTCAGATTCATAAACAAGTAATGCAAAGCCATACAGAATCTAAATTTTCCAATACACGTGTATTTGTTTTAGTACACACATCGTGAAACCATTGATTACACGCATCACACTGTATCATATTCCTTCTATCTGGCAGTCTGCAGCTGCACACACAGTGAGTATAGCTAGAAAAAATAGGTATAGCTACTACTGCGCACAGTGGGCGGAACAGAGAGAAAGCAGTTGGTCTACATAAACCGTTGATCAGGCACGTAAGTTATGGCTTGTCGTAGAAAACACACTGATGAACTGCTCGGAGACCATATCCCTTCGGGAATACTAATGCATGTAGTGTATCTGGTGGGGGACCATGCGTGGCAGGGGGGGGACCAATCATGGCTGCCGTAGATGGTCCGGGGGGACCAATTTGGCGGGGGACCATTGACGGCGTGACAGGGCACGTGCTGTGCACAAATCATGATCATTCACAGAATTGTTACTAGATATTGTATGTGAAGCACTGGCCTCAGCACTCTGTTACAAAAGAGATTACAGTAGTTTCTTGTCTGGTTGCTTCCCTACTAGATACACATACTCGTTTTCTTCGTCTGTAAGCTTCCGCTTTTGTGGACTAGTTGTATGAGCAAACACGCTGTGGGCGAAATCTGGAGACAATGGATCGTCACATTTTGCACCACTGATGAAGTGACTGGAGCAGAGCCAGCTGTACTCAGTAGGCTGCCAATTCTTGCAATTTACGGCAGACACCCAACGAGCTCTTCTGTCTAAATCAGCAGACAAACGATAAGAGCTTACTGCACATCCTTTTGGTACATCCTACGTTCACCATTCCAGTCAGATAAGCGTTATTAATATAGCAAATAAGTGTTATTAACTATAGCAAATATGGCGTATTTACTAGGTTGTAATCGTTTTTAAGGTTTGAATTTTGGTACCATACGCACGCTTTTGCCACTGCGAAGCCACATTGCGCGTGCGCAAATAATACGTTGGCCACGACTTCTTTGTGAGCGCGCGCGCGGAGCTATATTGCACATAATGAATTATTAATAAGCAAACAAGAGTGAGTTTCAATGGAAACCTCGGAAACGGCCTGTGAGAAGCACATGCATCAGTACATATATTTGCAGTACCCTCTTTCTGGAAATAGTTTCTATAGGAAAACCAATGGAGTTACATGTACATGACCTTGTACATGTACTACTATGCATACAAGTGTGTATATATGTCATTTGATTGTGTGAAGCAAAATAATGTATGTACCAGTTCGATTGTTTTCTTGACTGAGCTAATACCATCACTGCCTGGTTTGAGGGTAGTGACACTACATGTCACATGATAGTCAAACTGGAGGGAGGGGAAATGAGGGAAGGAGTCATGAAGTAATATGATACTGCCTGCAGTAACAGTATACCATTGGTCGGCAATGACTTTTTATACATCACATATAAACAGAATTACCATGGTACTGGGACTTATGAGGAGGGATAATGAACACTTTATACACACATAAGTACATATAATACATGTATATTCATCTGTACATGAGTGTATTTACTGTATGCGTATGTCAGTCAAAGCACATAAGAATTACATATTGTCCAGTCCATAAGATCTCAGTTGTAAGATATTGCTCCTATTCATACCTTATTCTTCACTAGTGAACTGTAGAACACTCTTATCCTCCACGAGAAATGTAATCACAGATGTGTGTATCAGAATCTCCGGCACCAAAATAGCTAAAATCGTTGATGTACACTAACAAATTATATGTATCAATAATAACATGCATGGAACCATATCCCTACATTCCCCTAAATAAAGTTACCAACCACCAAAAGTATAGGGGATTCCAAGAAAATTTTAATCAACTGGTGTTTACACCTGGCTATCTCTGAACCCCTGCCTCAGACACTACCTGTACATCTGGGGACTGTGAGGACAGGAGCTGCCACTCCTGTGAAAGTAGTTGAGAATGCCACCACACCCCTCTTTGGGGGAACATTCCATAACGCCACATTTGCATAAAGAGGTTATGTATTGTATTATTGCATGCTATTGACTAGTCTGGCGTAGCCTGCCTATTTCACGCGCGCGGAAGAAATAGTCAGGTACCGTTAGCATCAACGACCCGTACCTCAGGAATGTAATTATTACATAACGTTGCGCAATATTTTAACGTCACTGCGAGTGCGGAACGATTTATTTCGTCACAGCGCGCGCGCATGCGCGGCTAAAGCGATGGCGAATGATGGCGGTGTTTTATGCCTCGGTTGCGGAGAAGGTGTGCAGCGCTCTTCAGAAAGGCGCAATCTTACTAGCCCTTCTTCGCAACACGTGATTCCTCTGTGGAAAGAAGTAGTTGGTTCTGAGCTCCAACGTATGGGGAAAGTGGCGGATCTAGAGAGCGTAGTATCGGGAAGTGGAGCTGGCGGATATATGTGCAGAAAATGCTTCTATGCATGTGAAAAAGTCTTGAAAGCCAGAGCTGTAATTGAGGCTAATGCAGCCAAGGCAATTGATGCAGTGTTACCAACTACAAGTCCGAAGCGTCCATCTCCAAACCATAACCTTGCTGTACTTCCTCCAGCTAAGAGGCGTTTAACCTCATCTTGTTCTACCTCTGGCAATGAACCTTCTCCTCATGTATCTGTAAGCTATCTGTATTTACATTCTATGCAATCATAAAGTTATACTTTATAGGTCCATGTCGGGTACAAGAAACCAAGAACATATGAGCTGACACCAAGTCGTAAGCACATTGGGAAGGCAGTAGCTAGAGGAAGAAGACAATCTGTAGCAGTTGAGTGCCTGAAAGAACCTGGCACAAGAAGACATCTCCTGAAGCAAATCGGAATGCTACTAAGGAATGAACTGGTTTTCTTGTGTTCAGACAGTGCTGGCTCTATCCTGCGGAGACAGTCTGTGTTGGAGTTGAAGGAGTTCACTTGGAAGAAGCTCATCGGAGAACTTGAACACAAAGCTCCACTTTTTCTTACCATCCTCCGTGAATGCTCATATACCCGAACACCCAGACCAAACCAAGATGCTGTGATAGGGATGTGCGCTGCAATACTACTGAAACACAGATTTTCAAAGATGAGCCTCGTGCAGAGAATACTGTCACTAGTATTGTATGGAGGCCACAGTGGAAAGCAAGTAAGCTCTCTAACATAACTATGATGGTAGCAGTGAATTTGTCACAGGTGTATGAGCGGCTACAGAAAGTCAATGTGACAATGTCACATCAGGTCACTGTAAAATTGTTGACTGAACTGGGAAAGCACCATGATGAAGATGTTAAAGTCTGGCAGGAGTCCATCACCAAATCTCTCACTACTAAACTTCAACAGGTTCAATGGAAGTGCATGTGACATGATCTTTTATGTTTTCAAACATGCAGAGGGAGCATGGCAGACCAACAAAGGGCTTTCTTACACCTGGGTACATTGATGCATCTGATTCAGAAAGTGACACAGAGACTGAGAGTATCACTGACAGTGTCACTGCACCACCATACAGCCCCATTACCAGAAGTCTGTCCAGTTGTTCACCACCTGAGTCTGAGATTGAATGCGATACAGACACATCTGAGGTTGAAGGAGATGCAGACACATCTGGTAGGTGAAGTGTAGGTGATAAGTAAGTGTAAAAAAACAATTGAACTTACATGTTCATCAGTGCCCCAAAGTCAGCAGTTAGATGCAGCTGCTTCTACATCTACCCAGCTGCAGCTAAGCTACAAGCTAGTAGGGGATAATATTGATAAGTCTGTAAAGACAAGGTATATGCGTCTTGAAGGTGGCCGTAACCAGTCCCTCCATTACTTCCACTGCTTTGCTGTCTTAAATCGGATTGATTTCACTGAGTTCCCTGATGTGCAGCCTCAACTGTGTCTTAACAGTCCAGATATCCTTGCGTCAACCCTACTTCCATCAGCAGAAGATGATCAAACCCTCAGAAATCTCTTCATGACACATGTGTCTCGCATTCTATGCACACACATTCCCTTCTTCAAAGTGGGTTTCGAGGATGTGGTAGAATGGCACATTGTACATCAGTACTATCAGGAGATGTCTACCAAGTCACAAGTGGTATTTATGTACAAATCATGCAGTGTTTATGCTTTTAGGTACCTCTTGGGATCCTAAGCAAAAACGAAAATAAGATGGACGACATGGTAGACATAATGTCTCACCTCCACCAGTATGTTCCTACAGTTGAGTACACAGAAGAAAGTTCAATCCCTGGTTCTGATGGGCATGTTGAAATACCCCAAGCAATCTTTCACCGAATATTGTTTGGGGGAGACCAACTAACAGCTGCAAGGGCTAGAGGTGCACAAAGAATCCGAATGAACTCAGTTTCACCGCAGGCGAGGCTAGAGGGATTAATCCCGTGTGCTGAAGATTGGCATACAAAGCTAAATCTTCTTGGGGTAAATTGTTCATGCTATTCAGTAGGTAATTAAAATACCTGTTTCTTTTGCAGGTTATTTGGAAGTACTTCTATTCCACTAAATCCGCTGCAGAACATGGAACACTTTACCAGCTTCGAAATCTCATCAATCGCACTAACGTTGTTGCAGACCCAGTGAAAGACTTCAATGCCTGTGATGACTTTGTAACACTAGCTGTTACCTGCCACGTTCTGACAGCAGCCCTCCAGGTTTTAGGAATGAATTCCCTTAACGATACTCCGTGCTTGCCTTTATATCAAGCTGAACCACATAATGTGTGGATGCTATCAGATTCGGAGCGAAGAGAGATTCTGAACAGTACCACTGAAAAGATCGTTGACTGTTTCATTGATTTCACGTTCAACGCCGGTGTTAATAAGTATACTGATCGTGTACATGAGTATGGGTGCCAATTTCTGAGTTTAGGTTGCTTTTACTTGGAGTACGCAGATGTGATTCGTGAGGGAGATGGCGACCGAGTTTTTCGCTGCTGGAAATACCTTCTTCCTATCTTCAAGTCTTCAGGCCGGACCAATTACTCGATCGAATCTTTGAATATGCTCTATCAGTATCAGTATGAGCTGACTCCAAGACAATCAATGGAACTCTTGTGGAATCGATTCATTAACGTGCACGGAATACGGGGCCGGAACATTCCTTGTGATCTTCATCTAGAGCACTTGAATCGGGTCTGTAAGGCTGCCATAAGCAATCTGGGTGTGAACAAAACTGAAAAAGCCATAACACGTGCCAGTAAAGAATTGGGCACACTTTCTCTGGTACTATAACAGTATGATTTGGAGAATGGCATCCGTGATAGCAGTGGTACTCATCGCGTGGCTAGGTCAGAGAAAGACAGGGATCAAATTATTCACCAGCTGCAGCAATCAGGCATATTCTCTTTTCTTCATATTCGTGCACATCAAACATTCCCAAACCCGAGAAACGTTTTACATGCCATGGATCACGACCAACTCTGTAAGTGGATAATCGAACACATTAAATAGAATTTTTAAAAACCATTTTCCATTATTTTCCAAACGAAGCATGTTTTATATGACAACTATTACATACACATGACTTTGCACACACATCACAGCACAAACACTTCCCCATGTCGACATGCACATATCTATCGAAGTTTCGAAACAATACATCTCTACGGCACTCAGTTGAGTTTAGTGAATAGTCTACTATGCTTCTTTCTGCATGTCTGTTAGCACCAGGTTTGAGCAACAGAAGTGCTAAAGCAGGTGAACCATCACGACCTGCACGGCCAGTCTCCTGGACATATGACTCAATGTCATCTGGAAGGTCCAAGTGGATAATTTCTCGAACTCCAAAACAATCAATGCCCATACCAAACGCAATGGTAGCAGCAATGATCCTTAAGTTGGTGTTGTGAGTAAAGGCTTTGATGATTTCTTCTTTTACAAATTCTTCAGTACAACTCATGTACATATCCACCAGGCGGAAATTTGGTAAATCGGGCGATCCGGGAGGTTCAGTGAATTGTAATGAGAGGCTATCTTTGAATAATTGGTACAACTCTGCACAGTCCTCATAACGCTTACAGTAGATTATTGTTCTGGGAAACAAAACCCTCTCCTTGCGTAGTTTCTCCACCATAGGAAGGAAAGTGTCAGCCACCGTGGTCATTGACCTTACTGAGTACATTATATTTGCCTTGCACGGAGACAGTGTCACCACAAGCTCATCTGTCATCCCCAGAGTCAAGGCAACTTGTGCACGAAGCTTTGATGTAGCTGTTGCTGTCAATGCAACCATTCTCACATCCCTTGGTATCAGACTACGAATTTCCCCAGTGCGCAGTATAACTTTTCGAAATGTTTCGCCCCTACATAACCGTATAATATACATATATATATTACAATTTATGCATATTATAACAAACTGACCATTTCTTGACTGTATGCGCCTCGTCAACCACAAAGGCTCTTAGACGTGTTGAATAGACATCTCCTAGCAACATCTTTCTCCAAGCTTTCTTTTCTACCAGCATCTCGGGAGTAAAAAGAACCAGCTGATATTTCCCTGCCAGTACATCTTCCTTCACGCCTTCTTGGAAGCCAAACTCACTCCCCCCTGCTACACAGCACGTTTTTAGCCCCTTGGCAGAAAGATTTGAAACCTGTTAGCAAGGTATACGCACAGAATGATTTTCATGGGACACATCTCAGATAATATGCACTAGCCTGGTCTCTCATGATGGCCACCAAAGGCGACACTACCAGCACAATCGATGGGGGGCAGTCAGGATCGAGAAAGTCAAACGCAGCAGGTAGAACAGCATAGCAGAGCGTTTTGCCAAAGCCGGTAGGCAGCACAGCGAAGACATCCCGACCACGCAAGACTGCTGCGATTACACGCATCTGTTCTTCCTTTAGAGTCGAGAAGCCTAAAGCCTCTGCCGCCTTGCAAGCCGCTCTCTCGCAGGGATCTGCCGCTGATGCAGTCGTCCGCTCCAAAGCCATCTTTATCCGCGAGCGCGCCGCGCGTGTGACGTCACAACGTGCTAATTACATTCCACGGACCGTTCTGCAATCTGATTGGTCTGCAACTATCGTTGCAGAGTGTACGGGTCGTTGATGCTAACAATACCTGACCCCTTCCCGATTTTGAGGGTGGGGTCAGGCTACGCCAGACTAACCTATGCTGTAGCCTCGTAGCTACCTTTCTTCGAGAGCCTATGCTGCGAGCTCGATTACGTGCACAAAATAAAAATGGCGTACAACAGAGAGGAAGTCTGTGGGCGTTGGTCTGAGTTGTACTTTATATAACCATTTTTTGGTGAAAGGCACTGCGCTGGCCAAAAAGAAACCGATTTGTGCAAAAATGAAGATAAATACTTAACTAAAGCCGATTTTGAGTTATGCCTGTTTACTGAAGAAGAAGAAGAAGAAGAAGAAGAAGAAGAAGAAGAAGAAGAAGAAGAAGAAGAAGAAGAAGAAGAAGAAGAAGAAGAAGAAGATGTTGGAGAAATCGGGTTTTAGCAAAATCACGCATATCATTGTAGCGGTGTATTTTACCACCTTTGAGGGTCTTATCGTATATAGAAACACTCGTAGGCCATGTTATGTTTCTAAAAGGGCTTATAGCTGCCGCGTTGGAGAGTTCTGAGCCGTTACATTTCGGCTTAATGGGCGTGTCGGCGCCATCCCTACATAGAGAGTCTACCGACTCTCTAATAAATGATGGAACACATGATTTCACCAGTGACAGACTCACTCAGTGCATGCTGACAGTATAAATATGCAAGTTCCAGTAGTTATTTTCATGTGTGACCGGAATGAATTCCTCTTGGCTACTGTGCATGCAAAGATGTAATGTGTTACGCAATAATTGGTCTGGGGTAAATATGGTCAAGGAGACCAAATTTGACTAGTGTACCCTTGCAAAAATTAAAGTGATTCAGGCACCTTATTGTAGTAAGTAATGGAAGGATAGCCCTGTATATCCCTAGCTGTAGTCCCTAATCTATAACCCTGACCTTATAGAGCTTTGCTCTAGCTGTTAGAGTAGCCCTGACATCATAAAAGTCAATGACCATGCCAATCAGGATTTATTGTTGCATATATATTTTTGCCAGCTTCTCAAAAATAATAATTTAAGGTAGCTCTGCAAGTTGCATTTCAGTATATGTTGCATTTTGGTGCTTCTATAGAGCTATGGTTAAACACCAATATATGGACAATATGCTACATACCTAAACAATTGATTTTACTTGTGATTTTTCACTTCTCTTCTCACATGCATACATAGGACCTGTTATCTACCATATAAATATCATAGGCATAATCGATGTAATACAATAATCCTCTCAGTTTCAGATGGACCAGATGAAGGATCACTAGCAGTCCTCCTCAGCAGTAGTACCTTAAGCTTCTTAGGACATCTCTCTCAAATCCTGAAACATCATTACTACCTTAATTACCAAGTCTTGTCCCATTTGATGAAAAACCAATCTCCTCCAGAATGGCTTCACCCACCAACACTGGTAATACAAACTAAAGGTCTTGTAAAATATCTTGTAAAAGAACTTGTTAACTCTGTACAGTAGCTTGTACCAAAGAACATGAATATATGTGACCATGCAAGCATAAACCAACCTTATGACGCAAAAGTATAATTTTCAGCATGAACGAAAATAGTCCACATTTTCCCATTATACCCCATACAAATACAAAACACATAACTCTTCATAACTTTGGAATAGAAAGTCCAATCAAAAATCTAAAAAGATTACTATGATCAGCTTGAAAATCGTTATTAAATGCTGTGCTTATCTCAAAAATGATAAAATGCAGCATAAGGTTGGTTTATGCATGCATGGTCACATATATGTAATTTAGCTTGTGCATGCTTATGCTAAGTATGACATATAAAATTGCACTGACAGTCATGCTAGTCCTCTATAACATATGCCTCCTTGCTTCTCTGTGCATGATAAGTCTCACATCAAGTAAAAATATCATCAATCAGTACAGGTGCATGGCATTGTGTAAGTTTCCTATATATGTATTAACAGTTACGTTTTGGCACTGCACGACAATATAGGAATTAGACCATGGTTTATGAGACACCACTCCTTCACCACATTAGGAATCCAGTATGACATGCTTGCATATCATAACATGTACTCTGTTTTATGCAATCCTTTGAAATTTTTATTTACTTATAATATGTTGCTTTATATTACTGATGTATAGAGGCTACAGTTAAAACTGATATAATGCATAATATTCATACAATTACAACTTTAGCTACAATCCTAAATAATTTCACTTGTGGATCTTCCTCTTAATATCTCACATGTATATTAATAATGGTCTCTAATTGTACATAATCATTATTATAGGCAATTAGCTAAGCAAATCACAAAAGTAATTTTGATACAACAAAAACGTACAGTAAGGATCTAGCTATACAGTGACTTATTGGCTACATGTAAAGGAAGGAAAGATCTAGCAGGACATTCTGTAAGCATAGAAGACATTTATTTTCTGTACTGCTGCAGTAGCTGGACTATTCCTCTGTGACCATTGGCCCTTGCTCTGCTCAGTGCTGTGTTTCCACTCTGTAGAAGATGAAGGACTTTGTGTGTGGAGAGGACAAGAAAATGTACTGTAGTTGGGATCAACAGCCAGAAAAAATGACACCGTTGTGGGTATCTATGCTGTAATTATAACAGTGGTATAGGAACAAGGATGGCTATGGCAGGTGGTATGATCATGAGTGCCATTGTATCCATCCACCCAAAGGCCAAGAAATGATGATTGCTGGTGTATTACATACTCCATGTCTATACTAATGTGTGTATATATATATATATATATACAGGTAGAACAAAGAGATCCTGCTTCCTTAATTTAGGCTAGTGCATAAGTAAAGGAAGTAACAGTTAAAACTGTTGTAAATAGCATTCTAACATATCCCTTTATACAGCACAGCACATACATTCACAGACAAGTCACATAGGTATGTACTTCTGCTCCCTAGAAGAGTTGGAATTCTCTGGCAGTATATCGTCTCATGCTATCCTTGTAACATATATGCTTGCATCAAACCTAGCGTTGCACACAGGCTCTTGGCTCTCAGAAGGAGGGAGAGGGGAGAGCTTGGTACTAACTGTTAGCACATGTATGAAAAATTGCAGCAATCTGGGATTACTGTACAAGTTTTGTAAACTTTCTGCATCATGGAGAGGCCCTAACAAATTTGAAAGTACCATTTCATTTGCTCTACAACATCTGGATATCCACTACTTTATTCTCAAGCCTGAGCAGAGAGATGTGACTAAGTGTGGTGCACATGTTAGTACATTGTCCTATGTACCACAACTGACAAACGTATTAATGAGATGCATGTACAAACAGTGGGTATTATAGGCTAGCACGAACCATGAATAATCCTGCATGACAACAAATGGAAAGTTACTTATATGAGAGCTTCTGCAGCCCTAAGAGACATAATGTATATACACACTAGATTCAGCCTACCTTAGCACGAAAGTCCTGTGCTCCTGACTGTAGTAGTAGTCTCACCACCTCCTCATGACCCTCTTGACTAGCCATGAGGAGAGCTGTGACTCCATCCTGTAGAGGAGGACAGGAGAGGAGGAAGGAGAAGTATACAGTTTTTCACTAGTGCACCATAATAATGACTAAATACATATAAGATTGCAATGCTCTTACAATAGCCTTTGGTAATGAATTGGCCTCTCTGTACAATCTACACAGAGTGCGGAGAAGGGTGTTGCTTTTGGTATCAAATTGCTCATTTGTACACAATAATTATTGAGCATACATAACCAGCTGAAGTGGTGTTTGGAAATTTTGCCACCATTTTCCATTACAACAATGGCATAACATCAGTGGAGAAATTTAACAACCAAAGTCTACTGCAGTTGTTGAATGCTATCACACAGTACGGTAGTACGGTGTATATAGGGATTGCTATGGTCTGTCTCTTCCCATTGAAAACCATATATAAGGTTTTTCATCACTTTCACTTTCAGTTTGCTATCTACTGGACTTCTGTTGACATGAATGTGTAACTATACCCAGAAACTAACTGTGATTATAAAATGGTATAATTTGATGCATGAGAAAGGTGTTAAATTAACAAAAGTTCAATTTGTAAATTCTCCATTTTCTTCTTCTTCTTCTTCTGCTTGAAGAAGCGTAACTCAATAACGGTAACACATCTAAACATGAAACTTGGTACAGTTATGTAGTTCCACTGGGGGTAGTGCATCGTCATGTTAAAAATTTTGTAAACAATGTACTTCTTGTAAAATAAACAAAAATAGCCTCAGGCCATGTATTATAATGGGGGGCACACAATCCTATATCTGACTAATGAAAGCCCTGCTAAATGTGAAATTTTGCACGATAGTATAGTTACTACCCCAATGATCAACGTTGTGATAAAATCTCTGTAAACAATGTAAATCTTGTAATATAACAACAAATAGCCTCAGGCAAGGATTTCTGTATCTCACTAACAAAAGCTAGGCTACATGTGGAAATTGGTGTGATGGTAAAGCTTAATACCCCAATGATCAACGTTGTGATAAAATCTCTGTAAACAATGTAAATCGAAATTGGTGTAATAGTGAAGCTTGATACCCCGATGATCAACTTTGTGATAAAATCTCTGTAAACAATGTAAAATAACAACAAATAGCCTCAGGCAAGCAATGCTGTATCTCACCAACAAAAGCTTCACTAAACGTGAAAATTGATATGGTGGTAAAGCCATAGATCAACATTGTGATAACATCTCTGTAAACCATGTATATCTTGTAAAAAATAGCCTCAGACGACGGGAGACAAGTAAATAAAAAATTTTGGAAATTTGAAAGCAAATATAGGGATTGTATAAAAAGGAACGGAGACAAGATTGGGACAAAGACATGTTATGATATATCGACGTACCCATAATGTTACATTGATACATCATAACATGTCTGTGTCCCAATCTTGTCTCCATTCCTTTTTATACAATCCCTATATTTGCTTTCAAATTTCCAATTTTTTATTTACTTGTAATAACAAGGTTAAGTCTGAAGAGTTCCTTGTATTGTTTCAAATAAAAGTTGGAATATGCATGCATGTAGTATCACTCTAACATAAACCTTTACATTAAATACACCTTACATAGCCATATCTGTACATTTCTTCCTTCATACTTTCCCATCAGAGATGGACTACTAATATATGAATGCACTAAAGTGCAGAACCCTCGCCGTATGCACGTGTGTGAATCCTTGAAAGTGCACGTGCTAGATCTATTCATTACCATTCTAATTACTCTAACAGGAAGTATACGGAAGACTTAGGCAAAAGACGGAGACTGAATTACAGAAAGATCGCTACCTTACATCGAGTGGTATTCCAGGTAGAGTTTAGCCTATTGTTAGCCTTTTTAGGACCCTTGAAAGGCTCTGCTGTCGAAAATGTGTACGGAATGTCACTGCAGTACCCTACAATGCAGGAAGCTGTGTATCTCTGCAACGGAGCAGTTTCAGACAAATTTTTCGACCTCCGTTGCCTGCTGAGTACATGACAATATTTTCAGGATGAACAGATCCTCCAGAGGTGAGATGTGATTTTACAGACACACAGACCATAACCTTCGCTGCGCATGCGCACCAAGGTTTAATGAAGGAGCCTTGACTGAATTATGGACTGCATAATATAAGTATATAGAGCTAGTAAAACACTAAACGAGTACTGATTCTCCTTTATAACAAATGTAGTCTCTTCATATATGAGTGCATATAGTTGAGGAGTTGTTGTAATCATACATACAGAGATATAAATATCAATAAATCTTGGAACACTGTTTTCTGACACAGATGCACTTAAATGTTTTCATCACTGTTGTCCGTGGAGTTTGACAGACATCTCAATGGTGCCTGTTTCCCATATTCATGCAGGAAGGTTCGTTTGAGAGATGCACTTAATGTTTTCATCATCTGATTCTTTCTATGAACTCATCACACCCCATACACTAATTATAAATCACACTCCATACACTAAATCACCAAAAAGTGTTGGTAGAGTGTCAGTTAAGGATAGCACTGACATGTGCATTAGCATAATCTTTACAACTTATGGATGGTGAAGGTTTCAACCATAGACTCTGATTTACCTACTGTGGGATTCAGCACTCACTGTCACTGTTGAATACCATCCTCTTCCATTTCTTCAGTTCAAACTACCTGGATTAAGTATTTTCTTTACAAAGCTTCATTCGGGAATCTTTATCCACAAAACCATCTTCCCTCGCCTAATTCACCTACAGCAGTACCTAAGTGTTGGCTATTTTACACACATGGAGTTATGTAATAAATGCTCAGGTTAGGCATGCTTCCATGTAACATATCCCAGCTACATAAATGAAATGAATGCACTAAAGTGCAGAACCCTCGGTGTACACACATGCGCAAATCCTTGAAAGTGCACACACTAGATCTCTTAAAAGCGCACATGCTATTGAAAGGCACTCTAATTACGTGTAACAGAAAGTATACGGAAGACTTTAGAGGAAAGACAGAGACTAAACAGAAAGAAGCTTGCTGCCTTACATCCAGTCGTATTTCAGGTAGTGTTTAGCCTATTGTTAAGCCCCTTAGAAGGCTATGCTGTCAAAAACGTGTATGGAATGTTGCTGCAGTAACCTCATAGGATGTCACAGGTAGGCATATGATGCCATAAGTTCTGAACAGAGCGGTTTCAGAGAAAATCTCACAAATGTTTCGACCTTTGTTGCCTGCTGAGTATGATGTGACAGAATTTTCAGGACAAACAGACGCTCCAGAGGTGAGATGTGACTTAACAGACACATAGTCACAGAGACCCACAGACACGGACAACTACAGTAACCCTCGCTGTGCATGCACACGCCGAGGGTTAACAAGAGTAATGAAGCATGTGGGGATGGCAATGTCACATATCATGTAAACAAGGTGCAGCAAGACAGAGGATGATGGCAGGCAACAATAGTAACATGTGTAACACCCTCTCTACATATTTTCTATTATGCAGTTACACAAGTTATTGTTGTTACGAGCCATCATCTCCTGTCTTGCTGCACAACTATTTCTACAATTCCCATTCCTATGTCCTTCACTCTTGCTGTACTGTCTGTGCTTTAGTTGCAGTGTAAATATACCTTCACCTCCTACAAGGGGTCCTGATAATAACTTCAAAGTCTAAACTTCATGCAAGAGCTGTGATGTACATTGTACCAGTCCTTCAACACAAACACATATCCCACATAATACAGTAGTTACAAGCCCCACCCCCTGATAATAATTAGTAAGGGGGAATAGAGACCACCCCAATATTCCAGTCAAAGGAGGCTGCAGATAAACCTTTTTTGATACTGTGTATGTGAGTGCATGACCCTAAACGTTGTGAGGTTTTTTATTTTAGGCCGTAATCAACTTATGACACAGTGATGGAAGTGTCAAAAAGTATCAAACAAGAATCAATGCAGCAAGTGCAAGCTTAGGGATGATAGCATGCAACAACTAAAACATTGATAGCCTATAGCTGTTGTTTCCATGTAGCTAATGTATCAGCTAATTGCATGCTCACTGTATACAGAAGGTATTTTGCAATTTTCATTGGCAAAGCAAATAATAGTCATTTTATGTGTTTATGATCTCTTTCCTGGGAGTCATATAGAGGAAAATATTGGTATAGGTGCACAATGAGCATGAGCAATAATAAGACAACACTGAATGTCCCACTTGTGCACTATGTATTTCACTAGCACTGTGAAAGCCATAATCCAATGTATGGGGCACATTTTAAGCCACTGACAAATAAACTGACAAACTAATAAGGGAACAAAATGACAAGCAGACAGACAGATTGCCTAACTTCACTTACGCATGCACACTGCTGGTAATAACATGTAATTGGACAACAAAATTGTAGGGAGGATGTTACACATGTAACATGTCATCATTCCCTGTCTTACTGGGGTACCCCTTACTTCATTGTGTACCTGGTTAAACTTAAGAGCTACGATCATTCTCACACACATCACAGTTGAACACTAAGGGACAGAAGGTGACCTGATACATCAGTGAAGTGTCCTCATATAACTTTGAATACACTTACCTTAGGGGGAATACACATGGAATTTAAGAATTTCAATTAGCAAGTGTCCTACCACTCTAAATGCACAGTCCACTGCATGCACTAATGGTATCACAACATCTACTAAGAGATTGCTTGCCATGTGTTTTTCTGTGTATGAAGGGAGTAGAGGCATGGTCGTTCAGTACACTAGGTGTCATGTAGTAGGCTTTGGCTGGCAGATATGACTCAATAACATTCTGGATGTTTTACTGCAATGTTAAAATGGGATATAGGGGGAGGACTTTTCATAGAACTTCCCTTGGGCCTACTTTTTGAACACAGATACAGATTATTGTACGAGAAGAGTGAACTTGTGCAATTGGCGATTTTCTATAATGAATGATTGACCTGATGTTATGTACTTATGCACATGTGCATTCTGGAGGATTTTACAATGCAAGAACTGCTCATTTCACTGTACACAAATAATCTGTGGCACTGCAGTATATGACATTTGTATAAAATAACTGTAAGCCATAGAAAGAATGTAAGTGTGTTTAGAGACAATTTGAATACTTTAGAGGTTACAGACACACTGATGAACAGATAGAGAAACCAACAGATAGAGAAACAGACAGAACTTAACCCAACAGTATATACATGTGCTTGTCATGTGGTAATTAACTATGATTTGTAGTGCACAAGTCCTTCAACATGTCAATATGCCATGCACAAACATCATGTAATACAGTTGTTGTATGGGTCCTGAGTACCAGCATACATCATGTGGCATGAGAATTATTTATGTAATATGTACAACTAATGTCATGGTACTGTTAGGCAACTATCACACATCAGTTTTCTACTCCTTATTCATCCAGTGAAACAATGGGACCAGTTGTATCACTAGAGAGAATGAATGGTACCCCCTACATTGTATATCAGGTGTTACATTTGACCACATGTTCTCTTATTATTTGGGTTAGTGGTCACTTTGAGTTGCATAAATATACTTATATCCCAGTCTATGTAGTTGTGGCATCACCAAAACCACTTAGAAACAAAGCATAAGTGGTGAGTGTGTGGGCAACACCTCTGCAAAGATGAAGGCCACTCCACATACATACAGATATAGTACATGTACTAGAGAGCTAGAAAAAAGATAAAGATAACAGGGAATTCATGTCATGATAATATTATTGCATACTGGTCTCTGGTAGTTGATGAGAGCTCCTCCCTCCAGTAGTCTCTCCACACACTGGGTGTGACCATTAGTAGCTGCTATCATCAGAGGAACAGAGTAGGGAGGAGTCTGCGAAGAAATAAAATAAAAATTGCATAGGCAGAGATATTCCCATAGAGTGTACAATGTTAGTTGCTGGGGTTACATGAACAATCACTCCAAGAGATGCTGAGAAAGGCAAGGCAACAACAACAGAAAGTGAAAGGAACACAATGCAACTTGGCCAAAACAGTCATTTTTCAAAGAAAAATTGGCTGTCTCAGGCGGGACTCGAACCCACGACCATCAGCTTTCCAGGTGACGCTCTTACCAACTAAGTTACTGAGACAGCTCAGCTGGACGGGCCGAATCCTGCATACAAATCTCAACCTAATAAACAGGTGAACTCAAACTTAGTATTTAGGAGTAGGTACACATACAACACCTGTTTTTTTACATTATACAATAAGCGGCATATCAATGTACATGTACATTACTTCAAAGAAAACAAGAGTAAAAACCACAGTTGAAGGATGTAGGGATGGAAGTGAACAAAAATCATATAAACTCAATTCAGATTGCAGGCAAAGACAGGTGATGTCTTGCAGCAATAATAACATGTGTAACCTCATATCACTACATCTGACATTATGCATGCTACTCTACATTCTTCCTCTGTGACTTACTTTCACAATGTTTTAGCACCTTTGTGGATACAATGCTATATATATAATGCACAGTCTATATCATAGAGTCGGTAGACTCTATATGTAGGGATGGCGCAGACACGCCCATTAGCCCCATACAAAAGTAACGGCTGAGAACTCTATAGGTCTTTTCAGACAGACAACCTGCTCTGCGAGTGCTTCTATACACTATAATACTCTCAAACTCCGTAAAATATACAGCTACGGTGATTCTCGGAAAATTGTAAAAACGTCGATTGTTCATCATCATCTTCTTCTTCTTCTTCTTCTTTCTTCTTCAGTTCAAACGGCCTACTGCAAAACTGGGGTTAGTAATCGCTCTATTTCTTTCACGAAAATCATTTATACTGGAGCGTACATGATCCTTGATGCACAAAATCTTCATACCTTCTCCCAAAGCCCGTCAAACTCCAGTTTTGCAAGCTTAGAAGCATTAGTTTAGACGCCATTTGCTTGTTTGCTCACGTGCCGAAGACGTGAAGTTAGAAGTTTTGTCGTGTGTGGTTTGTCGCGTGGTTTGGCTACCAACGTCACTCCTTTGTGTCCGTTTCTTAACTGTTGCCATAACTGGACCCGCTGTTGTACTCAGTGTGCAAAATTCGTACAGGATGTAGGAGTCACTGCCAACCTGATTGCTGGCTATCCTGATAGGTATGCAAGGGAGATAGAACGAAAGCCAGTAGGTTTATACACGTTGCTACACACAGTAAAAACCAGTGAAACAAGATTTTCACTAAAATGTTGAAGGATGTAGGGATTGAAGTGCCAGAAAGTATAGAAACAAGGTCAAAGTTCAGCATGCATGCAGACTAAGGCAGGTGATGATACCATAGCATGCAACAATCATAACATGCCAAACCCCATATCCCTACATCTGTAAATATGGGGTTACGCATGTTATGATCGTTGCATGCTATCATCCCCTGCCTTAGTCTGCATGCATGCTGAACTTTGACCTTGTTTCTATACTTTCTGGCACTTCAATCCCTACATCCTTCAACATTTTAGTGAAAATGTTTTTACACTTGTAGATATATAGTATCTGTTTGACTTTCAATAAGGGGACAACAAAAGTGAATGTCCAATCATTATATTCATATAACCCTCCATTATCTATATACATGACCTATGTTAAAGTGTGGACCCAGAAGGAGCTGGAAGGAGCTGTAGCCCTCCTTCTACTGACTGACATGTCTAGGCACTGGGCTTACCCTTGCACCTCCCATGCAAAGCAATATTTGACCACTGACCTGAACATAAATATGAATGCATAAATTTATAATGAAGCCAGCTCCAACAAACTTGAGTGTGTTCTATCCTGGACTTATTTTAAATGAAATCTTCTGTAAGTTTCGACAGTGATTCAGATTCAGATCCTGAATCATTGCCTGCTAGTCCCAGTGATCAGCATTTTGACAGCAAAATAGTTGTATAGTAGCTGTGGGCTATCAGTGGTAGCTTACATAATTGACAGTATGTATACTAAATGCTACTCTAAAGGTCTCCAGTTGGAACAGCATACAGCAATGAGGTTGATTTTCCCCCTTCAAGACATTCTATACAAAGGCTGTATAACTGAATAGACCAGTGGTAGTTAGTTCACTAAATACACTATAAAGTAGTTATCTCTGCCATGAGCTCTTTCAAGTAACAACATATCTAAATTGATTGCCATCTCTAAGTACTATTCTCTGGGGTGCATTTTATGTCCGAGTTACTATCTCACTCCCCAGTGCCCTCCATGATCTACTTGCTTCAATCATCACGGCACAACACTATTGTTGTACTTCTTCTAGGTCCACGTACACAAATTGGACACTACATTTTCATTTATTTCTCCCTCTATGAAGATTCCTTCTCATCATTAGAGGCACATTAAGTCCACATGGTTGATTTTACAAGAGGTAGGTGGCATACTTCTGAATATGACAATTAACTATGCAGTAGTCTGTCAAGACACCTGAGAATAACACACCTGACTTCTGAAGGTCTGGGGTTTGGTCTTTCTTCTCTTCTCCGACTTACCAGCTCTCTAAACACTTATCTATGATCTTAGCCCCCCTCATTGGAAGCTCAACCTCACATGTTCAAAACTCCACAAAGTTTTCGTCCTTCGTGGCTTCGCAGATCCTGAGTCCTGATGATGTTTTGGTCTCGTTTGACGTAGTGTCTATTTTCACCAATGTCCCTGTCAACCTGGCTATTGATGTTACATATCCTCGCCCAAAGACCAAACCCCAGACCTTACAGTTATAGGAACACCATTGTTTCTCGCATTCCATTCAGTACACAGATTTGTGATAGCTGTATTCACACTTTCTTTGTGTTCCTATAACTGACTAAATGAATACCTTGGCAATACTCTGTTTAGATAAGGCTATTTATACAGGGTTAATGCACTGGTGGTTTTAATAGCCGTGACGGGGAGGTTGCTCTAGTATCGCCTGCTAATAATTCGAATGAATGTAGTGACTTTGTGTACTTATTCTAGTATTAGTGACTACTTACTGTAAATCAAAGGGCATCAGAAAGGACTTAATCTAACACGGATATTACGTACATATGCACTGACTACACGCCGTACACATGAGTAGTTTGTTATGAAACTCAGACACGCCCTGTTTGTATGTGCCGAATCTGCACATGCCATTAACGAAGGCTGTATGTGTGACGTCATCAGCTTCCAATCGTGAAAAAAGCTACGTGTCTCTAATATCTATCGCATGTGTTTACCAATCGAAATTTGCTTCCACCACCCCTGGTGTAAGGTTATTATATCAGTCGTATTTAGACAAGCAGATTTAGAATTATTTAGGAGCCTCGTCACCAGACCCTCTACATATGTATATCCAACAGCTGTGTATGGTTGAACCTGCTCATTAGATAAGAATCATGCACACACTTCAACGTAAATTTAACGACACCAAAGAGCATTACGCAGTGTGGAAGCAAAGGCTCTACTGGTCAGGTACATTGTGTGATTGTGAACACAGCTACCCTAGTTCACTATCATAGATAAATCATAGCACATGTCATTTCCTGTATGGACCACCAAAAAGTGGTAGGGTAAATGCCCTGTCCCACTGCCTCTGCAAGCCTTGGGTTATCATGTTAGCATGCAGCAACATTAAGGTAGAAAGGAGAGGAGAGGAACTATCTATCACCTCAGGTAGTCAAGATGGAACATAGAGAATATTAACATACCCAATTCAGCAGTGAACACACATGACAGCTACATGTAGATATCAGTAGAGTAAAGAAGTGGTCACATATTCTCATATGCCTAGACATACCATGGAGAGTCAAGTGGGACAATGTACTAACTGGCAACCAGACTCTGTCATCAATATCACTTGCTACATATAAATCTACTGAACACATCATGATGTAACGTAGCAAAGTTCCTAAAAGTTAAACATGTACGTACATGTTATAAACTACAGCAATGACACCAGCAGCTGTAGTAGCTATGTCTATACTGTATGTGGATACAGTAGTTGTGGGCTTACAACAAATTGGTCTGTACTCGTACATGAATGTACATGTACGATTACAGCCTAATTACTGCTATATAGGAGGTCCATATACAACTTCTAGGTGATTCCAAAGCACCACTTCAGTCACTGTTGCGCTACTACTAAACCTTTCACCCCCACAGTATCAAGAACAGTTAGTAGCCTACATGGCAACACTTCTTTGCTAGCACAGCTCTAAAACTCAAGAGTGGTCAGTTATTGATGGTTCAAAACACAGCAGTCAACTCAACCTCTGGAGACTATAGTCTGGACTATGGACTGGACTGCAGACATTGTCAGAGGTATCTAATTTTATGACATTGGAAAATTAACCACAGAGGCTGAAAGAAATATATCACGAGAATAACACATGTGGGCTTTGTGAATTTTAAAACAGTTTCTCTATACAGTTCATTGTAATTACTCATTTAATCACCACTGAAGCAAGAGGAAAAGAGGACACTATGTAATGCAAAAGAAATCACACTCAGTTTAAAACAACTTATGCAGGTACATCATTAATGTCCAAGTTTGCCTTCATAATGACTTCATTACTTTTGCCTTCATAATGACTTCATCATATTATAATCATATTCAACATCATGGGAGATAGGGTACATTGTAAGGGAATTTCCCTAAAGGCAACCTGGACACCACTCAGTGTTTCACTAAAATGTTGATGGATGTAGGGATTGAAGTGCCAAAAAGCAGAGACACAAGGTTAAAGTCCAGCATGCATGCAAGCAAAGGCAGGGGATGATAGCATGCAACAATCAGTAACCCCTTTAGTATTTACAGATGTAGGTATATGAGGTTATGCATGTTATGATTGGCGACACTTCACTGCCTGTTTGAATGGAAGAAGAAAGGAGAAGAAGAAAAAGAAGATGATAATTTTACAATTTTCCAAGAATCACTGAATTTCTATATCTTATGTACTTTGAGAGTATTATAGTGTATAGACACACTCTTACAGCAGGCTGTTGGTCTGAAAGGCTTAAAACATCCATTTTCAGGAGTTCTGAGCCATTACTTTTGTTAAGGCTAATGGTGTGTTGGCAATTGCCCCCCCCCCCCAACATTCCAGTAGTGGGCCCAATAAATAGGAGCTATAACGACAGAATGTGTATTGCTGCTGCTTCATGCATTTCCATATACTACTATGCCCACAGATAACAGCTATGTATAAGTAGCCACACCTTTTAATGCATACCAGTGAAGCGTGGCAAAATGAGTAACGAGCACATGTACACGTAGATAAACTCTCTCTACTGTTTGTAGGAATGCAGTTATAAGAAAGTAAGAAACAATATACAGTGGAGAAAGAATATGTACCACTATAAAACAGTTTCATCAATCCTTAAGTAGCAGTGCAGCAATCACACACTGTATGTGACTAAAAGCCAACTGGAATAAGGACATGGTCAGGACATACCAAAACCGTAGGCCTCTCCTACATGCCATGCATGCATTGCACACATGTTTAACAAAACGGAATGGAAGGTAGGTTCAGTTTCAGTTCTTGAGAACTACTCTAGGTACTTTTTAAGTTGTAGCTATTTTAAATAAAAATTCTGTGCACTGTTGAGAGAAAATTGTTGTTAGTTGTGACCCAGAAGGGATATTATAAAAGCTGCAGTTAGGACTATGGACTGGACTGCAGACATTGTCAGAAGTATCAACCTGGGATAACAGATGCTGAAGTCATCAGAATAATGCATATAGACTTTTGTGTATTTTAAAACAGTTTCTCTAAGCAGTTCATTGGACCTACTGATTTAATTACCACTGAAGAAGATGGATCACTACCTGTGCTAGTATCACCACTACAATGGAACCTCACATAACAGACACCTCTGAAGAGCGGACACCTCCGTTATAACAGACATTTACCCAAGTCTGGATTTTACCCCCATAGACTCCAATAGTAAAGTAACCCCTGAACAATGAACACCTCACTATTCCATATAACGGACACGTTTTGGTGTCCTACTTGCCAACAGTAATGGAAATCGACCTCATTACAACAGACACTTGGCCACACCCACAATAACCACACCCACAATTCAGTATTCAGCCTGCCTAGCAGTACAGTAAATTCATTTACAATCAGGCACACGGCGGGAATGAGAGCATTTAACTATAAACCTCTAGTACTTCTATTGCTTGCTCTCTCATAGCATAGATTAGTATTATTATGCGCATAATTGACTTACGACAATGTCGATGCGCACTTGTGTAAAACATGAGTGCAAATAGACTACAACTAAACCTTTGTACTTGTGTAATACCCTGGGTTCCTTTGCACCCTTTGATCTCTGATGGATACTGTGGTGTCCTTACAGGGCCTATAAAAGTCCAGCCTCAGCTAGACAGGCTACATTGGATGAATATTATGATTACTACATGTATATGTATCACAAAAATAGTTATTATGGTCATTAAATGTTGAAAAATATGAAACAAAGGACAAACTGGCTTTCTCCAATGGTGTCCATTATAGAGAGGTTCCACTGTATATAGCCTTCTAAACTATACAACAGCTGATATAGTGTCCAGTTCAATGAATACACAGAGTTGATTGACTTCTGTATGATGGTGAAAATCATAGTCTTACATATGTAGCTACAGGTTCATATGGTGATGAGATTTCACACCCAGGACTGAGGTTGTATATAGTATGGGAAATATCACAATGGAAACACTAGTACAGTCAAAGGTCAACTCACAGAGGAAGGTATAGGGAAAGAGAAGGACACTCTATGGAATGCAAAGAAATCACACTTAGTTTAAAACAACTATAGGATTATAGGATATCAGATAGATTGTCTAATGATTAGTAAAGCCATCTACTGCTGAGAATTCATTGACTTCTTTGTAATGGTGAAAATCATATTCCTCAGTCTGCCCTCCACACTATAGAGCCAGCATTCTCACATGACAAGACCACCAGGTATTTCCAGTTCCCCCATCAAGTACTATGGTCTATATTATTATACAGATCTATTCTGTACGCAGTGCATTGATCAGCTGCTGGGAATTCACACACAAGTGTACCAAAATAGTTACTACATGTATGTGTGTGTTATGTTTGCATAAAGGTATATAGAGAACTCCATTAGTGGGTTCATGAATCTGAATACATATACCATCATACATGTACATACCTCAAAATCAATCAGACTACAATACAGAATCACCTATGTATTTGTCATCACTTGACCTATATATGTACTACCAATAACAGAGGTGGAGACAGAGGGGGAGTAGGGAAGGCAACTGCTCCCCCCCCCCCAATATTCCAGTAGTGGGCCCAATAAATAGGAGCTATAACAATGGAATTTGTATTGCTGCTGCTTCATGCATCTCAATATACTACTATATGCGCACAGATAACAGCTATTTGTAAGTAGCCACTGCATACCAGTGAAGCATGACAAATTGAGTAATGAGCACATGTGCACATAGATAAACTGAATCTCACCCCCTCCCCCTCCCCCTTCCCTCCCCCCTAACTCCAAACTGCTCCCACCGCCACCTCTGAATTATAAGTTACTTCAACAAAAACATATATTAACCACTGAGTCACACTTCTCTAAATCTTAGGCTCTTGCATCCTCAAGCCTCTGTAACGATAAGTATACTATATCCATACTTACTGTGGTGGCTAGATTGGGGTCTGCTCCATTTCTGAGGAGAACTTCCACTGTACTGGTATGACCTTCTTGACAGGCATGATAGAGTGGAGTGAAACCATCCTGTATGGTAGAGAAGACAGAATATAACCATAGCGACTACCTACTTGATCCTTTAACTGACATCACTTATGGAGCATCTACATTATAACAGAAACACAACCAACAGCTCTAGAGGCTGTCTGATGTATCAAAGAGTCATCATTGGCCTCAACAACAATATACTTCCATTTATTAGGCGTACACATCACTAGAAGAGTTAACACACAAAATATGTACCAAGGTATGGGTCACTTGGTATGAAATTTTAGGACACATAACAAAACTTGCACACTGCTCTTCCAACAGTACTACATGTATGTAGGTGTCAAATATGCATGGTTGGCCTATTTATTATCTCTTCATATTTTCAAGACATACGTACTTCATAAAGACAATTACAGTGGGAGTGTATGGCTTCACTAACTAGGGGAAACTACCAACTACATCACCAGAATTGTTTATGACATTACAGATTCCCCTTGCAAACTCAGTGTTGAGTGTTGATTTCACATACATGAATATCACTTGTGTTCTGTGGGTTAATTATATACACCTTGTATTTCATGCCATACACATTATGAGCCCCCCTAGCTATCCCCTAGCTACAGTACTAAACTAGAAGGTTTCTCATTGATCATTATCTAGCTTTGGTTCATGAACATTTAACAGCTTTATCTAATAGGAGACTTACTCTGAACACAGCATTACCTACATGTATGCTATATCACCAACTACAAGCTGTGGTAATAGCAAGTGGACACTCGATCATGTCACTCACTTATCATACTGTATAGATGGATGTATCTAGCTATACCACGTATACATACATGTAACTGTGCCACTGCTGCACAAGGACAAGAGCCAGAAATATATGCACATTATACAGGCATGTTAATTTTATCTCCCACCCCCCCCAAGATTAAAAGTATCAACAATCATAACATGAGTAACCCCTTTTAGCATTTACAGATGTAAGGATATGGGGTTACGCATGTTATGATTGTTGCATGCTATCATCCCCTGCCTTTGTCTGCATGCATGGTGTACTTTGACCTTGTTTCTATACTTTTTGGCACTTCAATCCCTACATCCTTCAACATTTTAGTGAAAATGTTTTTACACTTGTTTCACTGGGTTTTTTTACTGTGTGTAGTAACACATATAAACCTACTGACTTTCGTGCAGAGTTCTACCTCCCGTCCATATCTATAAGCAGCAATTTTCAGTGACTCCTACATCATGTCTTGTACGAATATTGTCTACTGAGTACAACAGCGGGTCCAGTTGCCTGTAACAGTAAAGAAACAGAGCAACGTAGCCAAAAAAGACAACACAGCGCTCGAAACAGCGGCAGCTCGACGGACACAAAGTCTGCATCACTAGTGCACAAAACTAACTTCACGTGTTCGGCACGTGAGCAAACAAAAAATGGTGTCTAAAACTAACACTTGTAAGGTTGCAGACCCGGAGTTTGACGGCTTTGGGAGAAGTATGTAGATTTTGTGCATCAAGGATCATGTACGCTCCAGTATAAATGATTTTCGTGAAAGAATTAGAGCGATTACTAACCCCAGTTTCGCGGTAGGCCGTTTGAACTGAATTAGAAAGAAGAAGAAGAAGAAGATGATGAACAATCCGGGTTTTTACAAATTTCCGAGATTCACTGTAGCTGTATATTTTACGTACTTTGAGAGTATTAAAGTGTATAGAAGCACTCTCAGAGCACGTTGTTTGTCTGAAAAGGCTAAAAACATCCGTGTTCGGGAGTTCTGAGCCGTTACTTTTGTATGGGGCTAATGGGCGTGTCGGCGCCATCCCTACATATAGAGTCTACCGACTCTATGATATATATACTAACCTCAATTTCTTGTATGAGGTTTACCTTGACCACATCATTATCTACAAAACTAACAGTTATGACTTATGAGGCCTGTACAGAACATTTGTTACTTGTATGGAATAATGTTTTGCACTACTACTTATACATGACTATCACTAACAACTCTATAGAGGCACTGTTAGCAATGACAGTTCTTAGCACTTACAAACATAATTTAATTTTGTGAACTTATGGCGTGGTCAAACAGGATACCCGTCAAACATTCCAACAGATGGCATCCTTTGTATACAAGTATAACTAGTACCAACAAACTAGACAAATACACGGAGAAGGAGACTTTAGTAATAGGGGAGAGTTTAGTTACGTCTACAACACATAGTAAAACACTAAACATGAAGCTAGCATGGTATACAGCAACAGACCTTTGGTGGTGCCCCTCCACTGATGTCACCAACACTTTAGACTCAACCCACGCAAACGCCATATATTGCGCTCACCCTTGGCTCATATGGCACTCCACAAGAAGTAGCAAATAGCGACACAGAGACTCAAGATTACCACGCTCAGCGGCTCCTTAGCCAATCTTACGCTGTGCTCGTTTTAATTGTGCGATGGAAGATCATAGATGACACGTAACCGGCTATGTATCTATATTATCTATGATTAGATCTACGCGCGCAATGGGGATGCGAGACTAAAGCGCCATCACAGCACTGAAGCATGCGCACATTGTCAACTTACGCACACATCCGAATCAGCAAAAATATCTCGGAAACAACATCAAGTTTAAAATACGTTTAGGTGTAGCTATATAGCCTAACATAATCGTTTTTGGCACAGGTCCATCTTGGCAGGAGGCACATGCGAAATACGCAACTTCGAGGGTAGGGCCCAATATAAACATAGCTAGATCCTCAGCTAGATCTAATTACGAAAGAGCACCTAACTTCTTGGCATGTACGAGGTATTCTAGTAAGCCTAAGGGGAAGTATCTCTATACCGACCATAGGTATTAAAAGATGGACATCAATGTGCAAAAGCCTTTTAGAAAGCATCTCAGCATCCCCAGTTCTGCTATGACAGTGTTGCGGGCACTGGTCGCTAATGATAAATCAACTCTTTCGGGTAGATGGCAGGAGTAAGGGGAGTAAGGGGATCCGCAATCATGCATGCGCAATTAGCTATGTCCTAGCCTTGGGGGACTGGTTGCAACATTGGGGAGGCTACAGCCCCCAGAGCACCTGGTTCCAATGCCTATGCTTTCAACTTCAGTGTATGCGAATGAACCCTAAATGTCCTAGGTTGACCCGTCTCAAGTCACCCAGCACTATAGCTTAACTCACTAATTCTTTCCTTGAAAAATAGACAATCTACCTAATTGAAAACCTTTTAATTCATTCATTTCCAATATTTGGAAGATCAGAAGTCAAAGAGTTGTTGGGATTAAAGGATAGTGTTTCAGCACTGACAGTTCAATGGCAAGCCAGTATAGAACCACAAAGAAGTCACAGCAAAAGGTTGCATTACCTATACCTGTTTGTTGGCAGAAAGTTGTCAAGCTCGTGCTCTACCAGCATTTCACTGAAGTCTTTTAGACCAACAGTCCTGAGTACTTCATCTATCTTGAATGCACGCCAAGGATTAAATATAATGATTACGTAATTACATTTTGAATGAACGTGGATAGTACATATGTCTTATTATATATAGTTAACTAACTATGCAATACTGCATGGTTAATGATGTCAGTACATCTGATAGGCATATTACACTTATTTCCTAAATTTCTTATTTACGTATAAAAGATACAGGAAGGAAGGTTATTGTTGCAAACTATCATCATAAGTGGATACATGAATCTACATCCATATACATGTAATGTCCCTCAAACTAAATCAATCAAAAAAGGACAAAATGCAGACTCACCAATTTTGCCTACTTACATGTATATGTCATTACCTACTAGCAATAAGCAACAAACAGATATTTACAACTGAGTCACACTTGTCTCAATCCTCACACATAAAGTTCAGTCAGAGACTTAGCAATTCTAGAAAAGATCTAAGGTTATCTCAACATGGGCAGTAAAAAGCAAGACGACAGAGTCAGGGATATAGTTACTACTGCCTCTGTGATTGGTAATGTACCTCCATACTTACAGTGGTGGCGAGATTGGGGTCTGCTCCATTTCTGAGGAGAACTTCCACTGTACTGGTATGGCCTTTTTGACTGGCATTATAGAGTGGAGTGAAACCATCCTGTATGGTAAAGAAGACAGAATATGATATGAAAAGTTATGTTGTTAGTTACTGCCTGTTATTATACAGAAGATGTCAATGTAAGGGTGCACATGAAATGGCTCAGAACGATATTATAAGCCTTTACAACACAGAGCCTGCTCTATGAGTGCTTCTATACACTATAATACTCTCAAAGTATGTAAAATGTACAGCTACATGTACAATGATACTCGAAAAATTGTAGAACACCGCCGACTGTTCAACATCATCATCTTCTTTAGTTCAGCCGGCCTACTGTGAAACTGCTGTTAGTAATCGCTCAAACAAAAAATTATACTGGAGTGTACATGATCCTTGATTAACAAACTCTTCATACCTTCTCCCAATGCCATAACACTCAAGGGCTGCAACCTTACAAGTCTTAGTTTTAGATGACAATTTCTTATTTGCTAATGTGCACATGAAGTTTGCTTTGTACAGTGTCCATCAGACCCATAGGAAGCAAATTTCAATTGGTTAGGCGGGCAGTCGTGCTGACTAATAAAGCGTGCGCGCGTGCTTGTTAAGGGTCTGGGGGTGCCCCCAGGACTTTTTTTGCATTTTAGACCATCCGAGATCGTTTCTGGTGCAATTTTAAGGTGAAATAGGAAGGTTTTGACAATCTGCTACTATTTGTGTTTGACGCCTTACTGGCATAATTAAAGATGTGGCTCCGCTACGCCTTCGGGCAATTTGCGAGAATGTAGCTTTAGTACTCAACAAAGGATGTATAGCAAATAAAGAACCTGAATGCATCACACCACTCAGCACGCGAAAAAACTCCTCTCTCGCCCTTTGATTCGAACAGCCGCTTTGGAAAGCAAAATGTTTTCGAAGGTTGAAATTGCTTGGCGAGGGCGCGCGACACAGCCATGGCGCTGAAGTTAGCTAGGTGCGCGCACTCCATGAGTGCGTCATGCGCTTTGCGCCATATACCGGCCTAGTGCCTGTTTTTGGCCAAACTTTGGTCCGGCGGCCACCGCACCTGCCGGACATGCTCCTACGGCCCTGTCCATCGTACTGTTTTGTCCTCTGTGTTATATAGTGCATGTACTTTGTGGCCTTTTCTCTGAACAACTAACTGTTGCAGGCAACTGGAACCTCCGTTGTACTCAGTAGGTAATACTCGTACAAGACAGGATGGTAGGAGTCGTTGACAGTAGCTATCCTGCTAATAGGTATGTAGAGCTCTGCACAAAAACTGTATGTTTATACGTGTGTTGCTACATGCACAGTAAAAACAGTGGAAAAAGACAAAAACATTTTCACTAAAATGTTGAAGGATGTAGAAATGGAAGTGCCAAAAAGCATAGAAACAAGGTGCATCATGTGGGTAAAGGTAGGGGATGATAGCATGCAACAATGTAACACAATCCTACATCTGTAAATACTAAAAGGGGTTACGAGGAGCAGAGGAGTACTCAGTACTGTCACAACCCTTTGTGTATGTACTCAGTTATGACTACAGGGAATCCCCCAGGTTAGGGCTATACCTTCTACACCAGAGAAACAACATCATGTATTCAGTCTATAGCACGCGATTTCTCACATGACAATCTGTCTCACATGCAGCAGATAGAGGGTGGGGCTGGCATTATTACCTCGTCAAAGTTACAAGGTTCCAATTACATGTATATGTGGTGAATATTGGAAGGATGTAGAAATGGCGTGTCAAAATGAGAGAAAGAAGGGCAGGTGAAATACACCACTACAATAATAATAATACTCATGAAGCTACCATAGCATTACTGCCATCGACCACGCACCCACAATCATAGGCGGAGCCACACACACATGCACATAAAGACAAATCCTTACCATCTGTTCCTCCCTCACCTGAGGAACATAACTTACCATCCATTTGCCCCTCAACTCCAGCCAGCTGCAGATTCTCAGCCAAGGACTGAAGTTGACTAGGGCACGAGTCATCACCATACAATTTTTGTTTACGCGCATCCCAGACACCTACAACATATTCCTTCACTAAGCTGAGTAAATCGTCAAAGTCGTATTCCCAAAGCTCACTTCCTAATATATATGCAGTTTTCTCTATACTATTAAGCTTGTCAAATTCTGCATATCTGTTTCCTAAAAGCTCCCGAAGCTTCTCCACGAAGGTGGCTCTAATATTACTATAGGCTGAACACTCCCACAACACATGAACTACACTCTCACACTCAGCACCACACAACACACACTCTGATTTGCCTTCTCTACCTCTATGCCTGCCTAGCTCTTCATTTAAGCCATGTGTTCCTGACCTGAATTTAAATAAGAGTCTAGTTCCTGCATCACCAACCCCATGCAAATACCTCTTAAATTCTACTTCCTTCCCAAACCTTTTGTACATATCTAATTTTACTTTACTATTCAATCCTTCCTTAAACTGCTTACCCTCTCTTTCACTAATACTCTCCTCTATACAAGCCAAAAATGAAGCTAGTGAACTCTCTCCCCTCTTAATATCCTCCACCCATTCATGCTTATCCAAACCTAAAGACACAAAGAGTTCATCAACCACTCTACTCCATGCTTTCCTTTGTCTACCTCTACGAGGCTTAGTTTCCCATTCCCAACTGAATAATTGCTTTGGATATCTATCCTCAGGCATTGATGTTAATTTATACCACCATTTTAATTTAGCTCTATCCCTTCTACCCTTCAATGAATCAATACCCATATCACCTCTAACAGCTTCATTACAAGTTTTAGACGAACAACCCAGTATCCTTTTAGCTCCCCCCAATATAATGGATTCTAATGCAGCTATTTGACCCTTATTACCCTCCCAAATCTCCCCTCCATACTCTATACTAGGTCTAATCACAGAAAGAAGCAACAGCCTACGTGCAGTTAGGTTAATATCTCGATTGCTAATAACACTATGCAACTGATTTACCTTTTTCCTTCCATTATTAATCACCTTTTTGATATGCACATCCCATGCTCCATTACTTGCAAAGTCTATGCCTAAATAACAATAATTTGACACCTTAGGAAGCTCATGCTCTCCCCACTTCCATCTACCCTCCACTTTATCCTTAGAAAATACCATCACTGCACTCTTACCCACATTAGCCTTTAGTCTCCACCTGTTACAGTACCCATAAACAACATCAATAAGCTTCTGGAGGCTCTCCCTTGACTCACTAACACCTACAAAATCATCAGCAAACAACATCCCTCCCATCCTCTTACCACTACTGATTTCTATCCCAAGCCCAGCCTCTTCTACATCCTTCAATAAGCCATTTATAAATACTGAAAATAGAATTGGGGATAAGCTACAGCCCTGTGCCACACCTTGCTCTACCCTAAATGCAGCCGACTTCTCCCCCTCTAACAATATGGCACTTCTAGATGCTTCGTACATATTCTTAATTACACGCCACATCCTTCCCTTCACACCCATATCCCATAGCTTTACCCACAAACCATCACGCCACACTGTATCATAAGCTTTACGTACATCTAAAAAGAAAGCATATGTATGTTTACCCTCCCTCAACCTGCCTTGCACAATCTCATTCAAAGAGTAAACATTATCCATGCAACTCCTGTTAACTCTAAATCCAGCCTGACCTTCATGCAATACCCCTTCCTTATCTAAACACTGCACCAATCTATTGTTAAGCACTTTACAAAACACTTTTCCTACAACACTCAGTAATGTAATACCTCTGTAGTTCCCTGGATCCTCTCTATCCCCTTTCTTGAATAGGTTTACAATAAGGCCCTCTCTCCATTGCCTAGGGACAGTTTCCTCATGCCAAACAACTGAAAATAACTGCTCTAACAAGCAAACCATTCCAGAACCACCATACTTCAGCAACTCACCCACTAACCCATCACTACCACCCGTCTTATTATTTTTTAGCTTTTTAAGACATTTAGCTATTTCTGCCTTTTCTATCCCCTTATCTAAGAAGGCATCATCACATAACCCTGACATCCTACCACAAGCTTCTACTTTACTTTCGACCTCCTCTTTCCAATCATCATCAAAATCACTATCTACACTAACCCTACCCAAATGCTGATAATGCTTCTGTAACACCTCCAACTTGCCTTTTGTACTAGTTACAGACACTCCCTCAACCCCCTTCAAGGAAGCAATACTCCTATTCTTAGCCTTTGTTCTCCTACCAACAAAAGCCCAAAATTCTTTCCTACTCCCCTCAAAATCTACATTTGCTTTCTCAACTACCTCTTTCCACATTGTAAGCTTCTTTTGCCTTACTAATTCCTTCACCTCCTTACGCAATCTACAGTATTCATCCCATAAGTCCTCCCTACCCCTGATAACCTTCTTGTAAACCTCTCGCCTCAAACTAATCTTATCCTTAATCTCGTTATCCCACCACCTAGCTGCTCTACCGCACACAATCAGTTTTTCCCCAACCTCCTTTCTCGCTACCCTATTTACTATACTCTCCCATTCATGCAGAACTAAACTCACTAATTCATGTCCTTTTATTCCCTCTTGCACCCTATCCTTAATACTCTCTGAAAAAGTGTCTACTTCAGCCTTTAATGCCTCCTGATACCTTACTTTTACCTCCTCATTTGCAAACCTATCTAATCTCCATCTTTTAATTACACGCTTCTCCTTTCTAGACCTGTTAGTTATCCTTCCTAATTCCATCCATACAAGAAAGTGATCCGAACACCCAATATCAGTGTTATCTACCTGTACCTTCCCAGAAGCTGCCATAAGCTGAGCATCAGTTATAACATAATCTATTATAGACATCTGTTTTAAAGTAGGCCTAACTCTAGTCCACTCAGGCTCCACTACCAAGCTTCTACCATTACAAACCACTAACTCCACCTCTTTCAAGAAATAAATCAGTCTATTACCACTAGCATTACATGTATCCTCTCCAAACATGCCAACGACATCATCCAGTTCTACGGACTTACCAACCCTGGCATTAAAATCCCCAAGCAATACCACCCTTCCCTTTTCCTTAAAACTAAGTACATCCTCTTTAAGCTTTTCATAACAACCTTCAATGCTAGCACTATTCGTACAATTAGTAGGCATATACACACAACCTATGTACAAGGCTGAGCTCCCCCTCCCACCCCTTACTTTCATCCACACACTCTCCTCATAATGCACACCAGAAATAAACTCAACCTCATCTACCAGGCATTCTCGCACTAAAAAGCCAACCCCACCCTCACCTCTCTGACTATTTTGATTCCCACGTGGTTTCCCAAACCATTTATACCCCTCAACAGCTATTTTAGTATCCTCCTTTTCCCAAGATTCCTGCCCTGCTACCACATCTATACTATTCTTATCTAATACTTCCCCAATTTCCTTTTGTTTACGCTCACTACCTAATCCTGAAAAATTCCATGTAGCTACCCTCAATCTCCTATCTCTAACACTCCCACCTAAGGCTCTTACCCTGTCACCCACAAGCTGAACATCCAACCCACTATCAGTATGTTCATTCCCAGAGAGGCACTCCATAAGCTCATCACTATCACCTGCTTTAGAAACTAAAGGCTCAAACCTATTAACACACTGTATATTTAAAAGCTTAGACCTGCACTGATTTCTAACCTGCTCATCCAAAACACATCTACACCCAATCTTCCTAAGACAAGAGGAAACCTCACTAACTAATGCTTTTGTGAGTCCCTTACTATCCTTATGAGTAAGTACTAGCCTTACGTGGTCACCCTCCCAGCACACAATGCCCCTAACAAAACTAGCTAACCCTATATCTACAAATTTAGACCTTATTTCAAGCGTAGTGAAGCTTTTAGGCAACCCCCATACTAAAACATTCGCCCTAAATCGTTTTTTACAACTCACTGCCCATGCCTCGCCAGTCCCCGGCTGAACATCCTTAACTGCGTCACATCGCGAAGTGGGCATTAAATAGAATAACGGACCAAATTCAAAAAGTAGTAGACGAAATCAGCTGCCACAGGTGATATACACTCCCAGAAAGCTTCTCCTTCCTCTCAGACCCAGAAGTCGATCTCCCACGAAGTAGATTTTGAAATATAAGGCTTTAAATGCAGAGGCTCAAAAAAGCAACCGCACGAGGTTCGGCGCATGCGCGGAACCATACACCACTACAATAACATACTGAAATTAGTCAAACAGCCGATTTGTTCATATTCACTACCATCATCATCACCTTATTCTTCTTTCTTCTTCTAAAACGACCTACCACATTTGGCACAATACTCACCTTGATTTTTACATGAATCTGATCCTTTTCCTTCGGTGCACGAGCCTTGACTAACAAAATCTTTGTATCTTCATGTGCAATTGTGTATCAAAAAACTTCCTTATTTGCTATTTATACACGTGTATTGATGTTTTATATGCATACATATAAAGTGAGGTGCACACAAGTGTAGGGCCCAAGCCTATGCATTTGCACATGAAAAAGTGGCAAAAGTGTAAACATAATGAATCATGTGGGGATGGAAGAGGGATGTCCAGAAATGGATAGTCCCAATTATGATTATACCCCTAGCCCTAGCCCTAGCCCTAACCTCACCTACCATAACTGGTGTCATAACTGGTGTCATAACTGGTGTCATAACTGGGTACATACACAAAGGTTGGGGTTGTACTGGACACTCCTCTGTCATTTACAATTACCTTATTTGACAAGTCAATAGTAGCATGAGACTTCACTAGAATGCTGACAATTTCACTGTGACCATTCTCAGCAGCAATTTTAAGTGGAGTGTTTCCATCCTATATTTGTGTACAAATAAACAATTGATCACAATCACTTGTGTACATTAGCAGACAACACTGTGGCTAAAATCTAACAAAACAATTTATTCTACAAGGTGTTTGAGGCATAAAAATACGATATAAAAAGAGAAAGGGATGTTCCAGTTTACAGTGTGTATTGGGAGTAAGCATATCAAAATAACATCCGGTTTATATATAGAAAATAAAAGAGCATGAATATTCTGAATATATAGAGGCTATATATCTATCATGTAACAAGTATAATGAATACATTAATATACAGATAGTCTACACTGATTGGGTCACAGAGACTGTGCCCTGTACAGTGTAGCTACATACGTCCTTAACCTCACCAAGGATGACAGGGCAATACTTGAACTGAGCTCACTAGATATAATACTGAGATACCAAATTACATGTGAGATGTGACCATGTGAAAAATGTTAGTATTTGGAGACGTGGTCAATGTGCATAATTATCATATACATAACTACATGCTCTGAATAGAGTACAGAAAGTCTGCATAACAATTATCTGGTCTCTGGAGATGAATTGTGTGACAGCGTAAGGTTTGTACTGTATTGAGGATAGATGGTCCACGTGGGTCGTGAGAGTTGATGCATTATCAAAGATCTTTAAGCCCCATTCCCAGGTCTCAAGACTGGACATGTGGACCATCTTTACATCGAGCTGTTGAAGCTAGATTTTTGAAGAAATTCTATATTTTTCAAAGCTGTTGAAGCTTTTAATATTTCTAAGCTGTGGAAGCTAAACATATATTTTTCTAAGCTGTTACAGATAAAAATATATATTTTTCTAAGCTGCTGAAACTGTTATTTTTCGAAGCTGTTGAAGCTGGCGTGTGTGCATGAATGTATGTATGAGTGTGTGTCTGCGTTTGTGTGTATATAGAATTCCTTTCTGTACTCTGTTCGTTTACTACTTCTTTCTTTCTTTCTTTTATCTAAGTAGTGCTCTATGCACGTGATTGTTCATGTACATGCCGTAGCTACAGTAACTATAGTTCCTGTATATAACCACAAAGCACTGTGAAAGAAAAGTGGAGATGACAATATCATGATACAGGAATAGTATTGTGAGGTCAATAGAGTGTATGTATATAGGTGATAGGGATGATGATGGAATTCAACAATGCATGGAAAACACCAGTTGATAAACACAACGGCCCATAATGCCTACTAGTGAGAAAGGATGTAAAGAGGGGTTACAACATGTTATCATTGTTGCATGCCCACCTCTGCCTTTGCCTTCATCCTGCTCTTTATTTTTCATACCATCATCAACTGCCTGCGTTTGCTGTATCTTGTTGCTATATATGTTTTTGGAACTGTCGTCCTTACATTATAGAATCAAGCCTATAGTGTAGTCCGAAGTCCAGTTCAAAGTGCTTATCTACACATGTACATGTAGTTCAAAGTGATTATGTACACATGTAGTACTACAGCACAGTGTCAAGACAAATCAGAAACTAGTCATGCAAGCACAATGACAGATTGGTTTCAGTGTGACAATTTCACATGGACCTTACTCAGTTCACTGTCCAACCATTAACCCCTATTGTTGGCTCGGTAAAGGATCTAAATGCTACATGGCTACGAGATTACATTTACTGCAACCATCACAATCCTGCAAGTGGATTTACAACATACTAATACTTAATTGATACTTGTACTGAAGATGTCTACAACTACAGAACTATACCAGCAGCTGTAGAGGTAACTACAGAACTATACCAGCAGCTGTAGAGGTAACTACAGAACTATACCAGCAGCTGTAGAGGTAACTACAGAACTATACCAGCAGCTGTAGAGGTAACTACAGAACTGTACCAGCAGCTGTAGAGGTAACTACAGAACTGTACCAGCAGCTGTAGAGGTAACTACAGAACTATACCAGCATCTGTAGAGGTAACTACAGAACTATACCAGCAGCTGTAGAAGTAACTACAGAACTGTACCAGCAGCTGTAGAGGTAACTACAGAACTGTACCAGCAGCTGTAGAGGTAACTACAGAACTATACCAGCAACTGTAGAGGTAACTACAGAACTATACCAGCAGCTGTAGAGGTAACTACAGAACTGTACCAGCATCTGTAGAGGTAACTACAGAACTATACCAGCAGCTGTAGAGGTAACTACAGAACTATACCAGTATCGGTAGAGGCTAGGTAGAGGCTGGTTAGGGGCAACGTCTAGATGTTACTTAAAAAAACAAAAATGGCCTCATTAGGCACCATAATTTTTTTCACCATCATCAAATTGAGGGTATATAGTTTTCTGAGTATCAACCGACTTTTGCTGGCAGAGCTCTAACTACCTCAAGTGCACTTGATGATGATTTAGTTGCAACATAGAATTACTACACACTATAGCCTCCATCATGCTATCAGTTTTACAGTCAACAGACACTGGGCATACAATACAATGGTACATCTATGATCACTTGATCTTCTTTAGACCTTTAATATTTTCATCCATCAAGAATGAACCCAAGTATTTAGGGCCTATCAGTACAAATTGACTACAACTATTGACCCAACAACTACATGTAGCTTTGTTAGTAGTGGTCTTGTACACAAGTATGTTTACATCACCATACAGGAACAACATCATCAGCTATAGACTTACTTTACTTCACCCCCAAAGAGTGCACAAGACACCATTAATTTTCTTAAGTTGCACATGGGTGAAAAGGTCATAAATTACTTTTGTGTTACTGTTGCATGCCATCATCCCTGCCTTAGCTACCTCTGATAGAATGATTCTAACCTTCACAATGGTTTCAGAATTGTCACTTTGTGCATGTGTGTTAGAAAGTGTAATTGCCAAGGTAAGTACTTGGTTGAGCTGCAATTTTAATGTGTGTTATGTTGACAATAGATACTGAGGATACAGTCAATTGAGGCTAAAATGACACAACTCACTAGTCCTATATCAACATGGCATATGCACTGGTTCAGAAGATCTGAAACTAAACTACAAATTAGAGTGGTCTTAGTCCTATAAGCATGCATTGTCTAAATCCATAGTCTGACACCATGACACCTGGCACAGTTAAGTCTCTAGTCCAATCTTCAATGTCAGATGATATTTAGAGCACTCTCTACATCACCAATACTTAGCAAACTTTAGAACTCACATTAAAAATTGAGTCCACAGCCTATGCTAGTTTCTAACTTAATAAGCCTGTGTTGATCAAAAATAGGCTTTTAGTTTTGGATCTTCACCATTATATTAGTACTGCTAACCTCAATTTCTTGTATGAGGTTTACCTCGACCACATCATTATCTACAAAACTAACAGTTATGACTTATGAGGCCTGTACAGAACATTTGTTACTTGTATGGAATAATGTTTTGCACTACTACTTATACATGACCATCACTAAGTCACTCTATACGGGCACTGTTAGCAATGACAGTTCTTAGCACTTACAAACAATTTAATTTTGTGAACTTATGGCATAGTCAAACACGATACCCGTCAAACATTCCAACAGATGGCATCCTTTGTATACAAGTATATCTAGTACCAACAAACTAGACAAATACACGGAGAAGGTCATTGTCAAGACATTAGTAGTAGTGGAGAGTTTAGTTATGTCTACAACACATAGCAAAACACTAAAAACGAAGCTAGCATGGTATACAGCAACAAACCTTTGGTGGTGCCCCTCCACTGATGTCACCAACACTTTAGACTCAACCCACGCAAACGCCACATATTGCGCTCACCCTTGGCTCATATATCACTCCACAAGAAGTAGCAAATAGCGACACAGAGACTCAAGATTACCACGCTCAGCGGCTCATTAGCCAATCTTACGCTGTGCTCGTTTTAATTGTGCGGTGGAAGGAAATAAGAACGCGCACAATTAGATCATAGATGACACGTAACCGGCTATGTGTCTATATTACCTATGATTAGATCTACGCGCACAATGGGGATGCGAGACTAAAGCGCCATCAGCATGCGCACATTGTCAACTTACGCACACATCCGAATCAGCAAAAATATCTCGGAAACAACATCAACGTTCGGAAGTTCAAAGTACGTTTAGGCGTAGCCTAACATAATCGTTTTTGGCACAGGTCCGTCTTGGCAGGATGCACATGCGAAATACGCAACTTCGACGGTACGGCCCAATATAAACATAGCTAGATCCTCAGCTAGATCTAATTACGAAAGAGCAGCTTAACTCTCGGCGTGTACGGGGTATTGTAGTAAGCCTAAGGGGAAGTATCTCTATACGGATGGTAGGTATTAAAAATGGACATCAATGTGCAAAAGCCTTTTAGAAAGCATCTCAGCATCCCCAGTTCTGCTATGACAATGTTACGGGCACTGGTCGCTAATGATAAATCAACTCTTTCGGGTAGATGGAAGGAGTAAGGGGAGTAAGGGGATCCGCAATCGCGCATGCGTAATTAGCTATGTCCTACCTAGCCTTGGGGGGCTGGTTGCTTAACAATAAGACATTGGGGAGGCTGCAGCCCCCAGAGCACCCGGTTCCGACGCCTATGCTTTCAACTTCAGTGTATGCGAATGAACCCTAAATGTCCTAGGTTGACCACCCAGCACTATAGCTTAACTCAATATTTCTTTCCTTGAAAAATAGTCAATCTACCTAATTGAAAACCTTTAATTCATTCATTTCCAAAATTTGGAAAATATGAAGTCAAAAAGTTGTTAGGGTTAAAGGATAGTGTTTCAGCACTGACAGCTCAATGGCAAGCCAGTATAGAACCACAAAGAAGTCACAGCAAAGGAAGTTGCATTACCTATAGTACCTGTTTGTTGGCAGAAAGTTGTTAAGCTCATGCTCTACCAGCATTTCACTGAAGTCTTTTAGGCCAACAGTCCTGAGTAGTTCATCTACACCAGCATTGTGGTCCTTTCCAGGCTCATCACATATAATCATGGAAACTGACTCCATTTTAATCTTGTGATAGCTATAGCTATACACTTATGGGAACTGGCTCTTTTTCAGACTATATTATAATCTCCAAGCCAGCAATCTGTCCTCGTGCTAATGAGCTTGATCAGCAATAATTACACGTAAGCAGGATATGGTAGCAATGGTACATGCAAGCTATGTAATGTTGTCATGGCAGGATTTGTCATTAGCACACTGAATATTATTCTGTAGAATGACACTCCACATGTCTGAAGGCTGACTGGTGTGTATACATGTGTGTTGTGATGCTTGATAACCCTACCAATAATTTAGATACACTTTAGCAGTTAAGCTACTTTATCACACAGTACAAGTAGTACTGTGTATATAGGAATTGCTTGGTCTATCCCCATTGAAAATCATATATAAGCGCTAGCATTTTGTTCATTTTCACTTTCAATTTGAAGTTGATTTCACTTTTAATGATATCAAGGTGAAGAATATAACCATTAAACAAAAAATGGTTGATCTGTGATGTAAGATAAGCAAAATATCTCAAAAAGTGCTTTTCACATTTTTGCCATGTTCTTCATCTTCTTCTTCTTATTATTATTGTTCTTCTTGAAGAAGCGTAACTCAATAACCATAAGATCAATGAAATTGAATCTTTGCATGTGGAAATATATCAATACGTACTGGGGAATAGAGTTATAATTTTGTTAACCCTTGTAGTTCATGTACTAGCTACTGATCGTTACATCTCCCAGCAATGTATTATGTATGAGGATAACTAATGAGCAAAATTCAGCAACCCTGGTAACCATCAACCTGAAAGTTAGCATGTGTCTGACCATTCCTTTATTGTATCAATACCTTGTTCGCTTGCGTCATACAATAAAACGATTACGCAATAATTATTGTACAAGACTCATTAATGACGTCATTTACACCAGCTGCGCATGCGCAAAAGCTTAGCAACTAGCGCGGCGTGCTTATGTAATTATGATATGCGCTTATTATGTAACCTACCTTTACAACAACCTGCATATGGGCCTGATATTACACTTCAAATTTCCTAAATTTTTGTATTCACAAAGATAACACACTTGCACTAATGACAGCAATAACTATAGGCACATATAATTTGTCTTTAGTCCCAATCTACTCATGTCATAACTTTAAATCCTATTTGGCATCCATCTGTTTCATTTCTACAATTTACCCAACTTATCAATGACTCACTCTTACAAAGCTACCATCCTTGTCCCCTGACTACACAAGGAAGTATTATTTCTGTTCCTCTGCTTTTCTTGAAACTACTAATTATGGAGTGAAGGTTCTGTGGTAGCCCTTGTCTGATGAGCTTCAAGGATTTACATACTAGCTGATAATGATAGAAGTTTCATAGATGTTGTTACTACTACTTCACTATAGCTTTAACCCCTGTAATCAGAAAACAGCACTTCATTAACACTCGGCGCATGCGCCAGTACTTTGGTTTGTGTGTGTGTGTGTGTGTGTGTGTGTGTGTGTGTGTGTGTGTGTGTGTGTGTGTGTGTGTATGTGTGTGTGTGTGTGTGTGTGTGTGTGTGTGTGTGTGTGTGTGTGTGTGTGTGTGTGTGTGTGTGTGTGTGTGTGTGTGTGTGTGTGTGTGTGTGTGTCAGTTCGGCGAGTTCTGCCATTCCGCCCAATAAAACCCCCAAAAAGGGACACCATATGAATCAGCGCCCTATGGATAAGATTTTTAAAAGCCGCTTTTATAATAGTTCCAAAGTTATGGCTATTTCCCGTTTATACAGTATCTAAAGTTGGCCATTTTGTTTACGTCAGTGAACCTGCCAAAAGGGCTATGTGCATTTTGCGTTTGAGAAGCATAGCGGGGTACTAAATGCTACCTGAAATGTAAGCTAATGTAAATATAGCGCACTTCTCAAGCCTCCTGGTCTGTGGCTGGGCCAGTTTTTTGCTTTCATGATACGTCAGTGAGCATGCGGAAAAGGGCTATGTGCATTTTTTATGAGAGCAATGGGAAGTAATATGCTTTTGAGAAAGGCGATTGTTGTTCAAAAGCCTGACAGGTTACTAAACGCTATCTGAAATATAAATACAGTGTGCCTCTCAAGCCTTCTCTGTGGCTGGGTCAGTTCTTTGCTATTTTCCATATACTTTCATTAGATGGGAGGCGGGGTTCCAATGTATATATAATTATGTATAATAACGTGCCGAGGGTGTTGTACTTTAGTGCATTCATTCTTACTGTGGTAGCTAGGTTGACATTTGCTCCACTCTTCAGAAGTGTATCCACTATATCTTTATGTCCTTCTTGACAGGCCACATACAATGGATGAAAACCATCCTGTGTGTAAAGAAAGTTAAGAGAAGATTTGAATTAAACAAATGGCATATCATGTTACTTCTGATGTTTGCATTGTTAACTGTCCTATGTATAACAACAGGAAGAGTAAAAATGTGTACCCACAATTATTGATAAATTGAAACATTCATTGCTGCTTATTGTTCTATTGTTATGTATCTCATTAGCATTTGTTAAACAATGTACAGTCAAGAATAAAATATATACAGGTCCACAGAGCAATGACATATAACAGCAAAAATTTATTGTTATTTTTTATGGTTATCTCAGTTACATGTTTCAAAGAAAAGATCTTTATAGTTCCACTACACATGAGTGTGTGTGTGTGTGTGTGTGTGTGTGTGTGTGTGTGTGTGTGTGTGTGTGTGTGTGTGTGTGTGTGTGTGTGTGTGTGTGTGTGTGTGTGTGTGTGCACGTGTGTGTGTGATTTCCACTAAGGAATTGTTGCAATGTGTACTGCTAATTGTTTATGGACTGATAGCCATTAGGTAACCACACTTGGTGGTCAAAATAACCGTGCATTTTTGCAGTGTAGAAACAAAGCAATGTAAGTGTGGTTTCAGTTCCATATACTGTGTTTGTTAACTAAGCAGTAATTGTTGTTTAAAGTCAGTAACTGCAACATCACAAAATATGTTACCTTATCAGCCAAGTTAATATCTGCATTAGTATTTATCAGAAGGTTTACGACATCACTGTGACCATACTGTGCAGCATAACTTACTGCTGTTGTCCCATCCTGCATAAAGGTACAGAGCACAGATACACAGCTTATTTATGGAACAAAACAGCTATTTTGGAGTAATATCACAGGACACAATATGATCTACCTCATCTTGTGAATTAACACTGACATGACCAGTGAGCTGCCTCCTGATAGCCTCAATGTCTCCTTCTTCAGCAGCTCTGAAGAGGGCATCCTTTCCTTCCTTTGAGAAAATAGGATGGAAGGTGGCTGTCTACAACATGTATTAGTACAGAACACTTCCATTAAACTTCATTCAATATGTGTACCTAACACAGCCAAATGGGATTTAAAAATATGAAAAGGGACATACTCGGAGTCTCAAAAGAAGGAAATTTATACACTAATCACACCAGAAATGAATATATGCAAGTGTAGCTTCATCAAATATGCCTGGAACAACTAATCTTCTCTGTCAAATGCCGTGTATGGTGTAGAGGTATGTAAGTTATGCTTACTGTTATTTATCACATGAATCAACTAGCTAAGTTGTCATAATTCTAAAAAGAGACTATCTCACCAAAACCCAATGCTTTAAGTTTGTTGGTATGTTTGATTCCTTTTTAGTTTGAGAGCACTGGATCCTGTCTTCTGAGAGTAGTGTGGCAAAATGAGACCTACTACCATCAGCACCACACAGTGGACAGAAGAAGGTAACAATTGGAGTAGTTACACATCCATAGTGATAGAGTTTTAACACTTCAGTTATTACTTGCTCGATTCTAATGCGAACATCAGAGCACATTTTCTTCTTCGGTTGAATGGTATTCACTGTTAGACACATATGGTTTACAGAAGACTGTATCTTAAATGTTGTATCTGGTGAGCTGACTGTGAATTCAAGACAATTACGATACAGTCTGTCATGGTGGATTCTCCATGGAGGGTCAGAATCCTTTTGCTTTTGCATTATTGCAGTTATAGTGGCCCTACCAATTCCAATAGGAAGAATGAAGCCTTCCAAGGTAAAAAGGACAGCAGTACTCTTGTTTGCATCTGCAGTGTCCTTTCTTGTGGGCAGCATACAGGTGAGATAGTACATGGGATCCTGCACAGTTGAGTGAGGATGAGGACATATCAGCAGTAAATCACGAGCCAGCTTGAGAAGGAAGTCAGCTTTTATGAACTCAAATTCTTTGCATGCACTGATAACGTCTTCATCGTCAATAATTGCTTTGTTCACATCACGCTTCAAAAATGCTCTTTTCATCAAATGAGAGAGAACATTCATCACAAGTTGTGGTTTGATAAAAACTGTATTGCAAAGGTCTTCTGTCTCGTAGTACCTTATAGCTCCAATTTTAAGGTGTAGAAATTTCAGACAAGATCTAAATGAATCGCGCTGCATTCCACACTGCTCAGCTATTTGATGGTATTGATCAAGAGAAATGATTGGTCGGGTCTCAGACAGCTTCTGAAGCACTATGCCAGTGAAGAGCCATGAGGTGGGAGCCTTCACCTTCAAATGACTGCCATACACAAGGCTTTGGGTTGATCTGCGAATTACAGCAAAGTCCTCATCTTTTTCAAGGGAAGAGAAATTGTCAACACCAAAGATAATACTCCCTGCAGTGCATTGTTGCACAATGTTGGCTCGGTATTGTGGGGTATCTTGTATCAGTTCAATCAGCTTTCTATTCAGTTCCTCAATTCTCTGAGTAGATACCTTGTCCTTGTGTGTGCCAATAAAGAAGGCACAAGACCGATTCACTGATTCCCCCTCTTTGTTTTTGGTGCTAGTTTTATGGTCATCATGTGGTATTTCATCAAGCCAGCTGTAGACAGGAACACTTACCAGGGATTGGTAGAGCATCTCTCCAACTGTGTGTGGTGATTCATACTTCACTGGCTCCTCGGTGAGTGATGGGAGATACTCCAGTGGCTGAAGGGAATGGAGGTCGTGCTCCAGATTGAAGATGATGAAGACTGCATTAGCGGCAGCCATTAGCAGAGACAAGAGTTCCTGGTACTCAGGCTGGCCTCCTGTGTCAGTGCACAACACAAAGGAGGCACTGTCAATTCTCATGCTGACTTGTGCAAGCCTCATATTTATTAAGGCTTGTTTTAGTACGGCTGAAGGGGAGGGCAGCTGCAAGTCCATAACTTGAATGTCATGGCTCATTTCTTCTGCAGCAGGATCATTTGGTACTGCAAAATCAATCTCAGAATGCTTATTCTGGCTATTATCCTGGTCTATGGGAACCTCATGTGTTTCCGAAGAATCTGCTTCCACTGGAGAAGCTGTCTGTTGTTTTCTTTCATTTTGGTCTTCTGGAGTCTTTATCTGTGCTTCCTGAGTTTGTATTTCAGCTTCTTGGTTTGTTTTCTGAGCCAGTGGTGGATGAATTGCAAGATGCTCATGAGACACATCTAGTTGAGGAATGGCTCCCTGTTGGGTTACTAGTGAGAGAAACCCGTCCATTTCTTCTTCTGCCTGAATCTTTCTCCATCCTGCTTCAGAAATCTGAACTGCAAAGCCACAGCTTCCTCGAACGTCTAACCTGACACTTCCTTCAGGGCCAGAAATGTTGGTACTAGGAAGAAGTCTGTCGGGGATAATGCCCTGCACCCTCTTCCAGAATGAACTCTTTCCAACACGAGGTGGTCCTGTGAATACACACTGCATCATATTTAGCTCAGCTTCACGCTCTGAACCTGTGATGTAAATTCAAGCATAAACATGGACAAAAGTGACTAAAGATTACTTTATGGCAAGTTTAGGATTTATATTTCTCTAACAAATAGAATACTGTTTGCCGGAAATAATTGAAACATATATATTAGCTAATACTTGAGCAAATATGGTTATAGAATAATGAAAGGAAGATGGTAGAGCCGTGCTACCATGAAGAAGCAAGATATTGGTGTACCTGTCTATGTCAGTAAAAGAACACAGCTGTTGAACTGTTTCTGGTACATGCAGTTACAAACTGATGCACTAAGGAATAACAGGTACCGGGCATATTTAAAGGGCAAGAAGAGCAAAAGATATTGCTTTACATGCTATTGCAAGTCTCCTGCTAGAGTGTATTTTGTTGATATTATTCAGAAACCACTTTACAAACCTTTAAGAAACTTTTCTTGTACTGCTTTTGCAGCTTTAGTCTCTCCTTTCATATTCAGAGCCTGATGCAGCAGACTCCACGACGCTAAGGGGTGAGTGGAGTACCACAGTCTCATCATTGCCATCTTCTGTTTCTCAGGGTCTCGATGCACTTGCTTGATTTTACTGTATTTGGAGTCTGGATTACGAATTCCCAACAGCACTCCTAGTACTTCCCAGTCTTCCACATCCTTTACCATATCAGTAATATTTTCTGGTGTAAATGTGTCATCTGAAAATAGTGTAGGAATAAAAGAGAGAGATGCACAAAATTAGTGGCTTAGTACACCTGCATGTTTCATGTATCAGAGGTTTCCCTCTGGCTAATGACCATGAACTCTTACCTTGCATAGGAAGTAACTTCAACAATCGCAATTGTCTGAGAGCACCATCCAATGTGCAAGAATAGAGCGACATCGCAAATTTTTGCCAGGTGGCATTTCGGTCAAACAGCAACCACATTTTAATGCCACAGAACAAAGAGCTCTCTCCCCTTTGGTCTCTAGGAGGGACTTGAAGCTCTCGATGAAGGATTTCCCACATGTAGGAGGGAACATTGTCCATCAAACACCTTTTAATATTGGCCACAGTCAGAGTCACCTCTAAAGAGAGAATTATTGGAGAAAAGAAGTAAAGCTGTATGGACGGCAGTATGAGAATATGGACTAACCTGCTGGGGATTTCATGTAGTCAAAGAGAATGTCAATGGACTCCTCATCATCAATATGATATAAAGCTAGGGCTATGGCTGTCCAACAAGCTTCAAAATAAGGCTCTTCAATAAAGAATGTCAGAGCCTCTCTATTATTGGGTATGTCTGGAATACGCAAAAATCTGCAGAATTGATTCCAGCTTTTAGTGGACTTCACTACTTCATACACATTTTCTGTTGTTAGAGGAGCATCTGTGAATGTGTACAAAAAAGAATATCAATGTAACACAATCACCTCTCACTGTGACTAGTTAATGCATTCAACAATGGGTGGTTACTGCATTCCAAGAGCAACCACTAAAATACAATGCAGTAATACCTTCACAAATGTATTGTTCCATTAGGTCAGCTAGTTCTGCTGATTCCATTTCATTGTTTTCTTCAAGAATATTTTTCAGTTCTGTCCATGACTGCTTAGTTTCTAGCCACAAAGCTGAAACTTCTCCAACAATATCTTCTTCTTTACCTTTTAATACAACTTCATCCGGTACCTTCATTGCCTTAAGAATGCCATGAAAGTTCCTCACTTTCTTTAACACCAACATGACATTTGTCAGATTGATATTGTGTCCTGTAGGTAAGAAGGAAAGGAGACAATTATTGCATACATGCTGCTTCAAACTTGAGGAAGTGCACTTGAGACCACATACCTTTCCAGGGAAAATGTTTTACAGCAATTTTTTGCTCACAGATAATGACCTTCTCAGTGATCTGCTTCAAATTATTACCTGCAAAAAATTTAAATTGGTATATAGAAGTGTATAGCAAATTCCTGTGCTAAAGAAATATCACATTCTATGAATCGACTTACCAAAAGAGGACAACAGCACAAGAATCTGTGATAGGTCATGTTTATCCAGAGCATTAAGAGCATCCCTGAGCTGTGTCACTGGGTCATCTGGGTCTTTTATTAGCCATAAAGTGATCATATGCATGATTTTATGTTCCTCGTCATCATAATAGGAATCAATAGCTTCCAAGTGTCTCTCTTCAATTCCCAGCAGTAGTCCAAGTGCACTATGTCCTCCTATGTTCTTCAGAAGTGCAGTGAGACAGTCCACTGACATAATAGCTGTATATAAGAAAAGCTAATGTTGAAGTAATTGAACTTTAATAAATCAGGCCAGTTCACCTTTCTGAATTGTGTCAGCTGCCCGTTTTGCACTCTCAGGAGTCTTCATCGTCTTTACTGCATATGCCAGTTTTTCCACTGGATGTTGGGACTCCTGCAGAGCATCCACTACCAGGTTCCTCACTGCTCTGTAATATCTTCCCAGCAACCCCTGCCACATCTTTTCCAGCTCCTGCATCTCTCTACCAAGACCCTCACCAAGCTGAATCAAGTAATCTGTGAAATGAGATTACATTTCAGTTCAGTTCTACATAAACTGTGGTTGTCTCACCTTTTGAGGTATATGGCATGTTCTCCTTGAAAGATGGAGCTGTCTTGTCATCTGTTGAGAGATATGACATTTATTTTAGCATGCTGCTATACATTAGCTAATTACTCAGACATACACTTCTCATGCTTGGTATAATGAAACTGAAGACACCTCATTTCTGCAATTCCATGATGTGTGAGTTCATTCCATTCTTCAAAGTTCAATGGGAATATTGAGTTAACAATGTGGAATGAGACAGCATATCGTATCCTGAGGCAATGAGGTTCAATGCTTTTCAGTTCAAGAACAAATCTGTCAATGTTGAGAGACGTGGCCACTACGTCTTCCAAATCAAGAAGATTGACAAGTGGAGTATAGTCATCCCAGTTATCATCAGTGATTAAGGTTAGTTCAACTCTCTCTTTTGAATCAGTACTAGTAAACATTTCAAATCTTCCTTCATGATATATAGAGCTCTCACAGACACGCCTCTTGATATACTGGTTGAAATGAGCTTCGTATGTTTTCAGTTGTTCCTGGAGTTTTTGCGATTCATGGCATAATTTGGTGATGACACGTTTTATAATGGAATACTGGAAGAATGATATGAGATTATTTTCAATGAGACCTAAGAACACTTCACTGACACTTGTTGCTGCTTTGAGCTCACGCAGTGGTGAAACTTTTAATGCAACCTTTACATGTCTCACATCCATTATGCAAGTCAATAACTTCATTACTTTATAATTCCTCTCATCTAAGTAGTGCTCTGCACTTGTACGTAGAGACACATACTCTTCAATAAGGGCTTTGCTGTCTCTATTAATCTGACATTGAAGGATTCTCCATTCTATATCAGAGAACCCGACTACTTGTTGTGAGGCATTTCTCTGAGGGTTTGACACACTCTTCAGATCTACAAATGTGTTAGTAGTAAAAATATATTACAGATCAAGGCATGAACTGTCCTATCAAATGTGGTTGCATGTTGCATGTGTTATTCCTGTAACAACTGGCAACAATAACTTGTGAGAAATATGTATATGGGATAATTGTTTTTCATCAACTTTGGTTTTCATTACCTATACCCAAACTTTCATCTTGTGAAACAATAAACTTCTAGTTGGGATATTGCTCTGTATATCCCCATCCCAGTTTATTGGGTATCAGGCCTATAAACCACCAACGTCTCTCCTAGCCTATTGGGTATAAGATTTGGTTGACATATTAATAAAACAAGACAATTTACTTCCTAGAAAAGGTTCTCTGTAATAAAGTGAGCGAACTCTCAGCTCACTACATACTAGCTTTGTCTCCTGGCTCTTCTCAATATGTGTGAAAGTTACTTGAAAGTGTACATTTAGAAAGTAGAGATTATAGGGATAAAGATAACTATACATATACCTGAGCCATCCTTATCAGTCATAGGTTGTGGAGCTGGCGGAATATCTTTGCTTTCCATCAAAGTGATGTCTAAATCAAAATATCAATAAATTCTATTGCAATAATGTTACACTTCATTGTCTCACAATTACAATATTTGCATGCATGTTTTATCCAAAATGTATTGAATCCACCTGCACAGCATACATGGTTGTTCTTACCAAGAGATGATAAGAGTGTTAGTTGCTGTGAAATCTCATTTTTCTTCAGGTGATTTAGAGCATCTCTTAATTGTTGTATCATATTTTCTGGGCTACAGAAAAGCCACATATTTATCATGTGGCTGAACATCAGTGATTTTTCATCCTGGTTGTAGTAGCTTTGAATGGCCTGCAATGTGTCATTTTCAAAACCCAGCTGCAGGCCAAGAGGGACAATGCCTTCAATATCTCTCATGAGGGCCGTCAGACAGTCAACAGACACAACCACTGTATGAGACATTAACACATAGTTTTTAAAAGAAGACTTGCTCTCAAATTTTGTATATAACCTTATTGGCAAGCTGGAGCAAGCTGGCCTAGTTGTGTTTTTTGTTTGTGACCCTCACTCTACATGCAAAAAAAATCAGCCCGTTGTCATGACTAGGTGCACTCGGTCACCAAAATACAATGCATTCACCTAGTCTAAATGCAATCTAGATGTGTAAAGTAACCTTTTTTAATAGTTTCTGTTGCTCTTTGGCAAACATCAGCAGTCAGCACATTTTGACGGAGAGCTTGAAGAATTTTCTCCACTGGGTTTCTTGACTCAATAATCACCTCTACCATCAACTGCTGCACAGCCATATCATACCTGCCCAGCACTTCTTTCCATGTCTGCTCTAGGTGGGATCTTTCTTTACCGAGGCACTCACCCAACTCCATATAATACACTGAGGGAAAAGGGCATTTAAGTAGTCATCGCACTGACCGCACTTGTGGGGCACTTCATACCTTTTGAAGGGAAGATTTTGTCTGTTATAGAGAGTGACACCATTTCTCTGCCTTCTGAAGAAGAAAGAAACAGTGATTTTTTAACAAGCATAAAGTTAATGATACAGATATTCATGACTGATGAATTGATCATATATTGTTATCCTCAAATGTGTGCTTCAATACAACTACATTTGTACCATTTGTCTGAGCAGTATAATAAAAGTCAAGACATCTCAGCTCCACAACACCATGCTGTGTAAGGTAGACCCATTCTTCATTTGTCAGGGGAAACACAGACTTTGTAATCTGACTGAAGATTGTGTAACAGACAGTGTGATCCTGTGTCCCGATTCTCTTCAGGTGAAGAAGGTACTTCTCACAGTGAAAGGCATGTGTAACTGCTTCTTGAAGGTCAAGTATCTTTACTAATTGTGTGGATTTATTGAAGGTTTCATCTGTTTTAATTAGCAGGTCAACTGTGTCTGTGGAGTCAGTATCACAAAGTTCATCAAAGTCTTCATCACAGACTTCCACCACACGTACTTGAGTGTACTGTCTGAGTTCCTCTTCATATGCTTTGACTTTCTTCTGAAGCTCCTCCGATTCTGGACACAGAGTACACACTATCTTCTTTGTCAGTGAATATTGCAGAAATGTGGTTATCTTTCTTGTTTTGAGTAAGGAAAACACTTTACCAACATAGGTTGCAGGGATAACCTCTTTGAGTGGTGAATGTGTTGAGAAAGACTTTACATGCCTCACATCCAGAATGCAGGTGACCAAGTTCTCTGTGGTACAGTTCTCCTGCAGGTATTGTTGTGTCATCATTTGTAGGGATGCAAACCTTTCAACAATAACTTTGGTTTCAATATGAAGTCCATAATGAAGACTTCCTCCATGAACTTCCTGGACACTGCTCACTGCAACTGGACTCCTTTCTGAATATGTGACAACATAATAAAAGCTAAAATAGTCTTTTGTGTTGTATATAGAAAGAAGCATGCAAAAATCAAAATCATGTACTACAGCAGCAATGGTATATGTAGCATATACAGGATTTGAAATGTTAAAACATTTAGTAAAGTCCAACCCTCTTATGAGGATTCTGTCCAGTACTACTCCTATAGCTTTTAGCTAATATACTGCGACATGGAAAGGCCATTTGTTTTATATGGAATGTTTAAGTTGACAGAGGCTCATATGAATTAGCAGATATGCATGTTACTGACTCATACGAAAAACCGTAGTCCATAACTAAGATTCACAAGTTTTGTGGCATAGAACTGTCTTTGTGTATTGAAAGAAGGGAAGACTCATGTAGTGCATTATGTTTGCAAAGATATGTAATTATACAGAATGAAAATCAAGTGCAAAAGTACTTCATTGAACAACACAGGGATAAAGAAGTGCAGTAATGAATGCCACTAATACCCCCTTCCCTACACCTGGGTATTATTGTTATTGTATATGCTGTCATTCCCTGTCTGCATAAATACTTACTTTTGTTGTCTAATATACACATCATTAAGTACCTTAATGCAAGTACTTTTATTTACCTTCAAGATGCTCTTCATTCAGCTGAAGAGAGTGTTCAATTTCATTGGCTATAGTTGCCAGTTTACATTGTCTCAGACATTCGGTTAGTTTCTTCCATGAAGACTCAGTATCTTCTTTCAACCATCTCGATATTATCCGAAACATTGTTTCATCTGGATCATGTAGAGCTGCTTTATATATACTATCTACAATAAAGCCATGTTTGTCCTGCAGTAGCAATGTTCCAATACATCTGAACTGTGATGACATTTGAGTGATAATATTGGTACTTCCACCCATTTTCATTGGAAATGATTGCAAGTTGACGAGGTTTGGTTTTTCAACTAAATAAAAAAAAACAACATTATATACTAAAACAGTTGGAAATATAATATTTGTTAGCTCAGAATCTGTACACTGTAACACTGCAGGAGTAATCCTACTAGGTCATTCATGGCTAATGAAAAATTATCTCACCCAGCACCAGGGGCGGATCCAGGATTTTCAGATGGGGGGTTCTTACTAAGGGCGCACGAAGCGCGGCGAAAAATATTTGGTGACCACGCCCACTTTTCCTAAACCACGCTCATTTTAATTAAATCGCGAAGCACATAATCATACCAAACCGGTCGAACTCGCTCTCCTTGTTTGTCGTTTTCGCTTACGTGAGTGGTGTCCACGCGTGCGCGCATGATTTTACACCAGACCTTGATGACAGTTAGAACAAACAAACGTGAAGAAAAGTGTAGCCAAATAAGACCGGCACGCAAGCGCTGAGTGTCAAACACGCTGGGATAACAGTAAGTCTGATAAATCAGTAAAAAGGGGGGTTCGTTCGCACCCAACGAACCTCCCCTAGATCCGCCCCTGCAGCACTGTGTTTGTTTGGCAATTCTGAAAATCTTTTGTTACATATGCATAGAATCTACATGTAGAGCATTGTTAACACTTGGCGCATGCGCAGGAGGGTTACAGTACTTGGTTTTGTGTGTGTGTGTGTGTGTGTGTGTGTGTGTGTATGTGTGTGTGTGTGTGTGTGTGTGTGTGTGTGTGTGTGTGTGTGTGTGTGTGTGTGTGTGTGTGTGTGTGTGTGTGTGTGTGTGTGTGTGTGTGTGTGTGTGTGTGTGTGTGTGTGTGTGTGTGTGTGTGTGTGTGTGTGTGTGTGTGTGTGTGTGTGTGTGTGTGTGTGTGTGTGTGTCAGTTCCTCGAGTTCTGCCATTGCACCCAATAAAAACTCCAAAAAGGGACATCATATGAATCAGGACCCTATGAGAAAGATTTAAAAAAGCATTTTTAAAATAAATGGTTACTTCCGAAGTTACAGCTATTTCCCATTAATTTTATACATTATCTAATATCGGCCATTTTGTTACATCAGTGAGCATGCGCAAAGGGCTACGTGCATTTTGAGTTGAAAGGCAAACTAAATGCTACCTGAAATGTGAGTTAATGTAAATATAGTGCGCTTCTCAAACCTCCTCTGTGGCTGGGCTAGCTGCAGTTTTTCGCTTTCATGTTATGTAAGTGAGCATGCGGAAAAGGGTTACGTGCTTTTTTTATGAGAGCGATGGGAAGTAATATGCGTTTGAGAAAGGCGATTGTTGTTCAAAAGCCTGACAGGGTACTAAACGCTACCTGAAATAGAAATACAGTGTGCTTCTCAAGCCTTCTCTGTGGCTGGGACAGTTCTTCGCTATTTTTCATATAGCTACTTTCATTAGATGGGAAGCGGTATTCCAATATATATATATAGCTCATTAAATGTGCCAAGGGTTTTGCACTTTAGTGTTATTCATTCAGCTCATCGACTAAACCAAAGACAGAAATAGGCTACTAAATACATGCTATACTTGATATTCATGCATGAAAATGATGTACTTGTGTCTTGATTTTGCCATCCCTACCTGTTTCAAGAAAGAGGTCCTGTGGTTCTTAAATGGGGATAGAGAGCTAAAAGTTGGTATAGGCTAGCAGAAATGTCCGAAAGATGCTTGACTGAGGTCTTAGAGTTGTTGCTGCATCCATGGACAGGCCAGGATAAAATTATATAAGTCCTAGGTGTACCATAAGTAAATTGAATAGCTATATATGTGTATGTCTGGCTTTGCAATAGTGAATGGCAGTTTATCTAGAGCTTCAGTTAGGTAATATGCTGTAGTCAAGAATGATTGGTAATTTGTGTGAGTCAGAAGAGAAGTTAGGAGGATGAGTAGGCCTGGTTGTGAGGGTTGGAGGCTGAGGTGGAAGGTACTAAGAAGATGGTATGAATAATTTGAATTTGAAGAAAGTACAAAGTGTCATGATTTTTTTGAGGGAGGATATATCAAGTAGCTCTTGATAATATTGCAAGGTAGTTATTTGTACTCATCCTTAGGGCAAACTTCCTGATTTTCAATGTCGGGACTCCAAATTTGACATGTGTATTCAAGGTGTGATTTGTTGCTAAATTGGTGTTGGCAGAGAACCATATAATATTTGTATAAGAGGTAAATGAATAGTTGCACAAAAATGTTTCTCTATGTGACAATCCAACTCAAATTGTCAGTTACAATGTATTAGTAATTATGCTATATTGACATCTCCTTCTAAAAGTATTTTTAGTCTTGACAATAGTTTCCTCAATGCTATTGGAAAAACTGTGTGGTTAATGACAGATGTGCCAATGTTGACTTTGTCAATACAGTCTTTATATATTTGATGCTTAATTAAAAGCCAGTAAATTATAGTAATTATGCTTATATGGACATTTTCTTCTACTAAAAAAGGTAGTTTTAGTCCTGACAATAGTTTTCTCCATGCTATTGGTCACACAATAAAAACTGCGTGGTTAATGACCAGATGTGGCAGTATTGACTTTGTCATACATTTATTATATACAAGCAACGAAGCATCTCTGAAGCAAGGCAGGGGATGATGGCATAAAGCAATAAAGATAGGTTAGACGCCGATTCGAGGGAACTACGCGATTTTAGAAAGCCAAGGGCCGGAAGTAGTGTCCCGAACGTAGCGAGGGCGCTACCATAGATATTATACACGGAACATGCTAGATAGTATACACGGTTCCGTGTATAATATATATGGCGCTACTAAGGGCCTGAGGCTTTCTAAATCGTATAGTTCCCGACAACGAGTGCGTCTAACTATTTTAGACTACAGCGAAGAAACTGATTGGACAATGATCATTCAAACCGCTAGCAACAAGCGTGCCAATAGATCCCGGTACTAGGGGCCAGTGGCCAACTATAGATCCCGCTAACGAGGTGACTATATATAAGTTAGAAAGCCTCGGGCCCTTGGTAGCGCCCTCGCTACGCTCGGGACGCTACATCGGGCCCTCAGCTTTCTAAATCGCGTAGTTCCCGACGACGAGTGCGTCTAACTATTTTAGACTACAGCGGAGAAACTGATTGGACAATGACTATTCAAACCGCTAGCAACAAGCGTGCCAATAGATCCCGGTACTAGGGGCCAGCGGCCAACTATAGATCCCGCTAACGAGGTGACTATGAAAAATAGATCCCGCATTTCTCGCAACCTGATTGGTCAATTTAAAGTTACCGTAGTCTAAATGAAAAATAGATCCCACGTTTCTCGCAACCTGATCGGTTCATTTTTAAAGTTACCGTAGTCCAATAGCATGCATAAGCCCATAAATAGAAAAGATTTTGAGATGTTACGCATGCTTCTATTTTTTACTATTCTTTTTTGATGCTTTCTTGTTTCTACACTTTTTAGCTCTCTATCCCTACAAACTTTTTGTAGTATCAATGCCTAAAAATAGATTTATACACAAGCAAATATTTAGTTGGGAATGGCAAGCCATGTAGAGGTAGACAAAAGAAAGCATAATTATATAGCATAATTTTGATAAACTCTTTGCATCTTTAGGTTCAGATGAGTATGACTGGCTGGAGAATCGGATATTAAGAGGGGAGATAGTTCATTAGATATATTTTGGCTTGTATAGAGTACAGTGTTAATGAGAGGGAAGGTAAGATATATGTGTAAATGGTTAGGAAAGAACTAGAATGTAAGATGATTTGGATGGGGTTGGTGATGCAAGACTCCTGTGTAAGTTTAGGTCTGGAACACAATGCTTGAATGAAAAGTTAAATGGGCATAGAGGTAGAGGAAGAAAATCAGAATGTAACCTGTGGTGCTGAGTGTGAGAGTGTAGGTCACATGTTGTAATGTTCAGCATATTGTAATATTAGAGTCATTTTGTGCAGAAGCTTCGGAGACCTTTGGCAGATGGATGGATCCAGCATGTGGAAATGATGAGGAGAAATGTATGTATGTATGTATCAGTGCCGCCGGAAGAGGTTGATACATGGGGAGGCTTATTCATTAAGTTAGGTGTACCATTTTTATAATGGAGATAACTAGGTGTGTTTTTGGCGATCGAACCTTGTCGCTAATTTGTCCGTGCACGTAAAATTAGAATCACGTATAAAATTACGGTATATACACGGCGAATATATCCGCACGCCAATACTATTGGCTATTACTGTGCGACGAACTGGACACACAGAGACGTTACAGTACATGCTGTTTAGAATTAACTCGTTATACATTGAGTGACTAGGCAAAGATAAACTAAAGTATATTCGCGTTCACCTGGGCTGATGCGGTTTTACGCGTTACGTAGCGTGCGTTATTTTGACAACTCCCTGCATGTTTGCAGGTAGTGGTATGCGCAGGTAACTGGAGGGAAACCACGCAGCAGTTGCTGAACGCTACGAGAAGTGCGCTTTTTCAAGTACTGTAGGCTTGGTTAGGCCGACGACTAGGGATAAGTGGCTAAAGGTGAGCCATGATGCAGGAAGCGCGTTGATACATGATGTCATAGTTTAGTTGTACCGTTTTGACTGCTACCGCTACATCGATGGACTCCGTTCACGCATCATGCAGTACTCGCTGTAGGATTTGAGCAAGTCAAGTGTGGACACACCTCCACAAGGAAATCGCAAGTTGGAAGAGAGAACTAGTGTTCAAAGCCTTGACTGCTGTGATTGAATGTTGACTAAATGTGTATTTAATAGATTAAATAATAGCTAGACGCCAAATCGAGGGAACTACAGAATTAGAAGCCTTCAAGGCTCTCGCTCCGCTTTTAGGCGCTTCGAGGCGCTGCCTGTTCCGGGCCCGCAGCACTATGGTGATACAATGAAATAGTGGTTTATTACTTTAAAATTCCTGTAGAGTAAGATCAGACGTGTTCATGGTTCATTCAATGACGACAAGCAAATTGACCTTAGCCAACGTGAGTTATTCACAATGATTATTGTGATGTCTATTATCCTACACAATTTTGCAGGATTAACAGCAAATTTAACTCAAAAGTAGTTGAAAATATTATCAAATCAATTGAAACTGATGAACATTCAGAAACTCTTATCCGAAGTAGGTATTTCAGAGGCAGAGAAAGCAAGTCAAAAGTGGGGGGGCTCGGTGTTCATAAAGTGGGAGGTTATTCACATTCATTCTGAATAGGCTATTAGTATTTAATACGTTCTTTGTGACAACATCCAATTTTGGGGGGGGCTCAGCCCCTCCTTATCGAAAAGTGGGGGGGCTCAAGCCCCCCCTGCCCCCCCAGGTTCTCTGCCTCTGTATTTTATAATTTCATCATGCATCTCTGTTAAAACATTTTCAACTACCAGAAGGAATCACTGCACATCGGAAGTATTTAGTTGCAAAAATGAAGAGAACTGCAACTCCCATTAAGAAGAAGAAGAGGGAAAGATCTCGCCAACAGAGAGTGAGAGTCAAGAGTATTGTATTTATGCAAATGTTATATCTATCTTTCCTATCACAGAGTTTTGAGTGAAGAGGAAGAGTTGTAAGGAGTGGAAGAGAATCGGAACTTTGGGAAGAAGTCACACCAGACATGATGTCGGAAGAGGAAGAGGAAGGAAATGGCTAGATTAGACATCCCCTATCCTATCGTCCTAAAGGACTAAACAAATTTATAGCAAAGCTCGATAAAAGACTAGATACAAAGCAATCAAAGCACCTTTGCGTGGCACGTAGGCTTGGGTCTCCTCGTGAAAAACCATTATCTCACATGTGCAAGAAGTGGGTTATAAAAAAGACTTACGAGAAAAAGAAGATGAGCAAACAACAGCCGACAGTGAACATCGAAGTAGCCATTCTAAGAGTGATGGCGAAATGAACACTAGTAGTAATTCTTCAGATATATTGTAACACCATTTTCAGTGTACTTTATTTTTTTAAAACAAAGCAGCTGTCAGCACATCGCAAGAATCCATATGTATTATAAGCCATTGGTCAATCCAGAGTATAACAGAAAAGGCTTTGGAATACACCTACAGTATAGCAATGATATAATTTAAATATAAACTAGTTTTATAAAACAATTTTAAGCCAGCTTATGTCAGGTAGCTTATAGTCCAATACTCCAGTTATAAGCTAGTGATAATATGTTATAAGCCAGAGGTGTACTAGGACTAAATTTCTAGTATAAGCTGTTGATAAGCTGCTTTTAAGACTGCTTTTATGTGGATATTTTCACAGTGAGGGTTTCTAAATACTGTTATAGTAGCTCCCTTCAATCCGTGTTTGACTATTATTGAACTGTATAATTATACTCAATACTGTTTTGGGCCAACTTCAATCACAGTAGTCAAGGCTTTGGACGCTAGTTCTCTCTTCCAACTTGCGATTTCTTGTGGAGGGGTGTCCGATATTACGACACTTAACTTGCTCAAATCCTACGGCGAGTACTGTATAATGCGTGAACGGAGTCCATCGATATCTCGCATATTGGTAGTACATTAGTTGCTTTTCTACTCTACGTAGTCAGATCGCTTTGAGTCGAGATCTATGTAGAGATTTTCCAGGCGTAACATGATTGATGTCAGTCTGCCGATATTACAGAATATCGGTTGTCGGTATTTTCGATGACCTAGCTCAACGGTAAAAGCTTTCTAGCACACACTCGCCGTGTATATACTGTAAGAAGCCTTTGCGCATAAACGGCGCGTTTGGTTGAGATCACGCGCACTACATTCCTTGAGGTCAATGGCATCTCCATACTTTCCTTATGGGACATACAGCTATCTTTGGAGCAGTAGAGATTCAGGTTTAGTGAGACATATCACATATCACAAGACGTGGCAAAACGCAAAAAATCAAATGGTACTCTTTATTTTGAAATTGGGTGAAAAATAATTGCCAAAATTCGAGGGTCCAGGTGAAGTCAAAGAGACTTTAATCTAAATGAAGGAATTATACAAACCTAAATATGTGTTAAGCATTCAACAATAAATCTAATTGTTAAATATCTTAGTTGACCTGGTAACAGATGTATTTACTTTTTATGTTGACTTACACAGGCCGGAGAAAGCAAGAGGGAATGAGAAAGACAAACCTCCGTCCGAAGTTGAACCCAGGTCTAATGACCAACAAACCAGTAAAATAATAATAAATCTAATACTAAAAAACATTTGATGCCAGGCACTGTTGAGAAAGGTGTACCAGTACATCTGCAGTGGCTGGACATATACATGGCTCCAGGGACACCAAACTGATTTCAGGAACTCCTCGATCAGTAATGTTACATGGAGTCATGGTTTAACCAGTGCAGCAACACAATTAATCATGAGCTAGGATCATAGCTCTCAGTATATTGGTGCCTCTTTTCACAGTAGGGGTTTGCTGGCTATGATTTTTTTCACAGTTACCTCATGACGATTGTGATATGTGCATTAGTTCAGGTGGGGTTATCAATTGGCGGTAACATATATTTGTCCAACTCATGGAGCTGTAGCACTGTTTCTCTTTTAATTTCTGCACCCACGGATAGCTGAATCACATGCATCCAGTTCTACATTTGCAGTCTTTTAGCAAGGCTGAGATTCATCAAATGATATATGAATTCAATACTCCTATCTCAATTGAAGGTGAGTGTGTCTTGAGAAATGATCATTCTGTGGATATCGTCCTACAGTTGGTTTATTTGGCCATCTCCACATACCAATAACGCATTCTCAATAATGATAGCTAGCTACAAGGCTTCAGTGCTGAACATGATCTGATCTTCAAATTATTTTCTATATTCTGCTGTATATATGTTGAAACAATGCATTGTGTTGAGAAAGTGAGAATATTGCGTTTTTGTTGAGGAGAGCTACTACTTAGTTCCCGCCATGATTCCCCTACCTTGAGCAACATATCTATCTCTGACATCGACTTTAACCTGCACTCCACTACTAAAAGAACACCTGAACACATGGAACAAATGGCTAGGTTTTTTTCTGCTGTATATCATTGAACCATGCATTGTGTTGATAGTGAGAATTTGTGTTTTCGTTGAGCACAGCTCTACTAGAGCGAGTGCTGAAAATAAAATGCTGTACTTCTTGAAACATATAGTACCTATTAGCTGCTAGATGCTAGACATCCTGGCTTGGTTCAGTTGCATTGAGGCCACTGTGTACTAAGTTCCTAGGTATTGCCTACATATTGGCAATAGAACTCAATAAATATAGCCACTGAAAATGAAATGTAGTCACATCCCTTAAATCATTAACCAGATTTAATTGCTGTTGTAGGTATAATCATTGCTATGGAGTCCCCACGGTGAAGTAATAGGCTAATACAGTATACATTAGTTCTTGGATACAAGACGTTTTGTACGGGAAGTCTGCCTGATATGTTGTAGAAGAAATGAGGTGTCTTCATTTTTCATTATACCAAGCATGAGAAATGTATGTCAGAGTAATTAGCTAATCACGTCAGGGGGTCCTACAGCTGTAGGATCACATTTGCGATCCCAACGCAAGAGCGATCAATCAGAATATTTATGAGGCTGTAAGGTGCTTCTTGTCTATGGCCTAACTTGCCTGATGTGTCCCTGATAGGTTCTGTTGTTTCAATATACAGCATCTGGAAAGTGTCCAGAAGTTTGCTTTAAGAGTCTGTACTAAACACTGACACCATGATTATCTTGAATTATTGGAACAAGCCCAGCTGACAACCTTTGCAAAATGTAGACTATACCTCAAACTTTGTCATATATAAAAAATAACTTGTGCCATTTTCCTTCAAACGTGATATCTCTGTCAACAAACCATTCACACAGAAGTCACTCCTTCCAGCTAAATCAACCATTCGCAAGAACTAATTCCTACTACAATTCATTTCTCCCACATGCAATATTTCACTGGAACATCTTACCAAATCCTGTTGTATGTGCCACTTCAATCAGAGAATTCAAGGGGTTACTTCGTTGTATAGTATAATTAACTTATTAAAAGTGTTTTTGTTTTGTATGGGGTATACTATAATTACTAGCTTCTAGCTATATGTGTATCCCTTTTGCATATACAGATGCAGATATATGTTATAAAAAATTTAAAAAATATTTACCGCAGCGTTCTGTGATTATATAGGCATACCTAACTTGCTTTTGCAGACATCCCCGCCACCCCCCCCCCCCCCCCCCACTTTTTTAGCCCTTAGAGTAGACGTGGTCAGGTATTTAGCGCTGTTGTCGATCGATATCGCGATCGCGTTTTTGTAGATCTACTTCGGTACGGTTTCGAGTGCGGTCGACGGTCTTGCGCTAGCGCAAACAATATGTATATAGAAGCATGCCCATAATGCATATGTAGATGGATCACATGCACTATTAACAAGAGAATTGTATAGATCGTAAAACAGTAGAATATATATTCAGCAGCGTTGCGCATTTCGCGCGCACGTATAAGGATCGTCAGATGGTAGGCGTGCGTCAAGGGGCGTGGCCGGAATTTTGTGCGCCGCCCTCCACATAAATTTGCTTCCGGGCGTATGATATTCTTGTATCTGCTTCCTCGACAATGTTGGTTAATTCAGGATAAGGTTGAGGGTGCTCATAGACGTGACATACCATGCTGTGTCTTGTATCTTCCTCTTACTATGAATTTCTGATACAGCTGTAAATGAATAGCACTAAAGTACAAACCCTCGGCGCTAAAAATGGCTTTTAAATCTTTCTCATAGGGCGCTGATTCATATGATGTCCCTTTTTGGAGTTTTTATTGGGTGCAATGGCAGAACTCAACGAACTGACACACACACACACACACACACACACACACACACACACACACACACACACACACACACACACACACACACACACACACACACACACACACACACACACACACACACACACACACACACATACACACTAACACACACACACACACACACACACACACACACACACACACACACACACACACACACACACACACACACACACACACACACACACACACACACACACACACACACACACACACATACACCAACGGACAAACCACCAAGTATCGTAACCCTTGCTGCGCATGCGCCTGGTTTCAATCATTCATTCGTTTCATTGGCCTGGTTTCAACCTAACTAATTTAATTCATGGTTATTGTGGCAACTTGTGCTTGTATATACACAAACTTGCAACGAAAACTGTCTCTCTGTCTATCCGTCACTCCATCTATTTATCTGTCTATCTCTCTGTCCATCCATCTGTCTGTCTGACTACTAGCCTGTTTAATGGCTAAGTGCCAAATGGAGTACCCCATTTGCTGTAAATACATATGAATTACGTAAGCTGCTAAGGCTATAATAATCCCTGATGTAGGGATATGGGTAACGATTTCCTTAGTTTGCTTTCTTTTGTTCACAGGCATGTTCATGGAGGCATCTTTTTCATTCATATCATACATCATCAATGTTCATGCTGTTGCACTTCGGAGTTACTAAACCAAAGCCAGCTATAATCTCTCATGTGTATTTATTCTGAGAATTAAGGCCGATAGGAGTCTACCAACACTGATATACAGAACAAGTCTTTGACAACAATTAGAGTACTGTATCAACAGCAGTAGGTACTGGAATGTAACTTTACAACTTTACAAATGTGGGTGGCTTTATCTGTGCACACAAGGAATGTAATTAATCAAGTTCAGGACTGAATAGAATTGTTATAACTGTGATATTCTTCTGCGACAAACACAGGTTTATTCCTCTTACTTCAGAGGTCAACAAAATATTACAAAATGCATTACCAAGATGGATCTGGAGGTCTTAAGGTAATACATTCAAGTCTTACTTTTACCCTGTGTACGTGTATATATAAACCAGGAGGCCAAGAGGCTGGAGCACAACTCTACACTTTGTAAAAGGATTTCAGGAGCCTCTAGTATCACTGAGTAGCAGCATATAGTGCAGGCATACTTTAAATTAGTCTATTCTTCTGTCAATTGTACTATGGACATTACAAATATGCAGAACATGACAAAAGAGAAAATCATCCTATTCCATGGCTTTCGGTATATATACACATATAATGTAGTTGTTCAGCCTCATTCAAAACCTCCACTAAGCATAAGCCAGTTTTGATAATGATCTGCATAATCTTACTATCACAACTATACTAACCATGTGGGAGTACCAATGGTATTCATCTTTAGGGTATAGGATCTCTGCCTAATTAAACCAGTATAGTATGATGGCATACTAAATTAACCTGAACTTTTGGTTTCTTTCTCAGCAACTTTACTTCCTGGAATGATGGTATTAGGGCATGTGTTTCTTTCCTGAACAGATACGGCACCTTGAACATCACTCTCTGTGACTGGCATGTCTCTTTCCCCTTCTCTTCCCTGTTTCATGAGGTTATCTAGGAGTATATTACACAATGACAATACTCACCAGCTTATATTACTGTTGCATTGGAAGAGTGTATAGTATTGTGAGCATAAAAGCAGCATGTGTATGCAGCACACTTTGTATAGTATACTAGTGGAATGCATTCCTTCTAATTAGGTAGTGCACTATACTACTACATATCATGGATGGTTGCTGACTCTACCTCTACACACAGGTTCATGAGACAATAAACTTTCAACCACCAACCTGGCACATCCTTAATCCCTCCTGATGCCTCTTCTTTTTCCCAAGCACCTCCTTGGTTTATAAACTCTTCTGCAAAAATGTATGGTAGCTATAAGTAAGTCAGTGAATGAAACAAGGCCAATCTGCACTAGTCACTCATTAGTCAAAGCTATGCCATTTTCGGGTCTGGAGGTCTTAAGGTAGTACATTCAAGTCCTACTTTTACCCTGTGTATATGATATATAAACCAAGAGGCCAAGTGGATGTAGCACAACTCTACACTTTGTAAAAGGATTTCTCATAGTTGTACAGGAGCCTCTAGTATCACTGGGTAGCAGCATATAGTGCAGGCATACTTTAAATTAGTCTATTCTTCTGTCAATTGCACCAAGGACATTAGAAATATGCAGAACATGACAAAGAGAAAATCATCTTATCAGACAATTCCACAGCTTTCAAGTTCATGTGTATACACATATCATGTAGTTGTTTAGCCTCATTCAGAACCTCCACTAAGCATGAGCAGTTTTGATATTGGTATGCATAATCTTACTATCACAACTATACTAACCATGTGGGAGTACCAATGGTATTCATCTTTAGGGTATAGGATCTCTGCCTTATTAAACTAGTATAGTTTGATAGCATACTAAATTAACCTGAACTTTTTATTTCATTCTTTGCAACTTTAGTTCCTGGAATGATGGTATTAGGGCTTGTGTTCTTTTCCTGAACAGATACCGCACCTTGAACATCACTCTCTGTGACTGGCATGTCTCTTTCCCCTTCTCTTCCCTGTTTCATGAGGTTATCTAGGAGTATATTACACAATGACAGTACTCACCAGCTTACATTACTGCATTGGAAGAGTGTATAGTATTGTGAGCATAAAAGCAGCATGTGTATGCAGCAATAATTTTATAGTATACTAGTAGATGTGCATTCCTTCTAATTAGGTAATGCAGTAGCTATAGTACCACAAATCATGCTGACTCAATATACATGATCATCGGACAATAAACTTTCAACAATCAACCTGGCACATCCTCAATCCCTCCTGACACCTCTTCGCTTTCCCAAGCACCTCCTTGGTTTATAAACTCTTCTGCAAAAATGTATGGTAAGTCAGTGAATGAAACAAGGCCAATCTGCACTAGTTGTAATTAGTTATCCAGTACGTAATCAGAACTACATGTAGTTAGGAGGCTCCTTTACACATGTATGACAGTAGGAATATAAACTTCAACCAGTGCTGGATAACAATGTCACATGCAAAGTAACAAAAATCTTGTTGGCAGTGGAATTTACTTATACTTACTCATGATTCATAAAGGACGTGGCTGGCAATATTCTATATACACAGGATGGTGATTCAATGCTTATTCTTTTACAAAAACACATGCCTACACAGGGTCCATTCTGTTGAAGTACTGTACAGCTGTGATCAAGGCAAACATACCTTTTATTTCATTTCCCAGCCAGATCAGGTGCTCTTTACTGAGTAGTATTTTGACGAAAGTATGAAATGCTCCTTCCTTTCCACTCCCCATTACCAGCTGCATCAGTTCTTCGCGTCGCTCGGGTTTGGAGATAGCAGTGTTGCGAGCATCCAATACATCTTCCTCTCCAATAATTTTAGCGGCAAATAGCTGGTCCGCTAGCCAGGCCGGATTGACGTTTGACTGCTTTATCCGGCCTATTTTTCCTCCCAGAACCCCATGAGCACGAGTTTCCATAACTGATAGTTATAGTACGGTCGCTTCAAGCTCGGTGGCTCGAGATGTACAATACGTATCTCGTAAACCACACCCTCCAATCTCACGTGCCTATTCAACTAATTGCACGTCTAACCTGTTTAGATTTGCGCGCTGTAAATTCATTGGACGATGAGATATAAACTGACGCGCGTCGCTATGTAGATCGTAGAAACGGACAGGAGTCACGCGTAAGTCGCACGCGAAGCAGCGCGTGATTTCTGTAATTCATATGCATGTAAGCCATAGGCCAACTGGATAGAGTCCTAGGAACTAGGACTCTACGGAAAACAAGGATCCTAGCGTTCTGCAATCTGATTGGATAATTCAAAAGTATGCAAATCTAATTACGTTGAGAAAAGGATGTCAAAGGAATGACGCCTTTTGATTGAGGCGTTTATAGGAAAATCCGTTCTTATAAAAGTCTGCAGTGAAGCCATTATTAAACGTATAAGCTTACTGTGTCTGAGAAAAAGGGCATTAGACACTATCATGCAGACTAATACACACACAGACACACACACCAACCAAGTACTGTAACCTACGCTGCACAATAGAGGATTTGCGATGGGCGTGGTTAATTGCGTAACGCGATAGCAACGGTCGTCAACCACCATTTTGAGTGGCAAAATCTACCGCGTAGTACGCGCGCTGAGTGGCATCGCGTTCCGGAATGGCAGAGCAGCCAGCTGAATCTCGCACCATCTTCTCAACCTACGTAGAAAACCTGGAAGAGACCCCTAAGGCAAGGTACAAGGAGAAGCTAGCCATGGTAGGATGCATGCAGGACCCATATTTAACCATCAAATCCGGAGAAGAGTGCCTCGAGTGGGTCAACTGGCCTAATGTTGAGTTTCCGGATATTTTTAACTATTTTGTAACTACTGTGTAGTTACAAAATGCAACAGATCAAAGCATACAAGAGCCTTGAGGGTTACAAGTATTTTGTGGATGGCTGGGTGAATAAAGTTGTTGTGTGGTCCGTTAAGTCTCAATCGAAAGCTTGTGTAGTTTATGGGACAGTGAAACACTCGCAGAGATTATCTGCAAGTCCACTTGAAGCATGGGTAGCTGTGGAAAGGGATGGTTTAGTTATATGTGCTCACTGCAACTGCATGGCAGGCCTTGGTGAAGCATGCTCACATGTTACTGCTCTTCTCTTTTTGTTAGAAGCTAATACCCAACAAAAGAAAAGCCTTTCATGTATATCCCAGCCTTGTTATTGGTTGCCACCAACATTCAAGAATGTGCCTTTTGCACGAATATGTGATATAGATTTTACTAGTCCACCAACAAAATACAGGAAATTTTTATCAGATTTGGCTGCTTGTCCATCAAAGTCGACTTCTACATCTATCACTAGTATGACACCATCTTCTAGTGAGCTTGATACCTTCTACAAAAACCTTTCCAAAGTAGGGAAAAGCCTGTTATATTATCACTTGTCCCAGGGTTTTGCGATGCTTATGTTCCCTTGCAATCAAAGGGAAACTTCTCTACTCCTTTGATGGAACTCCATCAAGTAGAATATCTGAGCTTGTCCTACCCTGATTTGCTAACCGAATGTGAACAAACCTTTCGTACTTTGGCCCTAACATCTGATGAGGTTAAAGCAGTGGAAGAGAGGACCAGGCAACAAGCTAAGTCTAAAATGTGGTTCTCCCAAAGAGCAGGGAGAATCACAGCATCCAAGTTTAAGGCTGCAGCAAGGACAAATGCAAGTCAGCCATCACAATCACTGATTAAACTTGTCTGCTATCCAGAAAGCATGCAGTTTAGATCTAAAGCTACTAAATGGGGCTGTACCCACAAAAAGGATGCACTAGCAGCATATATAAGTCAGGAAGAATCAAAACATCCTGGTTTTCAACTTTTCTCTAGTGGATTAGTGCTAAGTACAGATTATCCACATATGGGTAGCTCTCCTGATAGTATTGTCAAGTGTGAGTGCTGTGGACAAAGAGTGGTCGAAGTTAAATGCCCCTTTTCTTGTAGAAACAAATCATTTCTTGAGGCAACATCTGAGCCTAGTTTCTTCCTACAGGATGTTAATGGCAGTTTATTAAGTTTAAATCGAGAGCATGCATATTATTATCAGATTCAACTCTAGATGAAAATTTGTGGAACAAAATGTGGTGATTTTGTTGTGTGGCAAGAAAAGGAACTCATAGTAGAAAGGATTGCAATAGACGAAGTCCTTAGTTGCCCTGGAGAGTGCCACAAAGTGTTTTATCTATGGCATTCTCCAAGAGATTCTAGGGAAGTGGTATTCTAGACTACCACAATATAGTGATCACCTTGAGACTGAATCTGATCAGACAGTGCAGAGAGATGAATGGTGCTTCTGCCGCGGTGAAGAGTCGGGAGAAATGATTCTATGCGACAACGAGCATTGCCAAGTTAAATGGTTTCATACTGAATGCTTAAGAATTAAAAAAAAATACCCCGTGGCAAGTGGTTCTGCCCAGAGTGCACCAAAGGAAAGAGAAGAAAAAGAGAACTAGAATAGACCATGCAATTTCTTGCATTTGTATATGTACAATTGTGTGATGTAACAAAGACACTATATATGTTAGTCAACAGGTACAACACTGTCACAAAAATTACAAAGAGCAGAACAGACTACATCGCCGGATGGTTCGAGACACATTGGAAGTGTGTATTCTGAAGTGGTAAGAAAGATGCTCAATGTCCATGTTAAGTCGTAAACGGACAAGGACCATTATAAACTGATCAATAAGGGGCAATGATGTATGTGAATAATTTGTAACACACGGAGAGACAAAATCAAAGACCACCTTTAAAGCACCATATGATGGAAGCCCAGTGTAGTATTTGACCTTTGCATCATTGTGCTTTAACGATTCTGATGTTAACATTGCTTCCTTCAAAGTAGCTATTTGCTTCTGTAGTGCAGCATTTTCTCCTTTTAAACGAGATATTTCTTCCATTAGAACATCATTATCTGATGCTGCCATGGCCAAATCATCAACCAATATTTCCGTCATTGTGGAACAGCTACTATAGTGCCTCTCTACCCCGCTTAACTCTTGCTTCTCAGTACTCTCTTCTTGCTTCCTTTCCACTTCTACCCTCTCTCTCTCTAACCCTTCTACTCTTCTTTTCTTGCTTTCTCTTAGTATAAAAAATCGACGCAAGTCTTCTTCAGCTTTTCTTTTCTTGGGTGAATTTGCATAGCAGAAAATAGAAGGATTGTACGCTGGAGACGTTGGATCGTTAGATTTCTTTCCACCAACGAAGTGGCTGCTGCATATCCACGAGAACTCGCTTGGTAGCTACCCAGTTCTTTCTATGTACAGCAGCAACCCATTGCCTCCTTCTTTCAGAATCTTTAGGAAATCTGTAAATTCTAGCCCACAGCCTTTGTAATATCTATTCGTGCAACCGATTGCGCAGTAACTCTTTCCCATCTCCAATCCGATTGCGCGCGCAGCAACCACTCTTGCCACTCAAAATGGCGGCTGTTACGGATCACGTAAATAACCACGCCCATCGAAAATCCTCTATAACGAATATCATAGAGTAAACGATCAATGTTCGGACGTCAGTCATATATTCGGACGGTATTTCTGAATGATCTTTCGAAACTTCTTAAGGTTATTGTATTGTAGTTCTCATAGACATGAATGCAACCACATCTCAACGATCAACACCGAAGAGTTTGCCCCTTAGAGACACTGTAAATCACCGTCCGTAATTAATAAAGTTCGGCCGATTGAACTATAAATGTTCGGACGCCCTTCTGGTGTCCAAGCGAATGCCGACTTTGTGCAGCATTGTATAGAGAGTCTACATACATAGCATCTCTCATTAAATATTTTTCAGCCGACTTTAGTCTCATTCTGACGTGAATAAAATGTAGAATTAAATATCGAATTCGACGCAGGCTTACTGTCCGAATACTGACTAATTTAGAACATGGTGTGTATATTCGGTATTTCACGGCATTTCGATGCATCATTCAGTAGAGCAAAGTCACTGGCGCTATTTGGTATCTAACTCACAGGGAGCAACTCCAAGATCTGTGCCGAAAGCTCAAGACTAGAGTGAACGATCAATTTACGGACAGATCACTTTTCGGACGCTTATTTTAGGCTAACACGAGACGCTGCCAGTGTGGAATATAGCTCCAGTACAAGTTCTATTATAGTGCTGCTTGCGTTCCAAATATGACCCTGCAATCATTTAACAGACCAAATATACAGGGCTCCAAACCTCAATGTACGAAAACTGCAGTTTACGGACAATCCTACCGGTTTTCGGACTCGTCTCGTAAACGATTCAGAGAATGACCAACAGCAACTCTGATTGGGTACTTTAGTCTTCCTATCCTTCCTTATAAATTTCCCGCAACCCTCGATTCCTAAGCTGCTTGTATTAAAAAATTGTGGCGTTAAACTTAGCACGAGTCACGCGATCATTATTCGGACGCCTATTGATGCATATCCGGTCTGTGAAACCGGATGAGTTGACCACTATAGCACGCGCATAGGCCAAAATAATAGACGGAAAGGTTGGTTACACATCACAATGCAATGTTAAGTTAGAATTGCACATGTACATTATTCATAACAACATCCTTATATGAGTATATACTTCAAACACATTTATGACAACTCCATGATGAAAGCTCAATATCATTAGTGTCAGTATCAACACATTTTGTATGGTACCATCTGTTGCAAGTGTCACAACACACCATTACATCATCATATTCTTCAGGCATCCTGCAATGACAGTACAGTCGAACCTCCCATAACGGACCCTCCGAGAAGACACCCACGCTACAACGGACACTTGCCGTGTTACGGATTGAAAATACCATAGCTGTAATACATTAGCAACCTCCGAGAAGCGGACGCTTCCGGATTCCGGACAGCGGACAAAATCTTTGCGCCGAACGGCGCTCCACCATGTATTTTGCCTCTAAATAGCGGACATCCTGAAGCCACTCCCCTAAAATTGCAAAGTTGCGCTTGCGCAGTGCGGCGCTATGTACGAGCGCAACGTCAGTAAATTCATTGTGTATACAGCGAAACCTCGCACGTTACAAGGAAGCAGTACTTGCTTTAGAAAATGTATGTGTCCAAGTTTCGTGCATTCAAAGGACACGGAAGAAGTGTGTATTGACCAGAATATTACACATCAATTAGCAAGACAGTCACCTTTACTTGACTATTTTACACACTAACTCATGCACAAACTTCAATACATTACTTATATTCCACTCCATTATATAAAAACTTATGAAATTAAAATATTTCATGAACCTCCGAGATAAAGACAACCTCTGAAGAAAGGACAAAAGTGCTGTTCCCAAAGTGTCCTTTCTTCGGAGGTTCCACTGTATAAACTTATGTTCAATTTGACTTTAGATGGTCTAGGTAAAGACTCCAGTTGTGGCGATGTCTTCGGAAATACTGTGAGTTCACCACTGTTGAAGCACTGGTAAAGATGATTGCGCATCTTCTTTTGATCATAAACTACAGTTTCAGGATTCTTGCCATAACATATCTCTGTGGCAAATGCCACTGCAAAGAGACCACAATCCAGAGCCCCGTGCTGTTGTTGAACTGATAAACTTTCAACAGGAAGCAATGATTGTGATGGAGGAATAGATTGATTGTAAATGTTGGCAATCTGTAAAATGGAGGCCTCATTAAGAGGTTTGAATAGACTTAGACTGTCCATCACCATAACACTTCCACGTCCCATTTTACAAACACATACCCAGTGATTGGATGATCCTATAAAAAGAATATTACACTCACATATAAAAAGGAAGAGAATGCAGGCACATCCACATACTATCATACTGCACACACATTTTCATACCTACATATATGTCACGATGTACATACACATACTGCACTTCTCAGGTGCAACATATAAAGTAAACACATTCAATACAATGTGAAAACCTTTTCCTCCGCAGGAAAATGCATTCATCACAGGGTATGAATTAATGCAAATTTGTGGGCATGCCTTAAGCTTGAGCGAGTGCTAAAATCGCAAAAATACAAATGTCTCCAGCTCATGGACAATAAGATACAAAATGTATACACATACAAGTTATGATGTACCTGTGTGCAAAATCTGAATAGTCATGGTGGAGCCATACATGGGAAATGACTTGAATTTCAGTTTGCTTCCTAGGACAGTGTGCTGGAATCCAACAACATGAGGAAACTGCCTCCTTAAGAGTATTTGAGCTCCATTAACTAAGCTATCTGTCAGTGCTTTGCCAGATGTTAAAATGTCAGCATCAGCCTCGGATAGATTCAGTCCTTCTATCCACCATGAAATAGAGCCATGGTCAGAGCTATCTGTACTTAGGCATAAGGTATATGCCTCTCCTAAAGAAAAAAGGACTTCATTACAATTATGTAAGTGCACATACACTGAAAAATCTGTCACAATTCTACATATACCAATCTACTACTAGCGGTGTCGTACGTCGTGCTACTAGCGGTGTCGTACTAGCGGTGTTGTACATGTACCTCATTGTCAGAAGTAGCTACTAAGGCATCTGCAATTACAGCACACTACATCAAATAAAGAGACAAAACAAGACACTCACTGTCAGTTGCTTCAGTTCCCTTAGATTGGCCTTTCCCTCTTCTGGAGCGAGTGTGAGGGGGAACGTCCACTTTGTCCAGGACAGACAACACTTGTGCAGTGTCTCCTGTAGCTGTAGTTTAGTGCACACAAAAGTGAACACAGAAGTAACCAAAAGGTACATACCTATTCTCTTCTTTCTTCCTCTTCCATGTACCTCATCTTCAGAAGTAGCTTCCAAGGCATCTGCAATTACAGTGCACTATAGCACACATATATATGTATGTACAATATGTCATACTTTGCCACAACCCTTTGTGTAGGCCCTTAGTTGTAACAACAGGGAATCCCCCTAGGCTAGGGCTATACCTTGCGGCAAAGTGTGACATCCCTGACATATCACAACAAACAAATAAAGAGACAAAACAAGACACTCACTGTCAGTTGCTCCAGTTCCCTTAGATTGGCCTTTCCCTCTTCTGGAGTGAGTGTGAGGGGGAACGTCAACTTTGTCCAGGACAGACAACACTTGTGCAGTGTCTCCTGTAGCTGTAGTTTAGTGCACCAAAAAGTGAACACACACACACACAGAAGTAACTACACAGCTAGCTAGCTATATAGGTACATACCTATTCTCTTCTTTCTTCCTCTTCCATGTACCTCATCTTCAGAAGTAGCTTCCAAGGCATCTGCAATTACAGTGCACTATAGCACACATATATATGTATGTACAATATGTCATACTTTGCCACAACCCTTTGTGTAGGTCCTTGGTTGTAACAACAGGGAATCCTCCTAGGCTAGGGCTATACCTTGTGGCAAAGTGTGACATCCCTGACATATCACAACAAACAAATAAAGAGACAAAACAAGACACTCACTGTTAGTTGCTCCAGTTCCCTTAGATTGGCCTTTCCCTCTTCTGGAGTGAGTGTGAGGGGGAACATCAACTTTGTCCAGGACAGACAACACTTGTGCAGTGTCTCCTGTAGCTGTAGTTTAGTGCACCAAAAAGTGAACACACACACAGAAGTAACCACACAGTTACATGTAGCTGCATAAAAAGGTACAAACCTATCCGTACTAAGCAAACGCAATTGAGTATTGGCAAGCAGAGGAAGCCCACCTCTTTTAAAATGTGAAGCAGTACAGTTTACACTGCATGTATATAGCAGCGCCATGTAGTCCTGCACGTGCATAGTGTGTAAATATCACTTTTGTCCTGGCTTTTTAGACTTACAATGATGTGTATAAAAATGCCATTTGTATGGCTTGCTCCATTTGCCAATTCCTTTTCAACACAGATATGTGTACTCACCATCCGTCACTCCAGTTCCCCTAGATCTGCTTCTTCCTCTTCCAGAGTGAGTGTGAGGGGGGGCAAATAAGTCATCTGCAGTGTACGTGCACACCAACATTGGTGATTGAACAGTGAGTGATGTCCAGTACTGCCAACAGGGGAATTACTTTTACAATGTGCCCTACCCTCAGCCCTAGTCCTCGCTGGGTGATGTAATGCAATGAATGTGATTATGATGTCATCAGCTTGACGTGAATGATCAACATGTTTGGTGTAGCTGGCATTCACTCGGTCAATATTTCCATACAGGTCATGCATATCTGGGCAGGAATTCTCCAGAAAGCTTGGAGGAAGTGATGAGCGGGGTTACAAGTACAATCCCACTGATGTACTAATAGGATGGCACATCTCAAGGAATGATGTAATGCTACAGAGAGCTTACTTACATATACATACCATACTACAGTAGGCAACATCACAGAAAATTATCCTAAACCAAAAAATAAGTGCTAAACTGCAAACTGTCGGTGCCAAAGCTAAGCCAATATGAAACCTTTCTGCCTCTGGGTATAACGGAAGTATACAGGAAATAGTGAAGGATATACTGGTCCAGCTAGGCAAGAGAAGCACTAGCTCGTATTTCAGGTAGCATTTAGGACCCCGTTGGGTTTTTAAACATTCTATGCCATTGAAGGAACAAGCTCTGGATCACTGTAATAGGCCTGGCGGCTTTTCATGATAAGAAAATGACGCCATAACTTTTAAATCCCTTCTTTTAAAAGGCTGTTGGGATCTTCAATATAAGCTTAAAGTGTCTGAGAAATAGGGCATCAGACAGAGACACACAAAGACACAAACCAAGTACAGTAACCCTCGCTGTGCATACACGCTGAGGGTTAATTACTTACCACTAGGTTTATTTGCCTTGGCCTTGCATAATTCTCTCTCCTTTTGCATTCTTAACTGTTTACGGTCTTCTTTTTGTAGGAGTACTTCTTGCTTCTCCTTCTCTCTCATTTGAATCCTTGCCAGGTTTTCTTGGCTAGTCATGACAATCCCACATGGTTTTGTATGTGTGGAGAGACTTTTACTAGGATGAAGGGGCTGATTAAAAAACTTGCTGACGCTTGTTTTACTTCGAACTGGTACTGTCCCAAATTGACATGTGTCATCAGCAGACAAGGGGCTATCCCATATACTGTGCCGAGGAGTAGATGTTAGGCCAAGCGATGATGTCTTACAAGGTGTGTGGATAGATGTTTCTTCATGTATCAAGGAACTATCAAAATGTACTGAGGATCCCTTCTTATGGTGAGAACGTGCACGTGCTGGGCTATATAGTGGGATATATGCCAGACCAGTCCTCTGAGGAAGGGATGTCGCTGCAAAAGAAGAAAATGTATCATCGTCACAACACGCAACCGATCTGTCAAAAGGACATACACCTGTCACTCTGAAGCCAGCCACAATATTTTCCATAGTTAAAGCCTTAAACCAAGCTTTTGAAAAGAGCTAAGAAAATTCATATAGTGTAACTACTCTCCCAGGATTCTTAACACAGAACTCATGGCATACTTCCCTCCAGACAACCTTTAATGGTGCAAAGCAAGATCAGTCGAGTGGCTGAGTTATGTGCGTTGTATTAGGAGGGAGAGCAAACATCACAATCCTCTCTTCAGCAGCTAATGCAATTGCTTCCGGGCAATAGTGGGTGGAGTGCCCATCTAACAACAGCATTAGTGGGCGTGTAGGTGGTGCATACAATAAAAAATGATTCAAAAGCCAGTAATAAAAAAGGTCTCGTTTCATCCAACCACTGTTAGATAGGCCATAAAGAGTTCCCGGTACTTCGCCTTTAGTTAATTCAGGATTCAATGATTTCCTATTAAATATTACAAATGGTGGTATAGCATAACCAGCTGCATTAGTGCATGCTAATACAGTTATTTGAGTCTTGGTATTTCCTGTTACGTTACTGGGGTTTTTAGCCCCAACTTCAGCTACCACTTTTTGACATTTTGGGTTAAGTGGTAAACCGGTTTCATCACAATTGAATATTCTAGATGCGCAGTTAAAGATGTCATTTACTCGAAGACATTCTTCTAGCATATCAAAATACCTATTCAATACATCAGGATCCGTTGCCACTGCCCGGGCATAAGAGAGAGGAACTGCAGTCTTCAGCGTTATTTTTGGATTTCTGTTGCAAAACCTTTCCCACCACCCATTAGTTATTGCTACATTTATACCTTTACTTTCGATGATTTGTTGCACTAATGAAAGAACTTGCTTTCGCGTATGTGGATACCCAATGTTTGCAACTCCAATTAGAAAACTGGCCAACTCTTCCTCCTCCTCTCGAGATAAAAAAGGATCTGGCTCAGAGCTTGCTTCAAATACAACTTTTCCTACTACCCTATCATGAAGAGTAGACTTTGGTACTCCATACCTCTCTGCAGCTCTCCTCAGTGGCATTCCTTGTTCAACTTCCTTCAAAGCTTTTTGCATGCTTATGTTTTCCCACTGTCTGTAAGTTCCACAATAACCAGTCTGTCGATTGGAAGTGGTAAAGAGTGGTTTCGAGGACACTTGTATCACTCTCTCTGCCAGCGATGGATGAGAATACATCTGTACAGACTATAAAATACACAATAGGAAATGTATTTGCCTACTGATGCAACACTCCCTCCCTTTCTACATTGATTCGTGCTAGATCTACCTATTGAAGCTTCGTAAGTGCTATGCCACTACCTAAAAAAGGATCAGTTAATAATAGAGAGATCTACCCGTAACAAAATCGAGATAAAGTGCAACACATCTAGATCTATGGGACACATCCTACAGGAAGTTCGCTTATGCTGTAAATTCGTACTTTCATAATGGTATAACATGCTAAACTTACCAAAAATATCGACCCTGTCCTATTCAATCTCTGCACGAGGTTGCGCACGTGAGTCCGAATAATGATCGCGTGACTCAGGCTAAGTTTAACGCCACAATTTTTTAATACAAGCAGCTTAGGAATCGGGGGTTGCGGGAAATTTATAAGGAAGGATAGGAAGACTAAAGTACCCAATCAGAGTTGCTGTTGGTCATTCTCTGAATCGTTTACGAGACGAGTCCGAAAACCGGTAGGATTGTCCGTAAACTGCAGTTTTCGTACATTGAGGTTTGGAGCCCTGAATATTTGGTCTGTTAAATGATTGCAGGGTCATATTTGGAACGCAAGCAGCACTATAATAGAACTTGTACTGGAGCTATATTCCACAATGGCAGCGTCTCGTGTTAGCCTAAAATAAGCGTCCGAAAAGTGATCTGTCCGTAAATTGATCGTTTACTCTAGGTTACCAACTCTTGACAAACTTCTAGCTTAGATGTACCTATGCATGCGCGGAGTCGCCGGACACCGCTCAAATGACACATTTTAGTGGGCATACGTGGCCACAACAAATGATTCCAGCGCAGTGACTATTTCGTCGAAACAGTGTATCCTTTCGACGTTAGCATCAGCGTTGCTCCTGTAGTCGTCGGTAGAATCTATCAGCGGGTGATATACTGCGATGGCGGCGGGGAGTGGCGGCTCCTCTCGTTGATGCTGGATGGCGGGTATAGTGATTCCTCTTGGTCTTCTAGGTCGGCGAGTGATAGCTTGGTTCTCTCCATTGTGCTCGGCTAATCCGAATGAGGCAAGTCGCGTTAAACCCACCACGATATCCGTCGTGTACAACTGTGCAGCAAGATACATACCCCACACATAAATAATTAATATATTGTCATGTTGGTTTATCTACTAGAATACAGTTTCCCCGAGGGATAGCTGAAGAGACTGAGACAATTTCTATTAGGAAAACAAATATCATATTGCACTCCATCACAGCTTGCATAATCTTTGTCAGCTGGTATACCAGTACCTTCCTCTCTTAATCCCTAGAGGAACTGATCGACCACGTTTGCTAATAATGATCTATGAGCTCTACGGACCACAGTACTCATGTACTGCTCAGCAACAAACTCACAATGGTAGGTTCACAACTTATAGATACTAGGTGGAATAATCATATACACCATGCAAGGACAACTATTGTGCAGTAGTAGATGTGGTGAACTGGTAACAGGAAAAATGGGATTGCCACACATGCTTGAGACCACACCATCGAGTTAACTTAGCTGAGTTATCCAGACTGAACTAGTTCTGGTGGAAAAGAAAGTACTCTAAGCAATATTAATTAGGAGCCAAAATACCACCAGTAACTAGGACTGTGGCCTCTCATTGGATCCACTTTTAACACCACTCATAGATATCTTTGACTAAGTTGTACAAACCCTCTATATCATATCCCCCATCCACCCCTCATATTCTGTAATCACATTGATCCTAGCAACCATCTGTTCCACTATTTGATCACATTCTTGTTTCACTATAGCAACCTGATTGCATTTTTCCATCATCATAGCTATAAGTTTTGTAACCATTAATTTTCAGAACTGAAGAAGATCACATGCAGTTCCTCTCAAGTATTGAATGCTTTTGTCGGCACTTTAATGATACATTCTTGTAGCTACACCACAATCAGGAACTACAACCAAGCTAGATTCAGAGTGTACATGCATGTGGGTACGTGAATATGGTTAAGTGAAAACATGGACACTGATATTTATTCCCACTGGTTGTCCAGCTATATCTCTATATTTGCATTTAATATATGCCTAGAACCCAGAATGTCGCGGGTTCGAGAGGCATCTCATATTTGCATTGTGTTGTATTGCCCTGGGAATCTCTTGGTCTATCATTATTTGAACCGTAAATCCCTCAGGCCTCCCCCATGTCTAATGCGTTCGTTCCGTCCGGTCAACGGTTGAACGTAGGTTCAAGTCCTACAGTGAGAGGCGTTTTTTCGGCGATGAAAACTGAGTATGTCGTGGTTGTGGAGCAGGCTCATCCCTTAGGCCCAGTCTATTCAAGCCTTCCCTTGGATAGTGTTTGTTGATTTTAACCTCTACACCTTTTTCTAATTGCCACACATAATGCAGAAAATGTGTCTGAAGGGCTCATTGCTGCATTTTTGATGGGTGTGTTGGTGCCATCTCTACGTACACTAAGATTGTGATATTTCTGTACAATATACATAAATACATATAGCTGTGTATACATGTATATCCATTGATCTATGAGTGTATTACTGTATGAGTTCATATGTCATTCAGAGCACATGAAAATTACTTATTGCCAGAGGGGGCGAGATATGTACACGTGCGAGATCTAAGATGTTGCTCCTAAATTTTGACCCTATTCTTCACTAGGCATCAAGTATGCATCCAGACAATTGTAAATAATTTAGAGCCACAATAAAGACAATAGAACAGAAGTAGTGCAGATAGTGCAGTCAAGTAAAGACTCAATACCTGTCTACAAATATCTGAGCAATGTACTCATGCAGAATAGATCAGGCCTCTCCATTCCTGAATGTGTGGAGCCAGCATTCACCATGCCATGCATTCAATTTTAGACTAAGATCCATAAGATGTGCTGGACTCTACTATATACAAGTGGAAAAATCATTTACACCAAATGAAAGAGGAATGTAGGGATTTCACATCATGAAAAAGGAAGGAACAAGATCCAACACAGAAAGTCATTCATAACCCCATGCCTACATCTTTGTATTGCTAAGAAATGTGGTTCGTTTGTCCAAAATATAATGTCATTTGCTTACCCCTAAAGTCACTTGCCCTTTTACAAAGTATATCTTCCATATACTTTCTTGTTATACACCAGAGGTGAAGTTTTACATATGCACATCATCTCCAGGGCTTGCACTTCTCAGTGCTATTTCAAAGAGGTACAAAGATGTAGGGATGGGGTTATGAATGACTTTCTGTGTTGGATCTTGTTCCTTCCTTTTTCATGATGTGAAATCCCTACATTCCTCTTTCATTTGGTGTAAATGATTTTTCCACTTGTTCACCTCATTTTTGTGGGTAAGGGCAAAGTCCCATGAATATGCTGTTGACTCATGCACTAAATGTAGATATGCGCAGCATAACCGTGGTTGGTTGTATTGATCCTCGGTGTGCATGCGCCGTGGGTTTGCACTTCTGTGCTTTCATTAGATGATCTGAATACAGATGGAAGATACAGATGAGGTAGGTATAAATTAAAAGTTTCTGGTTTGTTGTCCTTCTGAGCTAGTTCATAAAGGTTGACTGTGAGTTTCTGATCTGCAGGAGGGAAATTGGAAGGTATATGGATTTGTATAGTAGTGTTTATACAGAAGGGTCGGTGTTGGTGTAATGCAATAAGAGGTATTGGTTGGAAATACTCTGTAAGGCCTCTTTTTGGCAGGAGGTGAAAGAGGTTGTTAGGTGTTTTTAAAAGGGGTTAGTGAATTTGTCAGTGATGCAAGTGTGTATGAGGAGTAGAGGAAAGTGAGTGAACGGGATTGCAAAAATGTGGATTTGTAGAGATAATTATTAGAGTAAATGACATCCAATAATAAGTATGTTTACATATGAGAGCAGTGTGGTACTTAGCCTCGTTCCCAGGCCTTTTGAGAGGGGGGAAAGGCCTGGGAACTACTGCATGTACATGAGCAAAATATTCCGATTATTTTCCACAAAATATACCGCATTCTTTTAGAAATGATGTAATCGAATACAGAGAATCCACACAGACGGAGTATGCGGACAGACATTTGTTTATAAGCTGATGAGCAAAAAATAGTTTTTAAAAATCACGCAAAAGGTATGTGTGGTACTCTGATGTCTTCACACACGGCGGAAGTAGGAGAGATTAGACAGTACAGCACAGCTATACTACGTTTATACACACACAAGTAAAACACAGAACCCATTATCTTGTAGTATACTGACTAATGTTACAGACAGATTACTATAGTATACAATTACCACTTTTTCTGGTAATTTTTTGCGCATGCGCATGCAGTAGTGGGAACGGGCTATGTGGTACTATGAAAAAGTATACTGATCTGATAATCTTTTTATGGGAATTATATATATAGGCAGTTGAATTTTTAGGTGGAAATGTGGTTTGGTTTTTGTGTCCTGGAAGGTAAGGGCACCTGGGCTAGTGTAGTAGTACCTATGTAAACAATAAGTACAGTAATGACTAATTAGGGGGTGGTTAGAAAGTAACACATAGGGGAACAGTGTATAATGAGGTGTAGGGCAGGGAATTAGAGTAGGAAGGGATGCAGAAATATTGTGGGGGAATTGCAAAAGGGAGGAAAAAAGTGTGTGGTTTTGTGTGGATAGTAGAGAAGAGTGAAAAGGGAAGAATGAAGGGAATGCAGAAAGATTGTGGTGGAATTGCAAAAGGGAGGAAGAAAGTGTGTGGTTTTGTGTGGCTAATGTAGTGAAAATGGGAAGAGGTCAACTACACAGTCCTGTCCTAACTTGGTGTAGTGCCCAAAGGGACACCCCAATCACATTCTGCTAGGGCTTGTCTGGCTTCTTCAATGGAACCCTCAAAAGCGGCCCTGAAGATAACTATGGCAACTATCTCAACATCAGTTAGTGGCTGGCAGTGCAGAGAGCAATCCCACTCAGCAGATTTCCTACCAGATATATACAGTGTCTGAGACACACCCTGTGGGCACCTGCTGGGCAACAGCATTAGAGGGATCATGCAGAAACCTAGCAACAACACATTCACGAACATTATTTAGGGTCTCTCTCACATGCAGGTAAACTGCCTCATAAAAATAAGGCTCTGTGGTCTGAGTATGACAGCCATTTCCTAAATCATCTTGGGTTTCCAGTGTGATTAACTTAATACACCTAATACTATTCAGCAGAAACCCTGCATACTTCCTACGTAATTGCAAGGATCTACCAATAAGTCTTTTAGTTGCAAGTATAACTACTGCACATCCCAAATCTTTTCTACTTAGTTTCATTCCCATACCAAAGTGTTGGGAATTAATTAATTCTTTATCAGTTAGTAGATTGGCCTGTATTAGCCTAAAACACTTCTCAATCAACAGCTGGGTAGGCTGGATCAAACTATATCTAGCCTTGGTGACTTTTACCCTTTTTGTAAAACAGTGGTACTTTTGAAAATACTGCAGCCTGACACCTGTGTGTAGCATGATACTTACGGAATGTTTCCTTCATTACTTCAGGCTTTGATCTATAAACAGTTCACGTTTAAGGCTCAGGGTTTGCAGTGTAATAAGCCTTTGCTGCAGCTTTTCGTTTTTCTGTATTCGCTCTATAAGCAACTGTCTCAGCACCATTCCTCTCTACCTTGTGGGCAATATAATAGGCTTTCTTCTGGGCCTTATGGGAACAATAATAGGCTTTCTTCTGGGCCTTATGGGAACAACAATAGGCCTTACTAGATTCCATCTTTTTCCCAGGCTGCAATTTGTAAAGGGCTGCAGCTGCTGCCTTCTTGCTAGGGTCAGCCTTATAACTCCTAGCCTTCAACTTCTCAGAATTACGCACATAATAATCTCTATTGGATTGACTTTTTATCTAAGTTCTTGTAATATGCCCTCTTTTTACGCTCTGAGCGATACGGCATTGTTTACATCAACAATATCAGTCAACTTATCTTGGGACAGAATCCAGCACACTGCCAGAGGCTGGCTGCTTGAACAATATGCAAAAAAGGCGAGACAGGGCCACAGCCTTGAAGAGCCAACAATAGACTTCGCACTGCAGGGCTCCACTACACCGCGTATCAATAGGTGCGGAGAGAACAGCTCCACAAGTAACCTGGGAAAGTGAATATAACTACGAGTGAAGCTACAAGTACGCAGATGAGTAGCAGACTTACCAACACGGGAAGAAGGCCGGGTGGTAAAAGACGATTAGTAAAAAACTCCACGCAAACAGACTGAATATCTGACAGTCACCACAACGCAAGGGTCAGAGACACGAGACGTTGAGTTCTCACGCACAAAACTAAACGTTCCCGTCTCTTCCACTGCCACACGTGAGGGTTATGCGCATTGGGCGGGGCCACCGCTTGAGCATAAATGGCGTACTTCAGTGAGGTCCAACAGAGCCGCCCACGCTCTACCGTATCGATGTCCTGGGAAAAAAAACATATCGGTTCACACCTCCACCGACCGTAGACACGTTTGGTGAAAAAAGCAGAGTTCGATCTGCTTCCGTTAATGAGATAGCGGGTTTTGAAGAAGAAGAAAAATGAAGAAAATGATGACGCGGAATCGTGAAAAAGCGTGAGACCAGATTCTCGCACGCCCGACTGGAAGCAGGTAGGTGCGGGGTGGGATAATGTACGGATAGAGATGACTCCGAAACTTATTTCTTGTGAGTTTGAAAGCTTAACTAGGCTTTCGGCTCTTGTTAGGAGGCTTTTTTGTAAGACGATGACGTCATTTTCACACTTCCCATCCCTACATTAGAGCGTCTACTGACGCTCTGATAAATATATATATAGTCCATGCCCTCCATCTCCATATCTGTTATCTGTAGAATGTACATCAGAGGCTGCACCTGCTGCAACTAGTTGAGTACAGGAGTCTAACTGGGAATCGTAGCTCATGCAGTGGTTAGTGCCCAGTCACTGATCCTGAGTTCCATCCCGGTGTTCTCTCACCACTTTTGGCCTGTGTTATACTCACAAAGAACGTATTGATATCTCTCATTACAGATGTGTGGTTTGTCCAATGAACAGGCCTTAATAAATTATTTGTTGAGAGCAATAGTATATGAACTGTAGAAACCCTTAGACCCTTAGTAGCTAGCATCCTCACTATCCTCAGACACTACAGCCTAGGGCCTTAGGTTTCTACATTGTGCATACCCATCCATGTGCCCTCGACAAAAGCATTTACATGGTATGCAATGTAGCTACATACACGAGAAGTGAACGCATTGACATACATAGAGTAGCTTCTTTCTGGTGGAGAGGGAAATACTTTCTCTAGGAAAGAACAATAGAGTACATGTACATCATTTAGGCTATTAATCTTGATTACTTTACATGTATATACTCTCGCTTTCAGATTCGCGTCCTGGTAGTTTTACCCCGGCGGTCTGATTAAGGCGGAGTTTGAGTTTAACATGCTTTGCATGTTGTATATGCCTTGCTTGTGTTGCCAAGTCATTGTCTGGGTTTGAACTCAATCTTTAGGATATTAACATCAATCCTACACTCCTCTGCCACAAGAGATCCAGTGGCTCAGTGGTAAGAGTGTCTGACTAGTAATCAGAAGGTCCTGGGTTCAAATCCCAGCTGGATCCTGAGTTTTTTTCAGGATCATTTAATAATGACTTGGCAGTGATGGTGTCTCCATCATTTAGGCTATTAATCTTGATTACTTTACATGACATTGTACATATAGTACTATGAATAAAACAAGTGTCTATATATGCACTGAGCTGTGTGAAGCAAAATAACAGGAGCGGTGTCGCCGCTACAGCCGGTTAGGTTTGAGTATCGTCAAGTGGAGACTTCCAAATTGCATTATAATGTAAGGAACTTACCCTTCCGTTTGATAGGCGAGTACGTGTAACGCGGGAACATTGAAATCGTGCACGTGTGTAACACTCATTCCGCTGTGACAAAAGGTCTATTCAGCAATGGCAAGCTCAGAGGAAGACTTTGAACCTCAAACCAAGCGATTTAAGGCAACAAATCACGTAAGAACATATTAGCAGTGCCACTATATAGAACTCTGGATTATCTCAATTGTAATCCACTTATAGTCCCACCAATTGTCTGAGACAGACTTTGCAACAAGCTCACAAGCAGTGCACAATGGAGGGGTGTGACTGACAATATAGTCATTCTTATACTCTCAAGCACATGAAGATAGCCCATGACAAAATTATAACCCAGAAGACGTCACGTTTCACATGTCCTTCTGCTGAGTGTTCAAAAACATGCTTTCATGCAACTCAACTGATCGCCTATTTGAGTGAACACAAAATTAATGTTGGTAGGTCAACACACACACACACACACACACACACACACAGATAACTAGCATTGTACATTATTTCCACTGCAACCAGTGACAGAGAATTTGGAGTTTCCTGACTGGTATTCATTCCTGCAATGGAAGTGTAAAGAGGAAGCAGATACATTCACTTGCTATACAAAACCAAACGGAACAACATTTAGCAATAATGAAGGTAGGCAATGATGCAATATACTTCATTAATATTTACATTTAGCTATGTACACAGAAATTGCAAGTACTGCATTATACACATGCTGCCGTGATGGAAGGGAGAAAGAAAATCGATTGCCTAAGAAAACATCTCAAACCAGAAAACACCGAGGGTCTCGCAAGGTGGAAGGATATTGTATATCCAGAATGATGGTCACCAGGGAAAACAGTGGAAAAGTACCAGTAAAGTATCAGTGTTCGTTCGTTCGTTCGGCTCGTTCGGCCGTCTCATTTGACTTCTCTATCTCGGTATAGTTCGTTTGTCGAGTTCTTTCGGCGAATTGAATCGTTCCTTCGTCCTTCTTCTCGTCTACGGCTCGTAAAGTCAGTAAGTTGTCACTGATTCCGTTTGGTTCATCCCGTGCGTCCCGTCCCGTTCTTATCCTTCCTGTAGATTATCAACTCATGTGAGTTCATATATACATACGTACCTAGTGCCTATGTGTTACTACAATTGGTTGATAAATAGATGGCCACTGAGTCTATTAAAAACGACAGTGTACTCATTAAATGTGGAAGCAAAAGTGCAGAATTTTATCCTGGTAAACTAAAAAAAACAGGAAGAAGTATTTCAAAATGCATTAAATACCAAGACAAATGGTTTAACCCCCCCGAGTTTGAGTCTCTAGCTGGACTTCAAACCAAAAAGTGGCGTCAAAGTATTATGGTTGGAGGGAAAAAAATAGGAGATTGGTTGTCCACCTATTACAGTAACCAATCTGTTTTGGAAAGCACTACCTCAGTATATGCACAATGTTCAAACATTCAACTGCCTGACAACAAAAGCATGGATAGTGATTGTTCTACAATTACAGATGCAACAGAGCTTACAAATGGCTCACAGTTGTCGGAAGATCACCAAGCATCGTCTCAGAACACACCACAAACAACACAAGACAGATTTCCCTTGTCAAACCCTGATCTTAACAATATGATTAAGTCATTGGAAGACAAGCTAGTAGCCTCTATGAGTTCGTTCGTTCGGCTCGTTCGGCCATCTCGTTGGATAGTGATTGTTCTACAATTACAGATGCTACAGAGCTTACAAATGGCTCACAGTTGTCTGAAGATCACCAAGCATCGTCTCAGAACACACCACAAACAACACAAGACAGATTTCCCTTGTCAAACCCTGATCTTAACAATATGATTAAGTCATTGGAAGACAAGCTAGTAGCCTCTATGAGTTCGTTCGTTCGGCTCGTTCGGCCATCTCGTTGGATAGTGATTGTTCTACAATTACAGATGCAACAGAGCTTACAAATGGCTCACAGTTGTCTGAAGATCACCAAGCATCGTCTCAGAACACACCACAAACAACACAAGACAGATTTCCCTTGTCAAACCCTGATCTTAACAATATGATTAAGTCATTGGAAGACAAGCTAGTAGCCTCTATGAGAGAACTAGTTCATAAAGCTATAGAGAACATGAAAAAGTGTTTTGAATCTCAAATTCAAAACCTTACAAAGCAGGTGGAGGCACTGACAACTAGGATAGATAAATTAGAGGAGGCTCACTCTTCCAATACTGTTGCACCAACTCAAAACCATGGGATATCACCTCAATTAGAGTCCAGGGTACCAAGCCCTGATACTACTCCATCAGTGTCTGCCATACATGATCAATTTGAAAATATATCCAGAACCCTCTCAAATCAACAAAGAATCATTGAAGCAAATGAGAAAGTGAGGAGGGAGAAGAATGTGATAATTATGGGTGTTAAGGAGAGTGATGTGGACACAGACGTTTTGGTCAAAGACTTAATAACTACCAAGCTTAACTTGAATGATGTTGAAATTACCAATGCTAGGAGACTGGGAAAGCGAAATGAAACTAGAAAAAACCCTTGTCCTGTACTGGTTGTTTTTGATTCATTGGAAAGCAAACGAAAAGTTATGAGAAACCGAACAAAACTCTTGGGTTCTAAAATATATATAAATAATGACCTGACATTAGACCAACGGAAAAAAGAAAAAGAATTAAGAAAGAAAAAGTAATTCCTTATTAAGCATGAATTGTATAGAAACAAGAATATCACTATATACAAAGAGAAACTTTGGGCAGATTGTGTACAGGTTACAGATACTGAATTGGAAACAGCAGGGTTCTCATTATAGGAAGAATGCCAGGAGACTTTAAAAATTTGTACGTGGAATATTAATGGATTTAGCATGGAAAAAGCTAATGATCTAATGGAATACTTTTTCAATTTTGATGTGATTCTTTTAAATGAAACATGGATAAAGTCTAGTAGTGATTTAGATTATAATATCCCCAAGTTCAAAATGATTATGCAATGCAGAGTGAAATCCAATGTCAAAGCAAAAAGGGCCTCTGGTGGACTGATTTGTTATATTAGGGAAAAAATATATGATGGAGTACAACAAGTAGAATGGAAATACAAAGTTGAAGACTGACTGTGGCTAAGATTTGACTCTAAGTTCTTTGGTCTTCCCAAAGATCTCTTTCTCTGTTTATTGTATATTACACCTGAATTTTCTACACATGTGTCTTCACGTCAAAATATATGGGGAATTTTAAGAGATGAAATTTCAGTGTGCTCTGATAAAGGGAGTATTTTATTGGCAGGCGATTTTAATGCTAGAGTAGGCTCACTTCTAGACTATGTTGGTCTCGATTCAAATACATTTATTCCACTCCCACCTGGATACATATCAGACAATTTCTATGCAAGAAATTCCCTAGACTCCACCATTAATAATTATGGAAGAGAACTAAGTGACATGTGTATAGTGAACAAGCTACGTATTGTGCATGGAAGAGTGGGTCATGACACCAGTGGTATATTTACCTGTTTAACACCCCAAGGTAATAGTGTAGTTGATTATATGATTAGGTCAGAAGATATGTTCAATATCATATCAGACTTTGAAGTAGGAAGACCTTCTCATCATTCGGATCATTGTCCACTGACTCTTCATTTAAAGAAAGAGAATACATCACAATCTCACTACAATAATGAATCACTACCATATAAAAATCAAAGAGACAAATGTGAAACTAAAAGTCATCTACCTATATAGAATAAGGATTCAGAAGAAAAAATATCTAAATATCTCCAATCGCGAGATTTCTTACGTACTATTAATTCTATATCGTCAAATCTAAATAACTCACCTTCCACCATAGATGCAGTGGTAGAGATGTTCACCCGGTTGTTACAGAAATCAGTATTTGAATGCCACAGGAGAAAGAAAACGACTACTAACTGCCGATTTCCTAAAAATAAGTGGTTTGATAAACAATGCAAGGAAAAAAAAGAGTGGTCCATATGCTAGCAAAAGAATATCATAGGAATTGCCACAACCAAAAGATAAGAGAAGAGTATTGGAAAGAAAGATCAATATACAAGAAGATGATTAGAAGCAAAAAGAGAAAAGCAAGAGACATTTTACATTCACAATTGTTGAAAACACGTCTAACAAATCCTAGAGAATTTTGGAAGATAATGACAGAAAATGAGGCAAGAAGGCGGAAAGATTTACCTCTGTCTGTGAATATCTTAGCAGAACACTTCTTTAAACTACATAGTACAGAGTCAAACATTAGTTTTACCACACCTGGTGATTGGATATACGATGACTTGCTAGATGATGATATATGTGAAGAAGAGATTAAAGCGGCAATTAGAAGATTAAAATCAAACACATCACCCAGATTAGACGGTTTACCACCAACACTGTTTAAACTTTTTCACGGAAATGACACCATTATTACTTTCTTAAATACATTGTTTAACACAGTGCTAAAAAATGGAATATTCCCTACATCATGGGCAAGTGGATACATCAAACCATTATACAATGGAGGAAAGAAGACAGATCCTCAAAATTATAGGGGTATTACAATTTTGCCAGTATTAGGAAAAATATTTACATCCATTATTAATGAACGGCTGCAGTATTGGTGTGATATTCATAACCTGCTTCCTGACTCCCAGTTTGGTTTTCGTAAAAGCAGAAGCACTGCGGACCCAATCTTTATTACAACTACACTATTAGAACTCTATAAAAAGAGAAATGCACCACTATTTACAGCATTTATTGACCTTGAGAAGGCTTTTGACTCTATAAATCAGAATTTATTATGGACTAAACTTCATCAGATGGGGGTGAGCACAAAAATATTAATTCTATTACAAAGTATTTACGAAAAATCATCTTCAGTGATAAAAGTAAAGAATGACATATCTGCCAGCTTTCCATATCAAAGAGGAGTTCGTCAAGGATGCCCACTAAGCCCTCTACTGTTTTCACTGTTTCTGTCAGACCTTGATTCATTTATGACAGTTCACAATAATTGTAAAGGAGTCAGACTACTGGAACAGACAGTGAATTCCCTAATGTTTGCGGATGATTTGGTTATATTCTCAGATACAAACAAAGATCTCCAACATTCGTTATCTGTGCTGGAAGCATATTGCTCAAGTTGGGATTTAAGAGTCAATGCAACAAAATCAAAAGTTCTTATATTCAATGCATCTAGACACCAGTCAGCTACTGCATATCAATTTAACATCAATAATATGCAATTAGAAATTGTGAGTAAGTTCAAATATCTGGGTATCATATTCTCTGATAATGGAACTTTTAACACAGCTGTATCAACACTTTGTGGACAAGCAAAAAAGGTTCTTTTCACAATGAGGACACAGACAGCCAAATTGGGATACCCTCCTCCAATATTGTTGACCCATATTTTTAATGTCCTAGTGGTACCAATACTGGAGTATGTTTGCGAGGGTTGCGAGATCTGGGGGTGGATGTCTTGTCCTGAACTAGAGAAAATACACAGACAGTTCTGTAAATTTGCATTGAATGTTCCTATTTCTGCTACCAACTTAGGAATTTATGGAGAGCTGGGAAGATTTCCACTAAATGTAAAAAGATATACCAGAGTAATTAAATTCTGGTCTAAACTTACAAAGTGCAAAGATTGGTCACCTCTTTTATACGATTGTTACACAATACAAAGATTCAAATCATTAAGATGGGCAAGAAATGTACAAAACATTCTGAACAAAAGCGGAGTCCCCTATTGGTGGGATACCCCTATACCTACTGACACTCACCTTGCTGAGAAAGAAGTCCATCAAGTTTTGTGTGACCAGTTCCTACAGGAATGGTCAAGCTTACTGGAACAAACTACTGGAAAATTAAGAACATTCAAATTATGTAAAACAGATTTTAGAAGAGAGAAATATTTAGACTTACCTCCACATTTAAGATCTGCAGTAACAAAGTTGCGTCTAAGTTGCCACCCTTTATATATAGAAACTGGTAGATATCACCAACCACATGCAGTCCCAGTTGAGGAAAGAACATGCATATTTTGGAAAGAACATGCATATTTTGTAAAGACAACTCAATAGAGAATGAGACCCATTTCCTGTTTCAATGTATATATAAAGGGTTGCCTGAATATAAGTTATTCACAACCACATTTCCCCTCACAACATACAAACATCTGACATCAGAAGAGAAATGGAGAATTTTGTGGATCAAAGCTAAAGAAAACAGCAATCAGATGATAATCCTTGCCAAATATATATATGCTACTTTTAAGTTACGTCAAAACTTAATAATGAAGCTGTAATTAATTTCTGTGTTTATTTATTTTTATATGACTAATAGGCCTCCTGGCTTACCTTGTCAATAAAATTATTATTATTATTATTATTACTGTTAAGCAGGAGCTTCGGGAAAAAAATGTTCAATTGGATTCTATTTTAGATGGTAACTTTATTTAATTTATAATTTACAAGGAATTGCACAATTATCATTTACATATGTAATCAAAACCACAGGTATTAGAGGAAACTTGACAAGCCGTGATAACAGAGAAAATCAGAAAGCATCAAGGGCAAGTTTTGTAACAAGACAGGATGCACGCAACATAGTTTGAACACTCAACAATGCTCTTAAGCACAGACATGACAATGATGCTCTGTCAGTGGATCGTCTATGCAGAGAACTAAGAGCTGAAAAGGAGAGTGTTCTCAATGCCTATAAACCCCAAGGAAGAGAGGATGAGGAATATCCTTCCCTGGGTGAAGACAGCTTCTTACTGGGAATTATGACACAATTACAGGCAACAATGTTTGAAAAGCACAGTCAGAGAGTAGTGTGCATTAACTCTACACATAAGACAAACCCCTATGGCTTTAAATTGGTGACTGTAGTTGTGCCAGACGAATTTAAAAATGGTAATAAAAATCATGTTCTTAAAATCAGTCTTAGAGACCATTATGTACGTCTCTTGTACTACAGGAATACCAGTTGCATGGAGTATTGTTGACAAGGAAGATGTGCCAACTCTTGAGGCTTTCTTTAAAAGGATTCATGAGCATCAAGTAGTAATGGGAAGGTAGCTAAACAGCAACAAACCTACTATCTAGACTATACTTTTGTTAAAACTACAGTAGATCGGAATATATAGTCTAGCTGTTAGTCAAACAGATATTCAAGAGAAAATAAATACTTCATACACACAACGTTTCAACCTACACACCTGATGAAGGCCAAAAGGTTGAAACGTTGTGTGTATGACGTATTTATTTTCTCTTGAATATCCGTTTGACTAACAGCTAGACTATATATTCCGATCTACTGTAGATTCATGAGCATGTCCCTGGAGCTATTGTCAATACTCCTATGACTAATGATAGTAAGACTAAAAAGTAATGTGAACTTTATAAGAGGGAGAATCACTTCTATTTGTCTATTTCAGATCCAGCACTTCCAGTGGCATTTAAAAACGTCTTTCCCAATGCTGCACAATTGCTATGCAGATGGCATGTTGATAGGTATTGACAATCACATTGTAATTAGGTAACAGTTACAGTGTTTAGACAAGGATTCAATTATGGCTCTAACTGAACAACAGCAATTATGTGATTGTGCATAACACTTTTTCTCTAATACAGAGCTTGGCAGAGAAAATTGTACTCCCTTGTACACAACAATGACAACAGAACAGAGCTATACAAATCCTTGTGGCTACTTATTTCTAGCTCAAGTATTGACCAGTTTCAAAAGCACCTGCACCACATCCAAACTACATGGAATGACAAGGAGCCTAAGTTCATCGAGTATTTCCAGTCAGAATATGCTAACCGTGCTGGTAAGTGCACAAATCCATATATTTACATAACGTTTCAAATTTGTATATTCACAGAGAAGTGGGCTCTCTGTTATCGTCACTTCAATCACAATGGGGTTGATACAAATATGCTGGTAGAAAGGTGAGTAAATAATGACTAATCAATTCATGCCTAGAAAGTATTAATTTCATGGAATAGTTTCCATAACAAACTGAAGAACCATCCATGTTACTTGGATCACAAACTCAACCGTCGTTTGGATGACCTGATCCAGATTTTGCTAAAATTTGAATGTGATACATTTATGGCACAGCAAACAAAGCAGGTAAGCATACTCACGATAAACTTCTTTATGTGCCTAATCCTGTTTGCTCTGAAAAAAGGTAATGAAGTCACCAATTGACGCTTCCATCAAACTTGAAGGGGATAGGCACCAAAATGGAATGAAGATTGACAATGCTACTGTTCAGGTATTTCAATCTGGAGGCATGTTACAATGAAATGGCCACACCTTCTATATACTCAGGAAAGCAAGGAGAATAATATTATGTAGTTGCAGCATTAGATGGCATTAACACATACGTGGTGGCTATCACTGATAGTTTGTGCTCTGCAAAATCAACCTGTGTTCCTCAGTGCACTGCTCTAGAATGCTTATATCTATGTAGACATCAGATTAAGTGCACTTGCTGGGACTATCAAGAAGATCACTTATGCAAACATTGCCACAAAGTAAAAACAATTACAAATTCTGCTGACATAAATCAGAAGAGCATCAGTAACCCTCAGTCTGCCACATATACGTTCAATTCTCAGTTCAACAAAAGAGACCATGCAGGTCAGTTTATTACTGTTTGTGTTCATAGCTATTATTGCTACAAGTAAATAAAAAATTTAGGAAATTTGAAGTGTAATATAGGAATTGCATAAAAATGAACAGAGACAACATTGGGACACAGACATGCTATGTACATCAACACAGCTTTTAGTACATTGATGTATAGCTAACTCACTCCGCGCCAGAATAGAGCAGAAATTTGTAAGTATGTATTGAATGTCCCCACATCTGCAAATAACATCACATTATATGGTGAAGAAGAATTATCAAGAGAAAGGTTAGAATGTTGAAGTACTGGTTAAAGGTGACAAGATGTGAACCTCTATCTCACTTTCGTTTGATTGCTATACATGGTGCAAAGGCATGAACCATTAAACTGGCCTCATACATTCAATTGATCTAGAACGAAAGTGGAAGTCCATATTTGTGGGAGTCAGCTACAGATACTTTAGAGAGCAAAAAATGCATCAAGTTTTGAGAGATTAGTTTCATATATGGTTAGATAGTCTAGAATCCACAGAAGGGAAACTAAATACATTTCATGTTCAAGAGGGATATATACTTAGAACTTCGACCTCATTTAAGATGTGCACTTATGAATCTTAGCCATACATTGCAATTGGCAATTGAAACTGGACAATAGAATAGAAAGAAACTATATATATTTTCTGCAAAAATTGTAAAGGCCACATACACAAATCTAGGCTTTACATTAACCTTATGTCACAGTCTCCTCCAATTCTCCTCCAATGTTAGATGGTGATATTTTGATGTAGCAAAATTAAAGTGAATGAAATGCATTCTCTTAGGTGTTGATATGCAAGACAAGTAGTATTAAATGAACATCATCTTTAATAGAAAGCACTGACATAGTTTACTATGTACATGCATGACTAACGACTCTCTTGGCATGTATGAATGGAGAAATAGAGGAGACGGTACATGTGGCGTAAGGTCAATGTAAACAAGCCTGGATTTGTGTATGTGGCCTTTAAGCACAGACATAGTTTACTATACATGCATGACTAATGGCACGTATGGTCAATAACAATTAACCATTAGGTCTTTAATTTACTACAGAGAGTAATCAGCAGCTAGTAATCATGTCAGGGTTAGTACAAAGGAATAATGGATAATGGTAGCAATATTACAACTACATGACTAAGGTGATACTATATGGGACACAGAACTATTCATACACTGACTTATATTCACTACCTAAATATGACAAGAAGGAAAACTCTGTCACAACTATTATTATATTAATGTCAATGTCATTCTGTATAGCAGGTATTCATTTTCTGTACTGCTGCAGTAGCTGGACTATTCCTCTGTGACCCTTGGCCCTTGCTCGGCTCAGTGCTGTTTTTCCACTCTGCAAGTGCAGAAAAAGTAAGAAGTCAACATTACAATTGTGTGGTTACGTGTCTATATTATCTATGCTAAAGGTGAGCCATGACGATGGAAGCGTGCGTTGATCCACGATGTCATAGTTCACTTGTACTGTTTTGACTGCTACGCTACATCTCATTGTAAATATGGGAGCCTAGCTAGCAATTCTAACCTGAGAATCCTTGTGTCGTCCAGGCAGCCGGCCCCTCTTTCTAGCTGATTTTCACACCTTCGAGCACGTAAGAAGCCTTCGCGCGTAAACGGCACGTATGGTTGAGGTCACGCGCACTACATTCCTCACGGTCAATGGCATCTCCATACCTTCCTTATGGGACATACAGCTATCTTTGGAGTGATAGAGATTCAGATTTAGTGAGACCTATCACTAGACGCAGCAAAACGCGAGGAATCCAATGGTACATTTAATTTGGAAATTGGGTGAAAAATAAGGAAGTTATTCCAGGGCTCAGGTGAAGTCAAATAGACAATAATAGCAACATAACAAAAGCATATGTTGTTAACCCTTGTGATTCTTGTAATACTGATGTTAACACTCGTCTCAATGTACATGTGTATAGTGATTACGTAATATAATTTTGAAGGTACGTGCAAAGTACATACATTGTACGTATATAAAAACATGCGTCATATGATAAACTGATTACATAATGACTCAAGACTCGTTAATGATGTCATTACATCTGCTGCACATGTGCAAATGCTTAGCAACTAGCTGATAATAGTGTGTTGACGATTCGTTTAGCAACTAGCCCTTAGTACTAAATAACAAAAGGATGTGTTGACGATTCTTGTGCTACTTCAACTGTCAGAATACTGCATACGCGTACAGTGTGTTGCTCTCTGCCAGGCACTACTCTACGTATGTACCGGCTGCTGGAGTAGCGGCATGCTACCAAGCCAAAGCGCTGGTGACCGATAGTACGTTGCTAGCAGGTTTGCTCATAGTTCGTGTATGCAGCTGCTTGTAGCCACCCTACTAATCATACATCTCAGAGTGTGATTATTATGGCCTATAGCAATAATGAGCCAGATGTTTTATGGATATGGTGAGCATGCGCTAATGGCAATTATTGCTTACAATAGTGATTAGAGACAAGTAAATAAAAATTTAGGAAATTTGCATAAAAATGAACAGAGACAAGATTGGGACACAGACATGCTATATATATATATATATATATATATATATATATATATATATATATATATATATATATCAATGCATTAAAAGGTATGTTGATGTATACAGCATGTCTGTGTCCCATCTTGTCTCTGTTCATTTTTATGCAATCCCTATATTACACTTCCAATTTCCTAAATTTCTTATTTAGTTGCTATATACATTCAGCAAACAAGGTGGTCTTTTTTCACTCTCTAGAAGAGCTAAACTCTATAAAGTGAGTGTATTAATCAGTGGCGGATCTAGGACTTTGCAAAGGGGGTAGCACGTTGTGCGAGTTTTGAAGCCACGCCCAGTTTTGTATTATATATAGCGCAAACGACGACCTGCAGAGTTACACATAACCCTTGTCACATAGTACACGTGCCTAACAATTTTGGAAGGAAAAATAATCCCTTGCATTGAATCGCTGTGTAGGAGCTACGCGTTGGTTTAGCATGCTAGCACTAATGCATGCTCGAACCCAAACTAGCATGAAATCATGAAATCGACAGTAAGTCAGCTAATACAGTCGCACCAAAAGGGGGTTTCAGTGGAAACCTTGAAACCCCCCCCTAGATCCGCCACTGCTAATAGTTTTGTAACACAGGTGTGATATTCCTGCTCTGCTATATGACTAGTTGCAGACATGCATGCACAGGTCTGAAATTTAGCTAATGTATACAGCGTATTCAGTTCTTTAGGTTGTGAAGTACCTACACAACCAAGAATGGTTTGTACTTGAGGGTATACAACATTCTGAACATGCCTAGAGCAGTCTTGTTTAATCGAAAAATGTGACAAAACGGCTATGTAAATGATTATCTAGAAGATAGCTCTGGGCAAAGTACAAAGTATTCACTATTGGTGAAAGTGGCTGGTGATGTTGAACCTATTTTATCAGCAATACCAGCTATCTACAGTCTCTCCCTCATACAGTCTACATGCATGCAGGCCTACACTTCAAACATCAGACACACCGGACTCAGTTCTATGGGTTGTGAAATATTCCGACCTTATTTGGCAAGTCTTGCGCTCCTGACTGTAGTAGTAGTCTCACCACCTCCTCATGACCATTTTGACTAGCCATGAGGAGTCCTGTGTCTCCAACCTGCAGAAGAAAATAAAAAGGTTAGCCTGTATATATATATGTTAATGTTGAGGTAGACTGTTTGAAGAAGATGATGATGATGATGTGAGATAATGGCAGTTTGTTTTACCTACTTTGAGAGTTTTACTGTGTATAGAAAAAAATCATAGAGCAGGTTGTGTGACTGAAAAGGATTATAACTGATGCATTCAGGAGTTCTGAGCCATTATATTTGCTAAAATGTGCGTATGTGCCATCCCTACATACAGTCTACTGACTCTCTGATAATGTTGCAGGACCAATTATGAGTGTATAAATAAAAAAAAATATGCTCAAAATATTCTTGGCTGCTGAATTCAGACAACAGTTTACTATCACTAGTGGCAGATATATGTACTGTCAGATGCCTCAGTTGAACTCACAAGTAAGAAGGATAGTTTTAACATAAAATGGAAGGTCTATATCAGTGTATGTTTGTACAAGACTTTACTTCCACAGGATGTCTACGGTTGGAACGACAAGGTCTTATCTGCAGGTGCTACAGATTTGTTTGATGGCACATGATCATTGATGGCATACTCTACATGCCCTGAAGTTAAGATGATAGGATACATACCTCTGTGTGTTTATTTCACAGAATAATTACACAACTATTTAACAATGCTGAATACCAAGTGCCATTTTCTACATTGTGTCCAATGCTGGTTTGCTTTCATTGTGTTGCTTTGATACTAGATAGTATAACTTCAAGTGTTGGGTTAGCATAATTAAAAGTTCATAAACAACGTGCTTGATATTACTCAGCTAAACCCAAGTTTCTCACGTTATCTGGCAAGTCCTGTGCTCCTGACTGTAGTAGTAGTCTCACCACCTCCTCATGACCCTCTTGACTAGCTATGAGGAGAGCTGTAACTCCATCCTGTAGAGGAGAATAGGACATCTACTGTAGATAGTGAAGTATAGTTGTTTAATTCACTGGTAAAGACTAATGATAACTAAATAGTGAAATATATGAATAGCTCTGATTGGATGTATGTAGATAGACTTGGATGGATATATTGGACACAAAACATGCCTCCTCAAACCTTATTGAACAACACAATAAAACCTGGGGTACCCACATCCATATCAACCAAACAAACCATACCATATTCAGGATCTCCAAGTAATTCCTACTGAAAGATTGCACAGTGATCACTGTAATGTGTTTAGCCACGTGGGGTGGACCAAAGGACAAGTTGGCCAATGTCACATGCTCATACCATGCTCACTTCATATCCCCATTTCTTAGCATGAGAGATCATCTATGCCAAGTGGTGTGGTACAACAAAGAGATATATTCACAGATATTAAGCAATGCCATTGTATGCAAACAATGCTAAATAAAGATAGAGAATGATATTGTGTTCATATGTAAACCATGCTATGGTTTAGTGGGATTGTCCATTAAAAACAAATATGTTCATATGTAAAACTAATGTAAAAGTGTAACAGACACCACCTCATATACTTCCCCTTCTGACCAGTGGTCTACCAGCCTTTAGCATGGGATTGTAAATGTAGTGCATTTTGGCAAGCAAAGCAAGCTCATCTATTTGCGTTGCAACAGGCCAATTACTCTTATGTCAGTGTAGTATGTGTAAAGTTAGCATAACATTATAGCAGTGTGGTTACATAGAAAAATCGTCCCGTTGTCACAACTAGGTGGCTCACTCCACTCACTATTCAAGTTAGCACGCAAGATTTGTAGTGTTCAGGAATAGTAGGCAAAGTATTATGTTGACAGTTTACACAAAGTAAGCAAGCAAATTAGACACAGATTCTGCTGTAGGTTAATTTCACATTTCATCACCTATTTACCTTTTAGTTTGGTAACAGCATCTACACATCCTAGCTATATCCAACTACATAGATAACATAGAGCTACTGGTGATTACTGAAAATATCTCAGGTATAGTAAGGCATGTCTCAGAATGCTACTATGCAATGCATGTTTACCCATTGAGTGCATGTACAGAGTGAAGTTAAACAATTGGTCTGTTTTGTCAGGAAGTAGCCCATAAAACATTGAAGTGGTTGCTATTACCTACATGTTACATTTAGCTATTACCTACATGTTCTCTTGACCTTCACTCTTAGGTCCGCTGCAGGCTAAACAACTGCCTTACTTCTCTTTGTAGGCCTACAACTCTATAGCGTTATGGGATAGTATACATTATGTTGACTACACACAATTATTAATCTCTGGTAAGGAAATGACACAGAGAATTTGAAATTCCTTCAGAAACACTAGTGTTTGTGTGGTCATAAGGTGACAGGGAAAGATCAAAAGGGTTGGCACTATCAGAGAGCACCATCAGCTAGAGAGATTCCCCTTGAAGCAACTGTTACATTTAGTAACAAAAATTCCAGTGAGTTCATCACAGCAAGCCTCTTAGAAAAAGCTGGATACCAGTACTGTTCTCTCTATCAAGCTGAGAAACACTAATAACTCAACTAGAGCAGAGCAGCTGGCTTCAAGTAGGGGGTGTGGCTTTGTACACTGCAGGCACCTCTACTGCTCTTGCTGTACTTGACTTGCTATATGCTTGTGAGAGTGCACATCCTTCCAACCTACTAATTATACAGACACTATCACAGATATAAATGTCAAGAACACCTTTTTCTGACAAAGTGTTCTCATCATCTGATTCCTTCCTTGAATCACCATCACAATCTTTGTGCAATATCTGAATGGTGAAGTTTTGATACTTATCTCAGGGGTTAGAGGATAATTTTACTGTACAAAAGCTTCATTCAAGAGTTTCCATGATCAAAGTCATCTAATTGATCTATATGGTACCCAAGTTGTGTAGAGGGAAATACAATATTGGCATACATGTAGGCAGACAATGAGCATGAGCAATAATAAGACAACATTGAATGTACCACTACTGCTGTGCAAGCCATAGTCCAATGTATGGGGCCCATTTTATAAAGGGTTGACAAATAAACTCACATACTGACAAGATGACAAAATGGCAAGCAGAAAGACTGATTGCTTAATCTCACTTACACATGCACACTGCAGGTAATAACATACATGTATGTAATTGCATACAACATAATTGTATGGATGAGGTTGAACATGTAACATGTCATCATCCCCTGCCTTGCTAGACCACCTCTCACTTCATTGTGTACCTGGTTAAATTCAAGAGCCAAAATATTCCCACACACAACACAGTTGAACACTAAGGAACAGAAGGTGTCCTCAAAAGTAAAGTGTCCTCATATAACTTGGAATACACTTACCCTAGGGCAGCATACACATGGAAAAATTTCAATTAGCAAGTTCTTTTACACTCTAAATGCACAGTCCACTGCATGCATAAACAATATCATTGCATCTACTAAGAGATGGTCTGCCATATGTTTCTCTGTGTATGATGGGGTAGGTTTGGGTTGGCAGATATGACTTTATAACATTCTGGATGCTTCATGGAAAATGCAATGCAGAGGCAGAGAACCTGGGGGGGCAGGGGGGCTTGAGCCCCCCACTTTTTGATAAGGGGGGACTGAGCCCCCCCAAAATTGGAGGTTGTCATGAAGAACGTATTAAATGCTAATAACCTATTCAGAATGAATGTGAATAACCTCCCACTTTATGAACACCGAGCCCCCCCACTTTTAACATGCTGTCTCTGCCTCTGCAATGTACTAGTCAACTTCATTAACATCAATGTTGGAAGTGGAGGTAGATGTACTAATGATATACAAGTATAGAGCAAGTAAAACACTTACTGAATACTGATTCTCCTTTATAACAAATGTAGTCCTTATATATGAGTGCATATAGTTGAGGAGTTGCTATAATCATATTATACAGAGATATAAATATCAAGAAATCCCAGAACATCATTTTCCGACACAGATGCACTTAAAGTTTTCACCACCGTCAAAACTCCACGCAGACACCGTGCTCACACCGTATAAGTCCATGGTGGGACCAATTCTAAAACAAACTTTCCCGTTTTAGAATTGGTCCTACCAACCACTGATATGGAGTTTTGATGATGTAAACATTGGCATCTCGATGCTGGCTGTTTCCCATATTCATGCAGGAAGGTTCCTGTGACAGAGGCGCTTAATGTTTTCATCATCTGATTCTTTCTATGAACTCATCACACCCCATACACTAAATCACCAAAAATTGTTGATAGTGTGTCAGTTAAGGATAGCACTGACATGTGCATTAGCATAATCTTTATAAGTTATGAATGGTGAAACTCTCACTCTCTTGTTCCTCCAGTCTTCAGTATTTATTCAGTAAAGTACTAGATATGTCACCTCTAGGAATGATAACTTCACACCATGACTAGACAGGTGATTTATTACTACACAGTATATCTCACTGTTGGTGAGGGGATATCTCTGTATTGCATAAATTATTTTTTAATTTAGCTCGTTGAAGGCTACCCATGGATGTAGGAAGTAAGAGGCTAAAGTTCCCCCCCCCCCAATAATTAGTACCAGCCCTTGTGGTGTGTCTGTATTGGAATACAGTTGTTGTATGGGTCCTGATTACATCATGTGGCATGAGAACTACCCATGCAACAGAATGTCTTGGTGCTGTTAAGTAACTAACACATCCTCTCCTATATGCTCCCAGTCTTCAATGGGCTCACTAGTGAAAATTGTACTTGGTACCTCCTACATTCACATTAAAAATACACAAACCTCACATCCCTAACATTGCCTTTAGCTCAAGATCACACACACCTTGGAGTTGTTGGTAACCCAAGAAAATTTGTTGCATGCTGCTAAGAGCATCGCCTGGAAAGTTCCACGCAAGGTAGCTTTAAAAAACAACTGCTTTGGGCAAGTTGTATTGTGTTGCTTTGTCTTTCTGTTGTGTTGTGTTGCCTTGCCTTGTCTTTCTAAGCATCACATGGACGATTAAAGTCATGTGTATGTAATATCAAAATGTTGAAACATGTAAGCAGTGGGGGTTTCAGAGGTTTCCACTGAAACCCGCTTTTGCTGCGACTGTATAATAGCTTACATCTAACGAACACGTGCAGCTGACTTCTGTCGATTTCATGCTAGTTTGCGTTCGTCGCGCGCGCGCGAGCGTGCATCAGCGCTAGCACGCTATACGTATTTAGAGACTCCTAGCGCCTACGCAGTGATTATCAATCCTCAAGAGTTTACATCTCTCAACTCTTGTAAACTCTAGTACCCTTTACTTACATTTCCATAACTGAAACTGGGCAGGGGTGACCAGGGTTACGCAGGTTGTCATTCGTGCCGAATTGCGTGTGTGCATATTTTTAGCTTAACTAACTGAGTGTGGCTTCAACACTCACGCGACCACGCAAAATGCTACCCCTTTTCCCAAGTCTCAGATCCGCCACTGGTAAGCATGGCCATGCCAAAATTCAGAGACACATGTATGTCTGTAGGGGATGATAGCATGAAACAATCATAGCCAAAAGAGGTAGGGAAGGGGTTATGATAGTTGCATGACCTCTTTCTTATCTTGCAGCACATATACTACACTTGAATTTTGGTACTACTAAACCTACATCCTTGAAGGTTTTATAAAACTACAGAGGATTTGATATTCCATGTAGATAATCAATGTGTAGCCTCAGATTTTATGCCCAGTTAGTGCCTGGTTTGGATGGTTCTCCCTGTGCGTTGGATGCCAACTGCTTTTCTAGTGCACAACAATTAACCGAGACAGTTGCTAGAATGGACTCAGGAATTTTCATACATGCAGTGGCATAGACAGGATTTAGAGGTGCTGAGTGCTAGTAGCACTTTGGAATTTTCGGCCAGAAGCCACACCTCTTTATTATGTAAATTTCTGTGGGTCGTGTGCATGCACGACTGTTTGCCTGCACTAAATCTGGAGATAAACAGGGTGCTCTGAATCCGCTGAATCTTCAGGTAAGATGTACACTTGATGTACAGTAGCCTAGGCCTATAGCCTCAGGCATAAAGGGGGTACTCGAGCACCCAAAGCATCCCCCCTGTCTACGCCACTGACATGCATAGTATACAGGATGGATATCAATAGCAAACATCTCCATACTTACTGTTCTGGCTAAATTGGGGTCTGCTCCATTTCTGAGGAGAACATCCACAATACTTACATGTCCATTTTGACTGGCCATAAACAGTGGAGTAGTTCCATCCTGTAGTACAGAAAGAAAAGTTAGCAAATGTTGTAATATCTACTACTTACTGTGATATACAACAGTTTTCCCAAATAGATTGGACTGGACAATGTACAGGTCAAGTGAGTGTGATGGAACCAGAACTCAATCTACTGTTATGTCATACAGTCGAGAGAAGTGCCACTTAATGGAACTCTAATATTATTGAAAATTTGCAGAAAATGTACAGGTACTATGTGCCTGTCTGGTAATGTTGTGTTCTGTTGTGTATGATACAAAAAGAAATAAAATTTACTTTATCACATGCCTATAATGGGTAGAGCATGCTGCTGTGTACATCATATTTTTATTAGCACTCTCCTTGAAAGGAAATCTTCCACAGTTATTCATACACTGTACATGTAAGCGTTGAGGTGCATTTATTTTACATCATATGAAAGGTATCTAGATACCAAGTTACAATTAATGTCTACTTATCACACAGAAATAAGGAGCTAAAAACAAACGTTAAATACTTAAACCAATTTGTTGCAAGGTCATTCAAAGAAGAATTAGAAAAAGATGGAGAAGTCAGGGTTTAGCAATTATTTTAATGGCATGTCAACATCATCCCTATATATGTTAGTTATGCCCCTGCTTCATTTATGTGTAGGGGAGCATGAACCGTTAGAAGATAGATAAAATTTTTTTTTCAGCTGTTGCATAGAATATAGGCAGGATTTTATCTACAGGGGCGATGGGGAACCTTCCCTCCCTCACCAAGTACCCTGCAAGATATGATACTGTAGTAGGTTGGTTTGAGGCTGTACCTGTTACCTACAGAGGAGACTATGTGTGCTAAGAACTACTGGAAAATATACTCAAAGCATACATACATACCCTGCAATGTCCGACACAACACTACCTTCTGTACATAAATGAACAGCACTGAAGTTCTAAATCCCCTGTGTATATATAACATGAGCGTCGGCGAATTATTTGAAGTGCACACGCTATCTACTATTTAAGAATAATAGGAAGTATACGGAAGACTATAGGCAAAAGACAGAGACTAAAAAAAGTTTGCTGTTTTACATCAAATTCCAGGTAGCTATTGTTAGCCTACCATTAGAAAGCTCTGCTGTGGAATGTCGCTGCATTTAATCTGTGGCACTGCTGTAGCTCTATGACATTTGTATTAAAGGACCCATATGTGGGAGCCTGACACATATGAAAGAAAGTAAGTGTGTTTAGAGACAATTTGAATACTTTAGAGGTTACAGACAAACTGATGAACAGATAGAGAAACCAACAGATAGAGAAACAGACAGAACTTAACCCAACAGTACATGTGCTTGCCATGTGGTAATTAACTATGATTTGTAGTGCACAAGTCCTTCAACATGTCAATATGCCATGCACAAACATCATGTAATACAGTTGTTGTATGGGTCCTGAGTACCAGCGTACATCATGTGGCATGAGAATTATTTATGTAATATGTACAACTAATGTCATGGTACTGTTAGGAACTATCACACATCAGTTTTCTATTCCTTATTTATCCAGTGAAACAATGGGACCAGTTGTATCACTAGAGAGAATGGTACCTCCTACATTGTATATCAGGTGTTACATTTGACCACATGTTCTCTTATTATTTGGGTTAGTGGTCACTTTGAGTTGCATAAATATATTTATATCCCAGTCTATGTAGTTGTGGTGTCATCAAAACCACTTAGAAACAAAGTATAAGTGGTGAGTGTGTGGGCAACACCTCTACAAAGATGAAGGCCACTCCACATACATACAGATATAGTACATGTACTAGAGAGCTAGAGAAAAGATAGAGGTAACAGGGAATTCATGTCATGATAATATTATTGCATACTTGTCTCTGGTAGTTGATGAGAGCTCCTCCCTCCAGTAGTCTCTCCACACACTGGGTGTGACCATTAGTAACTGCTATACCCAGAGGAACGTCATAGGGAGGAGTCTGCAATGATAAAGGAAGAAATAGAAATAACTAGGTGAATGTTCAGCATTGAGGGAGAGTGGGAATGGGACCCACCAAGTCAGACTAATAAGATTCAGGACACGTAGCCATGGATCTGATTACTGGAAGATTTTAAATAATAATGAATGCACTAAAGTGCCAAAGCCTCGGCACATTAATGTGCATTATGTGCGAACTCCGCCTCCCGTCTAATGAAAGTATATGCAAAGCCCAGCCACACAGAAGGCTTGAGAAGCTCACAGTATTATAATATTATTAGCTCATATTTCAGATAGTGTTTAGTACTCCATTAGGCTTTCGAACTAAGGATCGGACTTGAAGTTCTCCACCACATTCCATTGAACCATCCATCCAGTTTACATGTGAGGTTGAGGTAAAGACAGATGTTTGCCCTTTCTTGATGTGATGATAGAGTGTTGTGATGATGGATCTGTTTTAACTTGTGTGTATAGAAAGCCTACACATTCGGACAGCTACCTTGATTTTACATCGCATTACCCTTCCATGCACAAGGGTGCAGTGGTTAGACACTGTTTACTAGGGCTGTGGCTCTTTCATCTTCCACTCAAGACATCCATAGAGAGCAAGAGAGAGATGTAGAGCACTGAGAACAAATAACCCCAAAACCTTAATTAAACGGGACTCCAGGATATTTGTTCCCACACCCTCTTCAGAGCAGCAACAATTATGTCAGAATGCAATTGTGGTTCCCTATGTGAGAGGATTTTCATGAAACGGATTTTCTCTGAGGTCAATGTTGTGTTGTGTATCAATCACATCGTACACTTTGTCTTGAGTTAGTAGTTAGAACATGCCAAGTTACCATCTAAGAGAGTGTCTGATGAAGTGTATAGCATCCCATGTAAGGATTGTTCAAAGGTCTAACAGGTGAAATACTATACAACTATTTTGCTGTCAAAATCCTGATCACTGGGACTAGCAGGCAATGATTCAGGATCTGAATCAGAATCACTGTCAAAACTTACAGAAGATTTCGTTTAAAAAAGTCCACGATAGAGCTCTCTCTCAACTTTGCTCCATTACGACTTTATGCATTCACCCAGGTCAGTGGTCAAATATTGCCGTACAGGGGAGGTGCAAGGGTAAGCCAATCTGGGTCATTTAAAGATCAAGGATTGTTCTAGCTGCTTTACTTTTATAGCTATTCATTGGATGGGCCAAAAAGGAAGCAATTCACCATTTATCAATGAACCTAGTGAGCCTTAAGTGAGAATATTACGGCAGAAAAACAGCAGAAAAGGTGACACCAACTGTACTATAGGCAAGCTACCCCTCTTAATAAGGCCTTGCAACAGGTGAACTTTGAGTGGGAAATGAATACAACAGCCAGACATGTTCATTATTGATCTGCACGATGGGTACACTTGTGCAGATCGTGTACTGGTCCATCACAAGGGAGAAAGGCCTGCCATGTGGAGAATTAGATTAAATGTCAGAGCAAGGATTCCAGATAACACTAGCATTATTCACATCTCTTATTGCTTCAGAATACCCTGCCAATTATTCTAATAAAAATGTACACAATGGCATGTTACATGAACATGATAGTACAGTGGTTGGGTTGCTTTTCCAAAATTGCTCAGCATTATTGTAGTATATATATGTATGGTGAATAAAGACACATGACATGTCCAGTTTTGGCTCTAATAACAGGTGTACCTACCATCAACTACTGTTCACGTCAGGTGCAAATTGGTCCCTTTTCTTACCTAGGCAGGTACATGACAGCAGTCTATTGTCTACATATTCTTGTGAAGGATGTAAGAAGGAACACAAGGCATCAAACATTATACATGTCAACCAGTTAGTATGTACCTAAAATCTATAATTAGAGCCCAGTTCAAGCAAGACATCACCACAGATTATTTGACATTGGATTTCTTCAAGGTATTAGTATCACTGCCGCCGGAAGAGATTGACACATGGGGAGGCTCATTAATATTCATAGTTAGGTGTACTATTATAATGGAGATAACTAGGTGCGTTTTGGCGAACGGAATGAGCCGACCTTGTCGCCAATTTGTCCGTGCATGTAAAATTAGAATCGCGTATAACATTACGGTATGTACTACTATTGTGGGACGAACGGGACACACAGAGACGTTACTCGTTATACATAGAGTGACTCGTATCTAGCTATTTACATGGTAGCAAAGATGCATGCGGTGGCTCGTTGTTGCCAATTTAATTAATTTTTGGTGGAGGCGTGGCTCACAAATGGTGGGGCGGCCTTAGCCGCCCCTGCCGCCCCGGCTCTGGCAGCCCTGAGTATGTAGGTAATCATTACATCAGCAAGCTATAGCTATAGGTAGTCAGATATAGAGGTATACAGTCAGAAGACCAGCAAGCTATACAGGTAGTACACCACAGTAGATGGTGTTTGGCAGACCTTCAAAATGAAAGAAGAGACACACTGTGGAGAGGTGGGTTGAGGTCTGTAGTGAAGGCTACAGGTGAAATTTCAAGAGATCACTTGATGTAGATTGTGATGATGACAGTGAGGAAGTAGGAAGAAAATGTTAAGGAAAAGGAAAAGAACTGCTCCAGCGGCCCTGGCTAAATACAACTTCTAGTGAGACAGAAAGATGTTTCGTGATGGCATACTGTGACAATTGTAATATCTTGTAGGGCACTGAAGATTTGGTTGAAAGAACATCAAGAGTAGCATTCTATTGAGTGTAACTCCTCCTGAGTGTGTGTCCAAGGTGTACAGTGGAAACAGGATACAGACTTCAGTCCCTTCAGAATCAGAATCAGTTTGTTTCTTTATATGAACCACGAACACATAGCAGAACTACAATTACCACAGAATGACTTCAGTTGCAAGTATTGTTATGAGTACTCCTCCAATCACCCTAATAGCCTCTGTGACAGAGAGCTCCTCGCTCATTTATTGTGTCATAGAGGAAGATATAGATCTGGCCTGTGGAAACAAGGTCTTGACAACAGCTACCATATGGACCAAAGGGAGGGAGAACTGACAGCCCTACACAGAATAAAGCTGTTCCTGAGAACTAAGCGAAGAGACTTAGTGGTCTTGCTCTCTTACATACTGATATATTTCCTTACAGATTTGCACGAAAGAACTCAAGAAAACTATAACTACTGTGATAGGTGTACATGCTCTTTGTACATTTCTCTATAGGACTAGGCTGTCATTATCAGCATACAACCTAGGTTCAATGGCTTCCTATCCATTACTAGCAGACTACACTGCTGGATGACACATAGTGAACGTTAATGACACAGTATATGAATAATACTGGGAGACAAGTGGTACATATGTATATGTAGTAAACATAACAAGACTTCACATGTATTTTCTGTGTATGCATACACTCATTAGTAGCTATGCACATCACATAATAACGTGGGTCACAATTTGTTGCCTTTTCCACATAATAATGGTTTCCATTTTACCTGGGGGGGGGGGGGGGTGGGGGGCTCACACAAATGTTAAGCATTTTATTAAAGAACAATGGTTGTTGTACAGACTGCAACTGCTTCACTTTTATAGGATGGGCCTGCTATTCCAATGGAAATTCACAATTTATCAATGAACTGGAAAGTACCTAGTGAGCCTTATGTGGAAGATTATTGCAGAAGAACAGCAGCAAATGTGACACCAACAGTACCAGCTGTAAAGGAACTACCACTGGTGCCTTCAAGTGGACAGAGTGCAAATTTATCCCTCGAGTTATTCAAGCAAGCTCTGGCTTAGGCTCTCTCTACACATAGTCTGCCACCAAGAGAACCAGTGCATTACAACATGCAACATAGCATCATTTAGGTAAGCTAGCACAGGCTCTCTCTAAAGCCTTGCAACAGGTGAACTTCAAGTGGGAAATGCGTACACCAACCCAGATATGTTCCTCACAACTATATAGGTGCGTTCACTTCTGCAGATTGTGTGCTTGTCCATCACAAGGGAGAGAGGTCTGCCTTGTACAAATGTTTAAAGAATTAAATGTCAGAACAAGGACTCCAGAAAGCACTAGCATTACTATCTTGAAGCTTTCCTTCACAACATTAATAATATTATTCTGCACACACTGACATGTTACATGAACATGGCAGTACCGTAGTTGGGTTGCTTCCATTTGTCAAAAAAGGCTCAGCATTCTTTTAGTATATATATGACTGAATGAAGATATGAAATATCCAGTGCTGGCTCTAGTGACAATCATTTGATAGGTCTACCATCGACTACTGTTTATCTCAGGTACATATTGGTCCCTTTACTTACCTAGGCAGGTACATGACAGCAGTTTATTATCTACATCTGCCACTGGCTGCCACCAAGGTAGGTTCTCTGATGGATACTGTGGTGGCCTTAACATACGAGAGTCTAGCCTTAGCTAGACTGGCTACGAATTCTTCAATATCTTGATTACTACATGTATATGTATCACACTAATAGTTATTGTGGTCATTACATGTTGAAAAATATCGAACCTCTCTGCTAGCGACACCTCTCTATAACGGACAAACTGGGTTTCCCCAATGGTGTCCGTTATAGAATGGTTCCACTGTACTGGCTATATCTATAGAGCTTTCTTGTCTGCTGACTATAATTATATCTCTATATCTGACTACCTATAGCTATAGCTTGCTAATATAATGATTACTTACATGTACCTTGGAGAAATCCAATGTCAAATAATTCACAATGAAAGCTGGACTTTAAACAGTAGGTATATACATACTGACTGGTTGACATAATGTTTGATGCCTTCTTATATCCATCCTTCACAAGAAGGGAGATAGAAGGGTGCAAAGGAACCTCCCTTTTGCTAGGGTATTACGCAACTATGAAAGTTTCGTTGTAGTCTATTCGTGCTCTCGTTTTACACGAGCACGCATTGTAAGCCAATTATGCATACAGTAATACTAATTTTTCTCAGAATCTATGCTACAAGAGAGCGATAGAAGTACTAGAGGTATAGTTAAATGTTTTCACACCGCCGTGCACCTGATCGTATGTGAATTTGCGGTCTGTTACTGTGAATATTGGCTTGTGGGTGTGGCCAAGTGTCCATTTTAGTGAGGTTGACTTGTTTGCGAGTAGGGCACAAAAAGTGTCCGTTATATGGAATAGCGAGGTGTCTGTTGTTCAGGGGTTGCTTTACTATTGGAGTCTATGGAGCTACAATCCGGACTTGGGTAATTCTCTGATATAACGGATTTGGTACGTATGTTTTTGTGCCCTTCTTTATCAGTGACAGCAAATGTTTCTCAATAAAATGGACAAACCTCATACCCCTAATGTTGCCTTTAGCACTACATAAATCACACACACCTTTTGTTAAAATAATAATTTATAAGGAGTTGTTTGCAACACAAGAAAATTTATTGCATGCTGTATACATGCATATTTAAAAACGTTAAAGCACATAGGGACGGCCATGCCAAAAATCAGAGACACGTGTATGTGCTTTAACGTTTTTATGAGTGTTGCATGCCATCATTCTTATCTTGAAGCACATACATGAATGTTGGCACTACTACTCATACATCCTTTAATGTTTGGAAACTACATAGGCTTCAATAGTCTGTGCAGATTATCAATATGTATATAGCCTCAGACTTTATGCCCAGTTAATGCCTGGTTTGCTTAATTGTGCATTGCATGCCAACTACTTTTCTACTGCACAACAATTCACCCAGAGTATTGTTAGAATGGATTCAGCAATTGTCAGTACATTTATAGAACATGCTTAGTGGACACCTCCATACTCCATACTTACTGTGGCAGCTAGATTGGGGTCTGCTCCATTTCTGAGGAGAATATCCACAATACTTACATGTCCTTCTTGACTGGCCATAATCAGTGGAGTAGCTCCATCCTATAGTACAGAAAAAGAAGTAAGCAATATGTTGCATTATCCACTACTTAATGTGATATGCAACTAAACCCCAAATAGATGGACTGAACCATGTACAGGTCAAGTGAGTGTGATGGAACCAGAACTCAATCTACTGTTATGTCATACAGTTGAGAGAAGTGCCACTAAATATAACATCATTATCAGAGGTATAAACACTGTGGATATATAACATTATCAACAGCCAAATGGATATATGTATGTATGTATGGTGCAATCACCCTGGTACTATGTATCTGTCTGTTAATATGTTGTGTAAGAGATTATTATATGTCTATAAAATAATGTGTAGAGCATGCTGTATGTGTACATGATATTATCATTAACACTTCCCTTGAAAGGAGTTACTAATATACAAATATACATGTAAGTGTTGATCAATGTTCAGAGTTACATGTATATATTTCACATCATATGAAAAGGTACCTAGATACCTAGTTACAATGTCTACTTAGTATTCAAAAATACAAGAACTAAATTGTTGGGAGAGTTAAATGCATGCATGAGGTATCACTTTACACAAATAGAATATGCTGCTGGGTACCTAGCCCTTAGCCACATAATGTAAAAATATCTACTTTCATGATTACTTTTGATAACTGAACACTTACATGTGCTTTTACAAAAACAGTGTATTCTACTCTATTAATTAATCTCTCGGACACTGTAGTTATGCTTGAATTATGTTCCAGTACAAGTACAGTTGATCACTTGTATCACTTATACAGTGTTAACAATATAGTGACATGTGACACTATATCATGATGTGGTGGCCAAATTCTAGGTGGATGGGATACATTTCATCCATAGCCCCAACCCCTTATATTTGCTGTACTGGGTACAGGCTTGTTGCAGTAGATAAAGATGTAAGGGTAGTACAAGGCTCTATAGAAAAGGATACCACTGAATGATAGACAAAGTACATTGTAGTTTGTCCCAAGAGATTCCATTTGTATATGGGAATCATTATTCAGTTTATGTACTACATATCTTTGTATGCCTTTCAGGAAAACATCACAGATGTGTATTATACATGTATACCTTGTTTATAATATCAGTCAACTCCAGAAGTATATAAATGTATATGTGATACTGTGTAACAATGTCTGGTTTTCTCTAGTGTTGTATAATTATAGTGGTCATGAAGTGATCTTGCAGTATGTGAATGCAAAAATGTTGGCCATATTCTTTTAGCCTACATATCATCACTGCCATCACTGACAGGTATCTAATGCAGTCTGTAGCTTGACAGAGATCACATCTACAAATATAAATATTTTGCCTATGTTGTTTGACAGAAGTGGAGGTAAAATTGAGTGGTTATTTCTCCATAGAGAGAGCCACATGTATAAGTTATAGCACCCCTGGGAGGGATGTTGCTGGTTTATAAGCACGACACCCGAGGGCGCGTAGCAACATCCCTCCCAGGGGTGCTATTATTCATTTATAGCCGGTTGCTAGGTGGTTCTTGACGTCATGATGCCATATATGGCATGGTTTGTGTAAGCTTGCTCAGTTTGAACGGTGGCTAGATAAGCGTATGTGTACTAGAGAAGCGGAAGACCATAGGAATGGAGTCATGGACCGAGTCAGCTTTTAGCGACGAGGTGGACGTAGGGCCGCGTTAGTCCCCCCATAGTTTTGGAAACCGACAAAGCAGCTGCTAAGGCTCCCGCTCCCCTCAAGTTGTACCTGTGAATTGTGGAACACCTTGTAAAGGCTCAAACTATCTCTGGGTAAGCCCAAAGCTGTGAGCAGCACCGGCGGTAAAGAGTTAGTAGGAAGCGTATGCATATTAAAAAGTGCCGGCTCTCTCTGACCGCTTTCAATGCTCTGCATACGCTTAGGAGTGCTCCTACTAGCCATCACTCAAACTCGAAAATCAAGCTAGCTGAATAAAACTGTGCAAACTTTGCAGAGACCTGCTCCACGTCAATCTGTAACTTCCGTTTTCATCGAACACATTGAGTATGACATCATGGCTCAGTGAATATTACTGGGCCTACATTAGATATTGACACCTTCACACCAGATATTGTCACCTTCACACTAGATATTGTCACCCTCACACTTCCTGGAGGGCTGTAGTTGATTTATTCCACTACAATAATCTTAGCAACCACCTAGCAAGGGGCTATAAATATAATATGATGTGTATCATACCACAACAGGACATGCATGGGACAGATTATAAACATCACATTTCTCAAACAGTTTCACCATAACTACTTTATAATGGCTATATGGGCCTCTGGTGTATGTGCACTGAGTACAGACTATAGAGGCCCTTATGGAGATTATTATAGAGTCGGTAGACTCTATATGTAGGGATGGCTCCGACACGACACGCCCATTTTTACATATAGAATTGCCCAGAACTCCCAAACGCGGCAGTTACAAACACTTTTAGACACATATACGTACTCTAAGTGTGCTTCTGTACCCGCTAAGACCCTCAAAGTATCTAAAGTACACAGCTACAATGACTCACGGAATTTGCCACACCCCCGTTTTTGGATTTTTTTGTTCATCTTCTTCTTCTTCTTCAGTTGAACTGGCCTACCGCAAAAGTGGCACAAGTACTGTCCTTGGTTTTTACACGAAACGACTCCTTTCCCTTGCGTGCGTGATCCTTGACCAAGAGAATCTTTGTAACTTCACTCGCCACTGTATAAGTCGAGGATTTTCCTTATTTGTTAGAAGCCATTTTCTATTTATACACGGTACGAGGCTATTTATACACGCGTTTCGTACGCATGCGTATAAAGGGTGGGGCTCCAGCGTACGAGTAGGAATGGGTGGGGCTCGCACCTACGCATAATAAGCGTTTGCACAAGGAAAAAACAAGTGGAACAAGTGTAAAAACAATTTTCATATAAAAATGATGAGGCATGTAGGGATGGAAGTGCCAAAAAGTATAGAAACAAGGAAGCATCTAGGCAGTAAAGCAGGGGATGATGGCATGCAACAATAATAACATGCGTAACCCCCTTCCTACATCTGTATGGGGTTACGCATGTTATTATTGTTGCATGCCATCATCCCCTGCTTTGCTGCCTAGATGCTTCCTTGTTTCTATACTTTTTGGCACTTCCATCCCTACATGCCTCATCATTTTTATATGAAAATTGTTTTTACACTTGTTATAGGTAGTTCGAGGAAAGTGCATATATGTATGTCACCCGAAATATGTAATACATGTATTTTTTATGCTTTTTCATGAAGGGACTATATATTCAGTGGGATCTCCAATCATGACTACGACACCCACATGTACTAGAAGAAGAGATTGACTCAGTGTTGTCATAGGATAAATGTATTACCTTATTTGGCAAGTTAATGTTGGCATGAGCCTTCACTAGAACACTGACAATTTCACTGTGACCATACTCAGCAGCAAATTTAAGTGCTGTTGCTCCATTCTGCATGTGTGTAGAAATCAACAATGGATTATCACAAGCAGATCATTACACTGTGGTTAAAATCTACAGATTTTTTGAGGTTTACACATATGACATGAAAGAGAAAAAGATGAACAGAGTGTATTTGGAGTAAACCTATCAAAATCACAACCACTTTTTACACATCATTTATACAACATGACAGAGATGACCACACACAACAGGTGGAAGTTAGGAGCTAGTCAACATGTTAATGTACAGATTGTACATGGTCTACACAGAAAGGACCTCATTAGGTCACAGAGATGGTGTCCTGTACAGTGTAGCTCCACACATCCTTACCAAGGATGACAGAGGAATACTTGAACTCAGCACACCAGATAGTGAGATATGCAAAACACTGAGATGTTGAACATATGTACACATACATGTCATAGCTACAGTATCCACAGTTCCTGTATATAAAATGATCTAACACCACCAAGTAATGATCAACTTCTGTGTGTACTAGCTCTTCAGTGTCATTAGCCTGAGCTTTATTTACTACTGGAAAATGTGGCTGACAGATTTCTGCAATCTGGATGGCTCTGTCTAAGACTAAAGGCTGTGTACACATATATATATAACGTTGAAAAGACATGTTAAGAACTTAAGTCTTTCTTCTCTTGTAAAGGTTTTCAATAAGGCAATTGTGGTATTTCACTATAGGGTGGAGTTGTGTATTTATACATACATTGTACGTATATAGGTACACATTTACAATTTCACTGTGACCCTTTTCAGCAGCAATGCTGCATGCATGTGTGCAAAATAAGCAACAAATTAGCACTTAATTGTACACATCATCACCAAGGATAACAGGCAACACAAATTTGGACTTAAATGACCCGAAATGTGCTGTAGAAACTGACACTCTTAAAATTTGCATCCATAGCCCATCTCTGAAATCATTATCGTTGAAATGACACATATTTCACTAAAGTGAAAGGTGTAGGGAGCAGTCCTTGAATGAACCAAAGCAGGAGCTAGCTACCAGTTATTCTGTATTGTTGGATGCTATTCACTCATCATCAATTTCACATGATCCACATCACAGTGGGAGGGAGGGTCACAAGTATTAGTTATTGCATGGGCCCATGGGCCGATGTAGCCCTTGGGGCTTACATCATAACTGTGCCAACATATCCTGTGTGGCATGAGGAATGACCATGCAACAACTAATCTGTTGCAGTGACTATCATTTTCCAAGACGCAAACCACTTTATCCTTTGATCTGTTACACTACCAGGCAACAATAGCATTATGTATTCACAAGTCAGATATATATAGTACTTACATTAAAAATTAAAGGTTGCAGGGACTCAAATATATATTTCACCTTTGGAACTATTTCTGATTTATGCCACTTTGTATGTTTTAATAACCATTTGTTGGTGGTGGTGGTATAATGAAAATCATATAATGAACCATAGCAAGAGAGGAAATGATGATAAATGTATGTATCCCAATAATAAATGATGCCGAAAGGGGGTTACACATGTTACATACTTTACTGTTGGTGCATACCATCATATCGTGCTGTAGTTTTTAGTACTACCATCCTTACATCCTTCAATGTTACAACATACACATGATGTTACTCTCATATATTTCACTTTCATGTTCATTAGTACAAGAGTATGCAGCACCACTGTGAATTTCATTACAAGGCAAGTACAACAGACTGAACGTACCCATAAAAGGCATAGCATTCATGAGATGATAAATACACAAGGATTCATGTCATTTTGCAGCAACCATAAATGGTTATGGTAATTTGGCTACCTTGACTAAGTTGAAGAGTGAAAAACCATTGTTTAGACAACATCAAAACTGCACCTAAGTACATGTAGTTCATGCTGTCTGCATGCAAACTTAGCCAATTCACGTATTTTGAAACCTCTGTATATCCAGAGGAATGCAATCATTTAGTGATCAGGAGACAGAGTTTACATTTTTAGTGATCAGGGGATACACTTTACAGTGTAATTTCTTTTAACACACTTTCCCAAAAGCAGATATCATCCCTCAAAAGGACACACATTAGGTATTTAGTACATTAGCATGTATTTATGTTTCTAGAAGTTTTTTTGGCATGAAGAATGAAGAGACAGCAGAAAAGACTGACTTCCACTGGGAATCAAACTCGGTATCAGTGACTACAATCCAATGCACTAACCACTGAGCCACGATTCCAAGTTAAAAATTCCCCCCACTCTCTCATATACAGCCAGGTGGTACTCCTATACTGAAGTCTCACACTGGACCTGTCTACCACTCCATCAGAACTCTGTAAAGAGTCGACTGGTAACACCTTTACATCAGTGAAGGAGCCATGCTGAGTGGATTTATGACTACAATAAGATAAATTCTTAGTTTGCCTGGTGATGCATTATAGAGAAGTTTTTTTGGATGATATCCAGGCGTAAGGGATGAAAAGAGAGCAGGAAATCTTGGTGCTCTCTCTTCATCTCTTATGCCTGAATCATAAAAAAATCTCTATATTACATCACAAGGCAAACTAAGAATATATGTTGCAATTACAAGAAGTGGAGAAGAAACTCACACAACAGATATTGACATGGACCACTCAACACTTATGTAGGAAGAAGTCACACCCATTAACAGGCACCACAACCAAATCTCAGTCAATTTGTTCATCTGATAATGTACTTAGCAGGGTCTAACAATCTTGGTCCTACTGAAGCCTGGAGTCTTCAATTCCTTAATGTGAAGTAGCTTGTCACAACTCACTCTTTACCACCATACAAAATCACTTTGACAAACAGGAAGGGGCAGGGACAACCTCTCGATTAAGGACTGGACATGGATAACCTCTCCATTAAGGACTGGACCTGTCCCTCATATGCTGAAGTTCCATTATATAAGCCTACGGACATCACACATGGATGGTGGCAAATTGAGGTCAAAGGTGACTACAGTTTGGAAACAGTGTTTTTCAAATATTTAGTTTCTAAAGATGGATGGAAATAGTATCAAGCTATGTAGATTAATCTCATAAATTGTGAGGCAGTAGGTACGTATGTATTACAAGCCATTATTAAACGACGTACTTTTCAACAAAAAAATGTTTTCTTTTCTGCACCAACTGCTTGAGCTATATATGTGCTATAATTTAGCGCACATGTAAACGCATATCATATGAGTATAGTGTGCAAATGCAAGTGCATTAGAAAGCAAGTAGTGAGCTGAATTCTTGCTAAAAGTAACTTATGTCAAAGAGGGCAATGGCCTCGAAGAAGTTTCACGTATATACGACATGCCTGTAATAACTTTTCGTGGACAATCAATATAGTGCAGTAGACATTCTATGTAGGCCTGGACCCTCTACTATTCTTACTTCAGAAGATGACAGGGGCATAAGAAGATGGGAGGCTGACCTTGTGGTGGCCCTACTACATGTACCTACTAAGGCTAGGGGGGCTGGGGGGCATGGTCTCCCAGGACATGTTTGTTATTTATATGCTCTGAAATCAATTCTAGTTAATTCCGAGACAAATATACCAATAACCAGGGTGTGTGGTCTTCTCTATAAACATGGGGAATGGGGTGGGGGGACTACAGCCCCCCTACTTCTTACACCAGTGGAGGAGGACTTCTTGGTAGCATATACATTTGAAATGGTAGATCAAGGTTTTGCATTAACCCAGTAGCTATTATGAGGTTAGCTTATATTATTGTTGAAAGTCATTTATCCAAGAGAGAAGAGATCCAAGAGAGAAGTATGAGCAATTTATGGCACTAGTCAATGGATGTATTATGCAACCAATTTACTTGGAATGGTTTAGGTACTCCACTCAAGTCATCCCTCCTGCTAGGCCTGTATGACTAATTGAAGATGGCCACGCTTTTGACATCAGTATTGGACTAATTGAGCTCACTTGTGAAAATAATATCCATTTATGTACTGTCTTCCTGTCCACACTTACCATAATTAGCATCCACTAGACATTGGAGTAATCTAACAACTCTAAAGCTATCTGTAAACTCTGATAATCCTAAATTGCAGGCTTAGTAGTAAAAGTGTGGTCCTATACATTCACACTACTCCAAGAGGATTTAAGAAAAGTAGAAAGTCACCTTTCAACACTGTTGAAGTGATTGATTATATGCTTACTCCTTCTAAAGCAGTACAGAAACATCAAGCTGATGAGACATGACTGTGCTACTGTCTTTAGTGAAGAGAAAGTTGCCCTCTTCCAGAAGAGGATTACCTGATCCCAAACACATATCATGGCTAAATGAGACACATTCTGAGTCTTTTCAGATGGTATTTCTTCAGCAGTGTGCTTGAGCAACTCTGATATGGTTGATGGAGGTTCATTGAAAACCTAGGTCAGCTCTTCAAGTATAAAGCTTCACTCAAGTGTCATACATACCTATTAATATTGTAAACAAGAATACATTTTAGAGACCTATATGGTCATGTGATCAGCAAAACTATATGTAATGCACATACATTGTTTTGCAGTGTATTTTAATGTTCTGAAATAGTGTCTAACTATATGGAAGAAGATGATGACGATGAAGGAATTAGAATTTTCCATGTATTATTTGTAGTGGTGTATTTACTCAAACCATCTACCTCATCTTTTTTCGTACATACACTTCCAAATTCACAATTTTTGACCAAAGAGACCCACACCCATTAGAGTAAACCATTGTGGGTGTACACTACATAATGTAACACGCATAATCCCTCTCATTGGGGTTGTTGTGCATGCTATTATTACAGCATTCTATCATTCCCTACATTGCTACATTTCTGCTTCTTTATTCCTTCGTTTTTGGTACTTACCTACACCTACATCATTTACAATCCCATATTTATTTTACACTTGACAGATATTCTATAGAAAGCACTAAAGTACAAACCCTTGGGGCCCAATCCAGTCAACACCATGTGAGGTGGACACTATAATGCGATACATCGTTTCTCTGCATATAAATAAAAACAAATGGCTGATGGCCCAGACAACCATACAATGCAGGAAGTGCAACGGAGTGGTTTCAGAGAAATCCACACAGGTTTTTTTGATCTTCATTACCTGTTAAATACGTATACGTGATATTGTTTTCAGGATGAACAGACACTCCAGGGGTGAGATGATTAATAGACACATACACAGACTCATCTACAGTAACCCTTGCTGCACTTGTATGTCAAGGGTTAATTAAGATCAGTCCATACATACATATACATGCTAATAGAACTAGGTACCCTAGCAGTTTAGCCTCACCGAGGAAATTAAGTGGAGGTGGATTAAAGTAACAGATTAAAAAAGTTTACTAAATTTAGTCTTTGCATTCATGAGTATTAGTAAGGGAGAGATTCAGATAATTGAAAGGGCATAGAAGTAAAATAAAATTAATTGTATGTAAAAGGTTTGGAAGAGGGTAGAAATTCAGATTTAGGAACTAAAATATTAGAAGAAATATATACACATTGAATGAAGAGGTAAGTAGAGGGATAAAGGTAGAAAAACCAAATCAGGAAGTACACTCTTATGGCATATGATAAATATAAACCATTAGGTATACACACGTGGTTGAATCACAAGAACTTTGTTTGGTGTTCAAGAGAAAAGAGTGAGACTAACTACAACATTCTCTATACAGTTAGTCATTGCTAATAATACCAATAATAGTTACTTCAGTCACTGACCACATGACACACCTACCAACCCTCATAGGAAGGTTTATTCATAGATCATGGCATTGGGTCAACATCTTGAGCCTTGATGCAAAGTGTATAACAATAGCTGGAGGATCTCATTCTAATTGTTACCATCCCTTACCTAAAGACTAAAAGTATCATGGAATAGTTCATTCTCAATATAGAGAAACATTATTTTTGCTAGGAGGCAAGTACAGTCTGTGTTATTAGCAAAGTAAAGTATTTGGTAATGCCTATATAGAGAGTACATGTGTAATATTACATGTGTTTGTATAAGGTGTAAATGGACAGAAAAAAAACACAATACTGTGAACATTGTGGAAGAGCAGGTAAATGCTATAGATAATTACAGAGAAACATACCATGTGTATGTAGACTGGTGTAGTGCAATATGTGACTATACACTCAGTGAACTGGCAAGTGACCATGACGATAAATGGAATATTCATACATTGCAATACAGAGTGGAAGCCAATGGAGAATGTATACAGTAGAGAATCATTGATAACATCCATATTGTAACAACATGAAGTTATTTCATCACACTACCATGACGATAAACATACATGGCAATACAGAGTGGAAGTCAATGGAGAATGTATACAGCAGAGAAGCATGATCAGATCCATATTGTAACAACATGAAGTTATTTGGATGTTATCATCAGAACAGAACCCTGAGTTTATCACTGTACAAATCTCACACAGTTCATTCCACTACCACATCCCTGAGTCTTAGACAATGGCTCTTTGTATTTCATAATGAAATTATAGCCTCAGATATCATACCACTTGGAGATATATTCTCTACACTTAGGGCATTATTAATTGAAACCAATAGACTATAATTTTGCTAACATGTATATGATGGAACAAGGCATTAAGGGCTGAAGTGATAATAATTACAGGCAATGAAGTGAAAACAACAAAAAAGAAGGCCCTATAAGGCAACAAGGTTCCATAAGAAACTGTGAAAACACAGGTAACTAGTCGGGCTTGGCAAGGGCAGTACACACATCTACATGTACATAAATTAGGGGGTAATTACAAGTAAACAACAGTTAAGTCTGTAGAGTTCTGTTATTGTTCCAGGTAGGTTCTGACTGCGCTCTAATGATAGCATGTGAGCAGGTGATTGATATCTTGCCGGTGTCATCAAATAGATGTCTCATCTGGCTCTTTGTAAAGGAGGGGAGTACATGTCTAAGGTCTGGAAGTCACATAACAATAATAATTATGTGGTCAACCTCTCATCTAAACCTCTATCACGGGACAAAATGCAGCAGGACTAAATAGAAGCCAGCATAGCTGAAGAACCTGAAGAAAGAAGCCTGAAGCCCAACCTCTCCAAGAATGAAACTAGAGTACTACGAATAGAAATTATGAAAGCCAATAAAGGAAGTTACATTATAGTTCATGACCACTCCATTTACATATCAGACCCCACATGGAATTAGACCCATAGTTAGTGGTTGTAATGGAACACCCGACCACATATTTGAACCACTAGTATCCATCATGCTCCATACATCAAGGATTCCCCTCATCTTATTCCATTGTTAGAAAACAACCCTGTCATGAGCAATGTGATACTAGTTACGATAAATGTATCAAGCCTCTACACGAATATCCTACAAGACGAGGGTGTGAAATGCTGCTTAGATCAAAGTAATAGAAGCTGCTGAAGCTTTGCATTATGAAAACCCTTTGATACAGTCCTTTGGTGCAATGTCTTCATGTTTAATGCCCGCATTTACCAGCAGATCCAAGGTAAAGCAATGGAGGCAAAGATGGCTCATTCATAAGCTAATATCTTCATGGACACAATTGAATTAACCTTCATTGCTCGGGAACCTATCCTGCCTCTTGTCTGGAAGTGTTACATACATGTAGATGACATCTTATGTGTTTGGACAGGTACTAGGAGCAAACTAGAAAGTTCTTAGATTAGGGCTTAACAAAGTACACATGGAGACAGAGCTGGGTTGAGGTAGAGGAGAGAGTTACATCATCGTGTATGAGGGACCAGTGCTTATTCATCAGGCGTGACAAGGATGTGAGTAGGTGGTGATAAGTCCAAGGGGGCAGTGCTATGGCTGAGGTTATGACTAGGGCTGAGGTTGGGAATGTCTTAAGTCATATGTGATGTGTTAAAGATGCTGTCCAAAGTGTCATGGGTAGTTTCTACGATGTAAATGTTCTCTAAACTCCATTATAGTAAATGTGTGCATCTGTATTGGAACGAAAGAACCTGATAGCTTCTCCTTTCACAAGTCCTTTGAATATACTCCTGGGATGGGAAGAGGAAAAGTGCAGGTATTGAAAGTGTTAGTGGTTTGAAGTGCGCGCTTATATCGAGCTCTATTCCAGAGGAACCAAACCCTTGCTGATTCCATGGTGAAAGGAGCACTTCCAGGAGATCCACATCCCCAATAGGTCAGGTACCTCTATACCCATATCCAGGCTAGATTCACATATGGTGCAATGCGCTGATAAACACTGTAAAGTGTGCCTCAATGCTGAAGGAAGACGTGTCCTATTTTCAGTGGTGTCCAACACACTGTACCTTTCACAAGTGTAAATATCTCTCTCACTTAGTGCATTGTCTGTAGCAAATGGAGAAAACTGTACGTAGGCATAACTTCTAACAGCCTGAGGGTTAGGGAGTGGGGGTATTGTTGCATGCCACAATGCCCTGCCTTGTTGCAAAGACATACGCATTATTTCTACACTTAGGCACTACATCCTTTAAATTTTTGCACTTCTATACACAAAAATTCCGACTGGTCCAGCTACCAAAAATATGTTTACACTACAAATACATGAAATAGAAACACACACTGTGCAAATCAACTCCTTAAGATCACTTCAATGTAGTAGAACAAGTAAACACAATATTTTGTTTGCTCCTTCTCTCTCTCTCTCTGCTTGTGTTAATTATGAGTATTACCTTAGTCTGCAAGTTAACATTAGCATCAGCCTTCACTAGAACACTGACAATTTCAAAGTGACCCTTTTCAGCAGCAATGCTAAGTGCTGTTGATCCATCCTGCATGTGTGCAAAATAAGCAACAGATTAGCACTTGTACATAATTATACAAGTCATACTTATACCATCACCAAGGATAAAAAGCAACACTAATTTGAAGTTACATGACCTGAAATGTGCTGTAGAAACTGACACTCTAAAATTTGTATACATACATGTATTTCATCTCTAAAATCATTATCATTACACATTAGGTATTTAGTACATTAGTATGTATTTATGTAGTATATAATTCTTAGTTGCCATTTTCAGAGGTATGTAGCAATAAATATTTCTTGCTGAGATCTATGACGTGTTATGTTTGTGTTGCTAAAGTTCAAGATGTCAAACGAAAGCAGTGGAGTGAAGAGAGAATGGTGGCAACAGTAACTTATGTGAAAGATGACAATGGCCATGAAGAGGCTTCACGTATATAGGACGTGCCCATAATAACTTTTTGTGGAGTGCAGTAGACATTTTTGTAGGCCTGGACCCTCTACTGTTCTTACTTCAGAAGAGGAGGACTGCTTGGTAGCATATACTGAGGTTTAGCATAGATATTATGAGGTTAGGTTTAGTATTGACTCAGTAGATATTATGAGGTTAGGTCATGTTACAAGTAAATAAAAATAGTGATTTATCCAAGAAAGAACTATGAGCAATTTATGGCACTAGTCAATGGATAGAAGATGCAATCAATTTACTTGGAATGGTTTAAATACTCCATTCAAGTCATCCTTCCTGCTAGGCTTGTATTACTAGTTGAAGAATGCCATGCTTTCCACATCAGTAATAGAGTACTTGAGCTCACTGGTGAAATTAATATCCACTCTTCCTGTCCACACCTCCCATATTTACAGCCACAGGATATTGGAGGTATTCAATGCAGTTTGCTTGCTGTAATTACTCTAAACCCTGATCATCCTCAATTGCAGGTTTAGTAGTGAAAGTGTGGCCCTATTCATTCACACTACTCCAAGTGGATTTAAGAAAAGTTGAAAGTCACCTTTTAACCCTGTACAAGTGAGTGATTATTTCCAAAGCAGTATAGCAACATCAAGCTGATGAGAGGAGAGACATGACTATGTATTTACTGTCTTTAGTGAGGAGAAAGTTGCCCTCTTCCAGAAGAGAATTACATGATCTCAATTACATTTCATGGTTAAAGGGGACACATTTCTGAATGGTATTCTTCAGCAGTGTGCTTGAGCAACTCTGATATTGTGAATGGAGGCTCATTGAAACCAATGTCAGCTCTTCAAGTATTAAGCTTCATCAAAGAATAGTTTACAATTATCTCATAGTGACATTTTAACTCCTACCAAAGTAAAGGAGAAAATGTGTCCTAAACTCGTGCATTAGTGATTTCAATATTACAGAGGAATTTAAGGAACAGGAATGTTGAAAGAAGAAGCAAAGAAAGAGCAACAGTGCCAAGAGGGCAGAACATTAACAAAGGAGGAAACAGAGACTAGAAGAGAAGAAAAGCAGCAAGAGTAAGTGAAAGGTTGTTTTACTATAACTGGAGAGATTACAGTTGACGAATGTCTAGTGTCATAAATAAATATTATTGCATTAAAATTGTACACAAGTGACTCACTGACGTATATGGTCATGTGACCAGCAAAAATATATGTGATGCACATATATTGCTCCATAATGTGTTCTGATATGGTGTCCAACTATATGGAAGTGCTTGTTATATTCAAGGACCTCTGCTGTTTAAGTAGTGTACTTGTCAATTTTAAAGTAGACTAAGATGATGATGATGAAGGAATTAGAATTTTCCATGTATATTTGTAGTGGTGTATTTTATCTACTTTGAGCATCTTATCATGAGCCATTTTATCTACTTTGAGCATCTTACCATGAGCCACACTTACATCCTACATCATTCATATATTCTTTTATATACACTTGTTAGATATGACAGATATTCTATAGAAAGCACTAAAGTACAAACCCTTGGTGCCCAATCCAGTCTACACCATGTTGTGGTAGACACTATATTGCATTTGCATGATTTTTTTTCAAATGGCCAACTGCACATATAGCAGACTGCACATATAGCCATACAATGCAGGAAGTGGTGTATCTCTGCAATGGAGTGGTTTCAGAGATATCCACACAGGTTTTTTGACCTTCATTACCTGTTAAATATATAATATCATTTTCAGGATGAACAGACACTCCAGAGGTGAGATGTTGACTAACAGACACACATACTCAACAACAGTAACCCTTGCTGCTCATGCATGTCAAGGGTTAATTAAGATCAGGACATACATATACATAAGGTTCAAGCTAATACAACTAGGTACACTATTGTCTATTGACTTCACCTGAGCCCCCAAATTTTGGCAATAACTCACTTATTTTTCACCCACTTTCAAAATAAAAAGTACCTTTGAATTCCTCGCGTTTCACCGCGTCTAGTGATAGGTCTCACTAAATTTGAATCTCTACCACTCCAAAGATAGCTGTATGTCCCATAAGGAAAGTATGGAGATGCCATTGACTGCGACGAATGTAGTGCGCGTGACCTCAACCATACGCGCCGTTTACGCGCGAAGCCTTCTTACATGCTCAAAGCGTTTGTTGGTGTGAAAATCAGCAAGAAAGAGTTGCTACCTGGACGACACAAGGATTCTTAGGTTAGAAATGCTAGCTAGGCTCCCATATTTACAATGAGATGTAGCGTAGCATTCTAAATGGGACAAGTGAATTATGACATCGTGGATCAACACGTTTCCAGCGCCATGGCTCACCTTTAGCCACTTATCCATAGTCTTCGGTCTAACCAAGCCTACAATACTCAAAAAAACGCACTTCTCATAGCATTCAGCACTGCTGCGTGGTTTCTTTCCAGTTACCTGCGCATACCACTACCCGCAAACATGCAGGAAGTTGTCGACGTGACGCACGGTTGCATAGTACGTAAAACTTCAGCAACTTCTGGGGCTCAGGTGAAATCAAATAGACAATAGCAGTTTAGCCTCACAGAGGAAACCAAGTAGAGGTGGATGAAAATTGTTCTGATGAAAGTAACGGATTGAAAGAGTCTACTAAATTGAGTCTTTGCATTCATGAGTATTAGTAAGGGAGAGATTCAGATAATTGAAAGGGAGTAGAACTAATTGTATGTAAAGGTTTTGGAAGAGGGTACAACAATAGCTGGAGGATCCCATTCTAATTGTTACCATCCCTTACCTAAGGACTAAAAGTAGCTATCATGGAATAGTTCGTTCTCAATATAGAGAAACATTATTTTTTGCTAGGAGGCAAGTACAGTCTGTGTTATCAGCACAGTAAAGTATTTGGTAATGCCTATATATAGAGTACATGTGTAATATTACATGTGTTTGTATAAGGTGCTCAACATTATACTGTGTGTATGTAGGCTGGTGTAGGGTGAAATGTCACTACACACTCAGTGAACTGGCAAGTGACCATGACGATAAATGGAATATTCATACATGGCAATACAGAGTGGAAGCCAATGGAATGTATACAGCAGAGGAGTATGATCACATCCGTATTGTAACAACATGAAGTTATTTGGATGTTTTCATCAGAACATGTACAACCCTGAGTTTATCACTGTACAAATCTCACACAGTTCATTCCACTACCACATCCCTGAGTCTTAGACAATGGCTCTTTGTATTTCATAATGAAATTATAGCCTCAGATATCATACCACTTGGAGGTATATTCTCTACAGCTAGGATATTATTTAATCATAGAGTCGGTAGACTCTATATGTAGGGATGGCGCCGACACGCCCATTAAGCCTTAACAAAAGTAACGGCTCAGAACTCCCGAACGCGGATGTTTTCAGCCTTTTTAGACAAGCTACATGCTCTGCGAGTGCTTCTGTACACTTTAATACTCTCAAAGTACGTAAAATATACAGCTACAGTGAATCTCGGAAATTTGTAAAAACCCGGATTGTTCATCTTCTTCTTCTTCTTCTTCTTCTTCTTCTTCAGTTCAAACGGCCTACCGCAAAACTGGGGTTAGTAATCGCTCTAATTCTTTCACGAAAATCATTTATACTGGAGCGTACATGATCCTTGATGCACAAAATCTACATACCTTCTCCCAAAGCCTTCAAACTCCAGGTCTGCAACCTTACAAGTGTTAGTTTAGACGCCATTTTCTTGTTTGCTCACGTGCCGAACACGTGAAGTTAGTTTTGTGTCGAGCTGCCGCTGTTTCGAGCGCTGTGTTGTCTTTTGGCTACGTTGCTCCGTTTCTTTGAACGACTAACTTTTGCAAGCAACTGGACCCGCTGTTGTACTCAGTAGGCAATATTCGTACAAGACAGGATGTAGGAGTCACTGACAGCTGCTAGATATCCTGCTTATAGGTATGCAAGGGAGGTAGAACTCTGCACGAAAGTCAGTAGGTTTATATGTGTTGCTACACGCAGTAAAAACCAGTGAAACAAGTGTAAAAACATTTTCACTAAAATGTAGGGATTGAAGTGCCAGAAAGTATAGAAACAAGGTCAAATTGCAGAATGCATGCAGACAAAGGGACGGGATGATAGCATGCAACAATCATAACATGCGTAACCCCATATCCCTACATCTGTAAATACTAAAAGGGGTTACGCATGTTATGATTGTTGCATGCTATCATCCCCTCCCTTTGTCTGCATGCATTCTGCAATTTGACCTTGTTTCTATACTTTCTGGCACTTCAATCCCTACATCATTCAACATTTTAGTGAAAATGTTTTTACACTTTGTGTAGAACAATTGACACCAATAGACTATAATTTTGCTAACATGTATACGAAGGAACACATATTCACACATTTCATGAAAGGTGTATATAGTGTAGGGTATTCCCCTCCAGTGGCAGATATAGCGGGGGGTTCCTAGGGCCTCCCTTTCAGTCAGAACAATACATGTGCTACGATGGCTGCTTATCTGTAGAGTACAATGTCACAGACAATTCATGCAGCCAAAGTGGAGGCAGGGAGTGCTTCATGTTACAAAACTCATGTTCATCCACAAAGCGTCACTACAGTGTAATTAAGAATATGTATGAAGTGCCATATTGTTAGAGGCGGAGAAGTCAGCTTTATTTAGGGTAGAACAAGGTGTGACACAGGCCTGTAGCTTATCCCCAATTTTATTTTCAGTATTTATAAATGGCTTATTAAAGGATGTAGAAGAGGCTGGGCTTGGGATAGACACTAGTAATGGTAAGAGGATGGGAGGAATGTTGTTTGCTGATGATTTTGTAAGTGTTAGTGAGTCGAGGGAAAGCCTACAGAAGCTTATTGATGTTGTATATAGGTACTGTAACAGGTGGAGACTGAAGGCTAATGTGGGTAAGAGTGCAGTGATGGTGTTTTCTAAGGATAGAGTAGAGGGTAAGGGGAAGTGTGGAGAACATGAGCTTCTTAAGGTTTCAAGTTAGGCATAGATTTTGCAAGTAATGGAGCATGGGATGTGCATATTAAAAAGGTGATTAATAATGGCAGGAAAAAGGTAAATCAGTTGCACAATGTTATTGATATTAACTTAACTGCATGTAGGCTGTTGCTTCTTTCTGTGATTAGACCTAGTATAGAGTATGGAGGGGAGATTTGGGAGGGTAATAAGGGTCAAGTAGCTGGATTAGAGTCCATTATTCTGGGGGAAGCTAAAAGGATTCTGGTTTGTTTATCTAAGACTTCTAACAAAGCAGTTAGAGGTGATATGGGTTTAGAATCATTGAGGGGTAGAAGGGATAGAGCTAAATTAAAGTGATAGTATAAATTAGTATCAATGCCTGAGGATAGATACCCAAAGCAATTATTAACCCTCAGCACGCATGCGCAGCGAGGGTTACGGTACTTGGTCGTGTGTGTCTGTCTGTCTGTCTGTTAAGTCACATCTCACTTCTGGAGCGTCTGTTCGTCCTGAAAATACTGTTGTGTACTCAGCAGGCAACGGAGGTCAAAAAATTTGTGGGGTTTTCTTTGAAACCGCTCCGTTCAAGAGTTATGGCGTGAAACGCAAGCTAAAGAGCCAATATGCTAATTAGATCTAGCGTACTCTGGATCAGGTATTCCTGTTCGATGTACAGGGAAGCATCAGCGGTTACTGCATGAAGGAGTACAAGCATGGGTACTGCTCCGGTTAAAGCTAGAGCCAACCTTGAGTTTCAATCGCACGTGCCTTTCCAGCATTCGCGCACACGTTCAAGGACGGCGCGGACGCCGAGGGTTCTGCACTTTAGTGCATTCATTCAGTCGGGAATGGGAAACTAAGCCTCGTAGAGGTAGACAAAGGAAAGTATGGGGTAGAGTGGTTGATGAACTCTTTGTGTCCTTAGGGTTGGATAAGCCTGAATGGGTAGAGGATATTAAGAGGGGAAAGAGTTCATTAGCTTCATTTTTGGCTTGTATAGAGGAGAGTATTAGTGAAAGGGAGGGTAGGCAGTTTGAGGAAAGATTGAATAGTAAAGTAAAATTAGATATGTACAAAAGGTTTGGGAAAGAAGTAGAATTTAAGAGGTATTTGCGTGGGGTTGGTGATGCAGGAACTAGACTCTTGTATAAGTTCACGTCAGGAACACATGGCTTAAATGAAGAGCTAGGCAGGCATAAAGGTAGAGAAGGCAAATCAGAGTGTGTGTTGTGTGGTGCTGAGTGTGAGAGTGTACTTTATGTGTTGTGGGAGTGTTCAGCCTATAGTAATATTAGAGCCACCTTTGTGGTGAAGCTTCGGGAGCTTTTAAGAAACAGATATGCCGAGTTTGACAAGCTTAATAGTATAGAGAAAACAGCATATGTATTAGGAAGTCAGTTCTGGGAATACGACTTTGACGATTTACTCAGCTTAGTGAAGGAATATGTTGTAGGTGTCTGGGAAGTGCGTAAACAAAAATTGTATGGTGATGACTCGTGTCCTAGTCAATTTCAGTCCTTGGCTGAGGATCTGCAGCTGGCTGGAGTTGAGGGGCAAATGGATGGTAAGTTCTGTTCCTCAGGTGAGGGAGGAACAGATGGTAGGGATTTGTCTTTATGTGCATGTGCGTGTGGCTCCGCCGGTGCATGGTCGATGGCAGTAATGCTATGGTAGCTTCATGAGTATTATTATTATATGATGGAACACATATTCACACATTTCATGAAAGGTGTATATAGTGTAGGGTATTCTTTCCCCTCCAGTGGCAGATATAGGGGGGTTCCTAAGACCCCCTTTCAGTCAGGACAATGCATGTGCTAAGAAGACTGCTTATCTGTAAAGTGCAATGTCACAGACAATTCATGCAGCCAAAGTGGAGGCAGGGAGTGCTTCATGTTACAAAACTCATGTTCGTTCACAAAGTATCACTACAGCACTACAGTACATGTGCAGCCACTGGTCGCTATGCAAATCAGAAGCTTGTGATCGATCAAGGGACGCATAGTGCTAGCAACTGTAAAGAGGTGTATGGGGTGCCAAACAGGCTGGACAGTAGTGGTCAAATAGGCATGGCCTCACAAAAAATAAGGGTGTGGGTAAACAAACTTTTTCAGCACGCTTTGCACAAGCCAACTGGTAAGAAACCCCCTTTCCTATCTCCTAGATCCACCCTTTCCCTTCCCTTAGTATATGGACTCAATCATTAGTAAGAACTCTACAGTCAACTGCAGTCACTGATCACATGACACAGTCACTGATTATCCAGAGACAAGAGGAATGAACAACGTATTATGTCACATGACTAATTTGGAGATACCAAACCTCATAGAACAGCAACCACTGCAATGTATCTATCAGTAGTCAGTACATAATTACATGTATATTACTCATGCCACAATGGTAGTTAACAGAAGTTGAATTAAACATTAGGATTAGCAGTAGGCTATCCTCACAGTCATGAGATCATGAGGTTTGTGATGGGATATTTAATCTAGAATATTCTGGCCATGCCACAGAGAAGCCTTCACTACTACATTAGTTGGTATTTCAGTACCCCATTATGCAATTGAATATCTATATATTCCATCAACATAACGAGCTCTGGATCAGTTCGTGGTAAGTGTCAATCGTGATATATCCTTTGTTATACTAATCTGTGCACTGTAATACCAAAGTCATTTGTACCTTCCTTTTAACATCAAACTTATCATGTCTGACAAAATGTGCGTGAGACAGACAGACAGACAGACAGACACCTGGTATATGTATTTATGCAGAACAATAGGAATGGTGTATTGATGAGGTAGGGGGGAGACAATAAGTTATATCACCCCTTAGAGTGACACGGCTCACGAGGGCATGAAGCCTTGAATGGGAGTGTCTGTTAATGGATACTGCACAATAAGGTGGTGTTAACTGACTTATAGCCCACAAATGACCACTAATGACTACATGTTTTTATAGAGGATGCACTCTAGTGCATATACAGTCCCACCGACTCCATTGATCTGCCCATGCAATGTGCTATAATCAAGTATACCACTTCACCTTGTTTTGGTAATCCACAACAGCTCCTGCAAGTAGTAGTTTCTCTACAATCTCTCTATGTCCCTCCCCAGCAGCTATCTCCAGTGGGACGGAGCAGAGATCATCCTGTGAGGATATGAACAAGGAGAGAAGACATAGTTATGTGAGTCAATATCTTTACTTCTGTGTCATATTCTGAACTTCATATGGTTTAAGAAATATTCACATCCTCAACTCTTATACATTAACCAACTTTAATTAAACAAAACAATTTACAGTGAGGCCCCGGTAGTGTGGACATGTACTCCAGTAGTAAACCTATGACATGCGTGGATTAAAAACGAGCCAGGTCTAAGGGCTTACGCAGAGTCAGAGTTAGTTTTTCTCAATGGTTAACTTAACCATACACTAGTTGGAGGAATAATTATCCAATCCCATGACTTTCTAACAATCTAATGATCTACACTGTAAGTGCATGAATGAAATGCTGGGTTGAAAAGGTACAAAGACAGAGTGGGTCCTTACCTACAGAATAAGGACACATTGATACAAGACCAAAAAGAAGCAGTGATACAAAAGAATGAATGCACTAAAGTGCAGAACCCTCGGCATATGCGCGTGCGCGAATCCTTGATAGGAGATAGTGCGCATGCGTAAAACGCCTCACGCGTGCGCGAACTCTAATTACGTGTGATGGGAAGTATGCGGAAGACTTAGGAGACTAAAGAGAAAGAAGCTCCGCTGCCTTGCATCGAGTCGTATTCCAGGTAGCGTTTAGCCTATTGTTTAGCCTTTTTAGGACGCTTAGAAAGCTCTGCCGTCGAAAAACTGCGCATCAGCATTGTAGGAGGCTACAACACGACAAATGGCGCCATAACTTTGAACGAAGCATTTCCAGAGAAAAACCCATTGACTTCCGTTGCCCGCGGAGTATGTCAGGACGAACAGATGTGAGATGTTAAGTCCTCGCTGCGCATACCCGACGGTTAATGAAGTGCATAACCCTTGGAACAAATGTTGGATTTTACTTAGGCTAGAGTTAGCATAGTGGCAGTAAGGAATGTGCAATAGTGATGACCTACATGTACAAGTCTCATAAGTTCAAATGACTGCATTTTCGTGATACTTGCATTGTGACAAATGACTGCAAGTCACTTTCGTGATACTTGGGTTATTGTTTTAAACTTGTTGTAGGTACAGTCAAATTGTGGCGAGAAAAGGAGGTCCTGCGCTGTCACTTCTTTCTGCAACTGTGTGATTTCTTTTAATTTAATATCATTTGCTCTTAACAGTAACCGTTGGGGTCCATTTTGTATGAAAAGCTTAGCTGTTTGTTTGGGAGCAGGTAACTTCTGTGTCGTGTGGCACGAATCACACACACCTACGTACTCATTAGTTGGCACCACAGTTTTAGAACAAGTGATGCAGTTATATATCGTTTCAAGTTGTCTCACACCAGAAATGGTGACAGATTGGAGACATTCCTCCTCCTCATCTGATGATGGAGTTGGTTCAATCACATCCTCTATATCGCTAATTTCATCGGCTGATGTTGCTGATGGAAATGATAGATGACGCTTGGTGAGGTATGTCCGGATTTCGAGTCGATTTAGCTGGTACGATTTGCCTTGCTCTAGGGTTCCTACGTCGTTCCCCCATAAAATGACTGTTGCCTTGGCAGTTGTGTCTGCAACTAGGACTTCTTGTTTTGTCTTGTTGCTTCCAACGGTTTGAGGTTCATTTACTTTTACTACAGTTACTCTTATAGTAACGCGTTCATTTTCAGGAAGGTCAGGAAGTGCAATCAAGTTGATGATAGAGCTCCCAGCAGTTTTCAAGTCCCCAATGTCAAATTGTTGGTTTGAAGCTTCGATTCTTGTGTGAGGTTTTACAACAATTTCTAATGTGTTTTTGTATTTATTTTGCTGAATATGGCAATCGTGCAGGGTGATTGGAATGTTATAGTCACAGAAGATTTTAATTCTTGTTGCTTCTGCCTGTCAAATCCTACCAGCCGAATAATTCCTTCTCCATCTGTCAACTCTCCAACAAAGTGGCGAGAAGGCTTTATAGGAGAGAGAGTCGCAAGCAAACCAGATATTGTGGCATGGTCTTCTGTGGTGGTTACTTTACTTGGCGACAGAGGAGTTGGATTCTGTTGCTTAGGAACCTTTGTAGAGGTACTAGGTTGATGAAAGTCAAGTGGTCGTTTTGCCATAGTTGACGAGTATACGCGAGGGAAGGAACATCAGACAAATAGTTCCTATAGTGCCCCAGCTACTGCAGTGAGTAGAGTCAAGAGTTCTACGTAAGCTGGGATAAGTGGACAATCAGATAGGCTGGTCTCCTGTATGTGGATGGACGAGCGGTGCTAGTGAGCGAGTGGAGACAATCAGTCAGTGTTCACTAGTGGTGGAACGTCAGGAGTCAGCCCCTTGGCCTTTCTGCGATTTCTTTTCGCGAGTGATGCACGCCCGTGACTAAGCTAGATGAGTAGCGGTGGACATCTGTCTTTCTTCTCTACGACGTCAGCCTGTCGTTCTGAGACAAAAAATGGTACCACGTGGTCGAATCACGTGCCCAGTTCATGAATATGAATTCAAGAGTACGGCTGGGCGCGCGCCCGTACCCGTGCAATCTCAGTCCACCAAGTCACGAGAGGCAGTTGTATTTCTGAGTCCGTGGCTGTTATCTGTACATGATTTATGCTAGCAACATAATTAATGCATAAGTATCACACATGAACAATAGTGACATAGGTCAATGATGCTACTATTGTTGGTGAGCAGGAGACTGCACACACTACCAATTAGAGGCAACTGTACGGTGACGGCGTAGTCAGTAGGAACAGTAGATAGTTGAAGGAGGGTCCAATTAGAGGCAACTGTACAGTGACGGTAACGGCGTAGTCAGTAGGAACAGTAGATAGTTGAAGGAGGGTCCAATTAGAGGCAACTGTACGGTGACGGCGTAGTCAGTAGGAACAGTAGATAGTTGAAGGAGGGTCCAATTAGAGGCAACTGTACGGTGACGGCGTAGTCAGTAGGAACAGTAGATAGTTGAAGGAGGGTCCAATTAGAGGCAACTGTACGGTGACGGCGTAGTCAGTAGGAACAGTAGATAGTTGAAGGAGGGTCCAATTAGAGGCAACTGGAGGCATAGAAGGGGAACCAGTTGTGACTATGAGGTGGGTCTGAAGCTGAGTGGAGAGAGGAGAGAGATAAAGCAAGGGCAATAAATAGAAACGTTTAATAAAAACAAAACAAAAACAATAGTAAGGAACTCAGTGTAAAGGTTACACATACATGTAGTAATAAATAGCACCTTTAGAGCCTCTCCTTCCTCCTCCTCCTCCTCCTCCTCCTCCTCCTCCTCCAGGGTAGTTAGTGTAGGAAATCCTCCAGGTAGGACCCTCATAGCCCAGTCATCATTGGTTATATACAACCTTAGACCTGTGCTCATCACTAGCAGCCATAGAGTAGACACAGGAATACATTGTTGGTTTGCTAGGCTTGCTTCATTTGTTAGGCTTGCTTGGTTTGCTATCACAAATGCTTATTATGCTGGTTATGCTGGTTATGCTAGTAAGCTCACAACGGAATTCTGCAGTACACAGTGTCGTGATCAGAGTAGTATGTATCTTGTATTATAGCAAAAATTTTACTGCCAGCTGTGTTTCTCAAGTAAACATGGTCTATCAATGTGGCTTGTGGTGTAGTTGGACAACACACAATCTGAGTGAAACTGAAACTAGACATTAAGCTCAAAATCGCAGAGTTCTGGCAATGTAGGATATCCTCATTGAAATCACCTAGTATAACACAAGGTGTAGTACACAGTGTCACATGTGTCAACAGTCTAGTCAGCAAAGTTATGAATGTTCCTTGAGGTACACTAGGCGATCTGTATACAAGTGCTGTTTGCATGTTTTCACCATTTGGTAGTTGTACAGTAACTGATACAGTTTCAATGCCACTAGTAGCAAATCTGTGCACATTTGTTGGATTCAGCTGGCTAGGAACACAAATCAGTACACCACCTTTGTTATCACATGTCACTCTATCACATCTGATATCAATCTGATCATCTAGTAACACAGGGGTAGGCTGAGATGGATTTAGCCAAGTCTCACAGAAACACAGTATGCTAGCTGATCTGAGGTTTTTGTCAGCATGAATATCTGGCAATTTGGCCATAATAGACCTCACGTTCAACAGTGCTAAGGTAAGATGGTATGGATCATTTAGCACATCAGACATAGGATGCAATAGATTGGAATTTAGCCTCAACATCTCATTTTCAACATCAATGCTTTTTTTGATGGCTCTGCTAGTGAAATTTAGGATATGCAGGCCAGCTAGTGTTTTTACACGACTGAATGCAACATAGGCTTGTCCAGGACTAAATCTGCCACCTTTCATGTCAACAACAATCTCATCAAGTGTCAGACCTTGTACTTTGTGTATAGTGGTAGCCCATGCTAGAGTCAGTGGAAATTGCAAACGTTTTATCTCAGAGCCTCGCTTTCCTTTAGCAAAAAACACAACTTCATATTTGCTCAGTGGTACAGCATTAGCATATCTAGCTCTGTGTGGGCTGGTCTGAATTGCTTTTAGGCCAACTCTGCTATTGTCAAATTTCATGAGTATGCTAGCAACTTCACTATTAGTGTTGGTAACAATATGCATAATTTCACCTCTAGCACCATTCACAAGACCATCTGATACATCAACATTAGCTGTTAGCATCACACGTGCACCAATAGCTAGTTTGAGTGTACCATGAAGACCACCTGTTTCAGACCTTTTGTCAGATAGGCTGGTAAGACTGATATGACTAGTTTGGCCAGCTACTGAATCAATAGCTTTGATGGTATACTGTGCACTGTTAGGAGCTAGGCTGTTCAACATGTCAGTGTTTCGTGTGTCAACATCTGCATTTAGTCTGTACACATGTAATGCCTGAGTGGGGTAGTTAGCTGTGTCTGCAACTATTTCACAAGATTTCAGAGTTCTAATATCATCAACTGTGCAACTGTTTGTTCTAACACGACACAATAGCTCTGAGAATGCAAGGTCATCTCTCTGTCTCATTACTTTAGTCAGTTCATGCATGAGGAAATGGTCAACCCACAGTGAACCTGAGCCATATAGCTGGGCATAGCAATCACTTACAGTACTGAACAATGGAGCTTGGCCAACTGGTGGTAACTGATACAGATCTCCAACTGCTAGTATGCTCACACCACCAAATATAGCATCATCTGAAACACCTTTGATCTGTTGCAGTCTTTTGTGGATCTCTAGCAACATGTTTGCACCAACCATACTAACTTCATCAACAATAAGCAACATTAGGCGTGATAGCTTGGTTCTCAATGTGTTTAGTCTGTCATGGCTAAGAGGCTGAAAACTACTGTATTTGCTTCGTCCCAACAGTAAAGCTGAGTGTAATGTCATGCCATTGATATTGAATGCAGCAACACCAGTGGGAGCAGTTAACAACACAATAACATCATCTGGCTCAAATGTACCTGATAGTTTAAGCAATTTCAGTGTGTCAGAATGGATCAGTTTGATTACATGAGATTTACCAACACCACCAGGACCACTAAGGAACACATGGTAAGGTTCAACTGGTTTGTTTTGTTTCAATGCCAGCACAGCTTTCTTACACCAGTCACGATGGAACATAACAATGGACCTTTGCTCGTTGTTAAGCTCTCTAATATACTGTCTATACTGCTCAGGAGGGATCTCTTGTTTATTGGCTGAACTCTCAAATCTGATATGCAAGCTAGACTGTGACATAATGCTTTGGTTATCTTGCAAGTCTTGTTGGGATACTTCAGTTAGCTGCTCGCTACCTTCAGCTATGGATTGCAATCTATGCTCTTCAGTGGATGGTGCAAGGCTGTTCCACAAATGCTCGGGTGGACCATTTTCATCAACATCAAGCTCATCTATGCTTTCATTTGTGTACTTTGACCCATTGGTAAGCACAATATCACACACATGTCTGTAATGGGCCTCATAGCTAGGATAGCCACCAAGTATATCTGCCTGTTCATCAAACCATGGATAGTATAACATTAGTTTAGCTCGGTACCAGTTGCTAGGGTCAGTGTCTTTGTTATATTTTCTGAATCTAATCACAGCTTGTTGCTTGCGTTTGTTCATTTTGCCAAACCCATCAGTCAGTGTTATTTGAGTGGATGTGCTATCACACTCTAATTCTGGCAAAGCATCACACACACTGTCATCTGGCTGGTAGTTAGTGACATATGTGGCAGCAAATTCAGCTAGACACATGGAGCTAAGCTGTTGTGGTCTGTGCTGGTATCGATCTATTAGGCTCTTTTGAAACACATTAGTATCATCATCATCTAGTTGGCTAAGTGAGTCATTTGTTTTCAGTACTGCTATTCTCTCATGCTTGGGGTTGGTATCAACAAATACAACAGATCTGCTCAACTGCTTCATAGGCAATGACAGTAATCTATAAACAGCTTCTTGTGCACTCACTTCTCTGTGTGTTAGGAATGCTGAGCCAACTTTTCTCAACTGGGTTTTCAACTCATCAGTTCTAGCTTCAGCTGCGACTTGTTTAAGTAGTTCACCCATGGCTCGCTCAGTTTTCATGATATAGGAGGCAACATACATTACACAGGCATAAGCATTTAGCACAAACTGAATGTCCATGTTAGCTTGCCATGCTAGCAATACTGAGGGGTTATAATTATTAATGCAACATTCGCCTAGTTTACGCTTGAGAACAACAACATTGCCAGTGCAAGAGGCTTCTAAAGCTTCAATATACTCAGTTTCAGTCAAATCCACTTTATCTAGTAAGTCAGCAAGGTTCAGATCAGTGTTACTCTCAGTTATTTGCTTTTGCACCTTTTTCAACACAGCTTTAGAGTGCTCAACATCAGTCTCTGGGTCAAACTTAGTTATGAGGGTTTTGGGACTAGGTGGCTTAGGGAAGCTGAAACGGCAAGTTTTGTTTCTTTTGCAATAAGAGGAATGCCTATGCTGTTGCAATAGTGACACTAGTTCTCTTAGTTTGCCATCTTCAGCTGGTAGCCTACATGAGACATACTGGTCAATGAAATCACACACATCACTATCAGGGGACTCAATGTACTTCGGGGCATCCTTCACCCAAATAACACAGTGTGCATGTGGGGAACCTCTAGCTTGGAACTCAATTCTGATAGCATAGTCAGCAATTTCACCAAGTGGCTTAGCAGTGGACTTCAGAAAATCTTGGAAAAGTGCATTTAGTCTGTACTGAAAGTGTCTAGCTGCTGTCACTGGGTTATGCTTTATCCAGTTAGATTTGTCATCAAATGATAATCTGGCTACTTCATTGTCAGTGAAATGTACACCATACTGCCTAGCAATGGTTTGAATCATATCTGGCCATTTTAAATCAGCTGCTGACAATGTGAAAAACCACGTGGGTGTGCCAAGCTGGCGTATCATGGCTAGCAAATCATGGAATGTATGCTGGTAGTATGGAGGTGAGCCACGTATGTTTTTCATGAATGAATATGCTTTGTCTTTTCTCACAAACTGGTTTAGTACTGTTGGGTTTAGAGCTTGGGCAGCTGTGAACTGTCTAGAAGGCTTTTGTCTCATAGCAAAGTTATTACCATCATCTCTTACTTGCTTAGCTTCAACAATGTACTGTGCAACAAACAGATAATCGAGATCTCTAGCAAATCTGCCATCAACATCCATTAACCTCTGATTGAAATATTTTCTATAGGTTAGCTTTCTTGGCCGATCACCGCTAAATGTGCCAGTACCATATGGAAATTTGTCTGGGTTTGACATAGCTTCAAAGTTAAGATCAGTCATAATGTTTAGTGGTCTCTCTCCTTCAGCTGGGGCAACACACATAGTTTGGCTAGAACTTTCAGGATTTTCAACACACATCATGCTAGCTTGTGGGGCACCACTGATTTGTCTACTATGCTCATCACCTTCAGCTATAGTGGCATCATCTAGCTCAGCTGGTTCTGACTGGTGTGGTGCCACAGGCTTATCAGCAATGGGTAGGGAAGGTGCAGGTATTTTGTCAAGACCAACATAGTGGTACTGCATTATCAGGCCAACAAACACCTCATTAGTGGCACAATGGTTTTGTGGAGTAACAGAGTACATGGGATAGTGGCTAGACAGAACATGAATAGTCACACTGAGCATGTTAGATACAGCCTGCATAGCAATATTGTCACCCCAGGCACCTTGTTTCAGACATCTCACATATTTCTGCCATCTTAGCTCTGTTTGCAACTGAGGATCAGTAATGGTGCTAATGAACTCATCCTCTTGTGTGATAGGGTCAGTGTCTGCATTATAGTCATCATGCTGATCAACTGGCTGGCACACAAAATCACAATATCTGGCTTGGTTAGCTTGCAAGTAGTCAACAACAGCTTGTCTTAATGTTTTACTGTCAAAATCACACACACCAGAACTGTTTAGCTGGTATACAATAGCACTGAACATACAGTCACCATCATATGGCACATTATGGATAGTGAAACCATTCTGACTGGCTAGATTATGCATAGCTGTCATAAGGGGGTCAGCACTATGTGAACAATCCATAGCAATATCAGGTGATGTGGTAACTGGGGAATCAACACAGTGATTTGTAGGCTGCTCATCACAATCATTTTGCTGCTGAACTAAACACTCACAAAGCTCAGCATCATTAGCCATAGCAGTTTCTAGCCACTCTGTATTCACATCAATGTCAGCATACAATGGATTGTTAGCTTTCAAGAATGACAATGCATTTAGCAGTTTCTGAGGAGTTATGTAGTCATACATATAGTGGCCTTTGTATGCTAGTTTACGTTTCAGCTTTAGTGGCACTAACTCAGACTGGGAAGGCAATCTTGGCAATATATTGCATATAGTATCAACTTTAGAAGGAACATTGACAGCTGGCCCATGGATTGATCTCTGTTTACCACATGGTAATGCAACCATTTTCATAAAAGGCAAACGCAAACAAATCAATCTCAGTTCCAGTGCATTAAGACCAGATAGCTCAGTTGGTACATCAGGCAACTGTAAACCATTAGCTTTAGCTTGCAAAGGCATCACTCCACGCTTCAATGCTCTATCACATGTGTTACACACCCACTCACTGCCAGTATCACAAACATATCTCAAATCAGCTTTAAACACACAATTTAGCAAGTCATTGCTACACTTGGAATATTTAGCTGTGTTACATGGAACAACACTCTTCCTGTACATCAAACGATGGCAACATGTGCAAACAAAATCAGGCCCATTCTTGATATTTGAATGAAATGACATAATAGCTTGTTCTATAGACACATCATTTGCTTTCTTAGCTGCTCTCACACTTGCCATGTGCTGTTTGTTCTGCTGCTGTCTATGCAAGGTTTGTTCGCTAGACTCTGCTGCTCTCACACTTGCCATGTGCTCTTTGTTCTGCTGCTGTCTATGCAAAGTTTGTTCGCTAGACTCTGCTGCTCTCACGCTTGCCATGTGCTGTTTGTTCTGCTGCTGTCTATGCAAAGTTTGTTCGCTAGACTCTGCTGCTCTCACACTTGCCATGTGCTCTTTGTTCTGCTGCTGTCTATGCAAAGTTTGTTCGCTAGACTCTGCTGCTCTCACGCTTGCCATGTGCTGTTTGTTCTGCTGCTGTCTATGCAAAGTTTGTTCGCTAGACTCTGCTGCTCTCACGCTTGCCATGTGCTGTTTGTTCTGCTGCTGTCTATGCAAGGTTTGTTCGCTAGACTCTGCTGCTCTCACACTTGCTTTGTATTCTCTGTCATGCTGCTGTCTATGCAATGTTTGCTCGCTAGACTCTGCTGTTCTCACTCTTGATTTGTACTCACTATCATGCTGCTGTCTATGCAATGTTTGCTCGCTAGACTCTGCTGCTCTTTTACATGCCTTTTGTAACTTGTCTTTAGCCTTTATGACTGATTTCATGCTATCTGGCAAAGTAACTCGCAATCGCTTCATAGATCTGGCTGGCAAGGTATGCTCTATTTGTCTCTTAGCTCGGAACATATGTTGGCAAGATTTGTATACTTTTAGTCTAATAGGTACAATTGCATTACATTGTGGACAGACCTTACTTGGAGGCATGACCAATAGCAACTCACGAAACGGAACTCCTCTGCACCAACACACAGGAAGAAATAACACTACCAGGGGCACCACGTGGTAGATATAGGCTATTAGAATGCGCATGCGCGCTTTCCGCAGGAAAATGGCCGACTGTAGGTATAAGCCGTTCAACGGGGTGAGTGCTGGATCTCTGCAACGGAGCCGTTTCAGAGAAAACCCCACAAATTTTTTGACCTCCGTTGCCCGCTGAGTACGTGACAGTATTTTCAGGACGAACAGACGCTCCAGAGGTGAGATGTGACTTAACAGACAGACAGACACACACACACACACACACACACACACAGACGACTACCGTAACCCTCGCTGCGCATGGGCGCCGAGGGTTAACAATGCAACAAAGATGAGGCCAACACACACCACACACAGAACAGCATTCATTACAAAACCACAGCGACAAAATTTATTGTTTACACAGCAAAGAAAAAGAGGTATTGTATACATAAATATTAACAAAATACATTACTTTAAAGTGTTCTCTTCCATGAGTGTGGACATAATAAGCTATCAACAAGTAGGCCATGCAAGGGTCAAAACAACGAGGAGGAAAGAAGTTAAGGAGAAAAGTTAGCGCAAATAGCAGTATTGTATATATGAAAGTCGGATGTCGTCGATTGAACTGAAATGCCTAACCATGAGATGTGGAAATGGTTGTTTAACACCTTTTACAACTGAACAACTATCTAAGCCCACATATATCCAATTACTACAAAGATATTAGCCAAGGGAAGGGAAGTTTCTCCCCTAAAAACTCTCTCTTCCCTCTAACATTATATATTCAATTATGGGCACTGTAGACAAGACTTTATAATGCACGTGCACGAAAACAAAGCAGCTTCACCCCAGAAAATGTATGTGTATTAATTAGAATGACTACCCTATAATAACATGTGGAGAGTATTGAAGTGTTATGTGCCATGGATGAGTTTGTCAGAAGGTGAAGAGTTGAACAGGCTCACACTGATGACTCTGAGTCAGCTTCTGAGTTTGAACTACAGCCTCCATCAAGGAAGACTGCTACATTACCTGGGGACTCTAGTTCAGGGGACAAGTGGTCTGAGTCAAGTTCTTGCTCTTATGGCTGGAAGAAACTGTGAGCATACAAAGATTAACTCTTCTACAATTCAACAGAGAGAAAGAGAAGCATCCTTGGATGGAGTAGCCTGAATGGTACAATTTGCACTATCTGTAAAGTGTATGGCTTACAGATAGTGCAAACACGACCTGTAAACAACTGGGTGAAAGTGTGTTCCCTAATTAGAATGCATGAGAGGTCAAATTGTCATTTGCTTGCTAAGCTCTGTCTCTCTCGATAGAGCAATCAGGTAATTTAGTTCAACAGATTTTAGCAGCAAGTGAAGAAGAAAAGAAATTGAATCAAGAACTGGTTAGAAGCTCATGTGCTCTATCTACTTTTGGTGAGTGGTCACATTCCCCACATCACTAATTTTGAAGACCTTATTACTTTAGGAAATGGTGATATCACGACAAAATCTCACTGCCCTAGCAATGCAATATATTAATCATATACAACAGTGCTAGATTGCATGCATCAGCAAGGAAAAACAGCTTTCAAGACCGGTCACTACATTTCATTGATGGCAGTTGAATACAGATATATCTTGTCTAAGGAAGAGTTGTCTGTGGTGCAAAATGGTTGGCAGATAACAAACCAGTAGAGGATTTCCTAGATATAATACGGGCTAATGAATCAACTAAGGAAATTAAAAGTGATCTCTGCAATTTCCTACAATCCAAATCCAATAAAATGCATGTGAAGTTGGCTTTGATGGTGCCAATACAATGGCAGGCCACAGGACTGGTCATTTACGACTACAGTGCTCTACGTACACTGCAGGGGTCATCAGCTTCAATTGGCTGCCTTGAATGCAGCTGAGGAGCATATAGAAGTGAAACAAATACTGGAACTTTGCTTATAATATGGAAGGTGTTTTAAAAGAAAGCCGAGAAACTTGCTGAAATATAAGCTGAGTTGAACTCTCTGGAAATCTATATGCAGAAGTCATTGGCTAGTAGTGAGAGGGCTGTTCATACTGTTCAATGAAGCCAATATGCACTCATGCTCAAGGACATGGGATTGCTACACTCTCAACACAAGTACTGCATCTACATGCTCTGAGATTAGCCTTCTATGGCTCTTATGGCAGAGGGAGGAGAAAGAGACTGGTGCACACTGTTTGTGCATGTGCCTAATCACTGTGAAGTCCATGGTGTTGGATTCCTTCGGAAATTCTGAAACAGCATGTCTGAGCTATATGAGGGAAAGGATGCTTTCCTATGGCTACCAACCAGCTTTGGAAAGTCAATTTGCTATGAAGTTCTTCCGTTTGTGTTTGACGTGAAACTTGGCCCAGTTGGTAGCATAGTTGTTGTCTTGCTGTTTCTATCCCTTACAACAGACAAGTTTGTAGCTTGAGGTCTAGTTTAGTTAGAGCAAGCAGCCGTCATGTATAGTACGTGCTCTAAGGATATTAATCTGGCCAGTATTCCTGGGATGGTTCAAAGCACTACTAAAAGGTTGAAGGATGTGAAGGTAATTTCAAAGAGAGGTACATGGTTCAAAGATCACGGTTTGTCATAGTGGCAGTACAACCACTTTTACTGACTCTACTATGTCTGTTGGTGATGATCTGTCTGACACTGATGATGAAGTGCCACCAAAAGCATCTGATTAGTGTATATTTTCTGTACTAGTATGGTAATTCTGATTCACTTGAATGCAACATGTCAATGCTATATAATATGGAAAACAGCTATAAAATACTGAAAACTAAGCAATTATGTACTGAAGCTTTAAAAGCCTATTTGGAGGCTTCTTTCTATGGTTGTGTTCAGATGAAAGTTACTTTTGATGGAAAAGTTAAGGCTACGTGTACACTGTAGGTGTACAAATGGTCGTGGACTTTCAACAGTTTAGGCTGTACTCGTATTTAGGAAATTTGAAGTGTAATATAGGGATTGCATAAAAATGAACAGAGACAAGATTGCATGGGACACAGACATGATATATTTAAATTTTCCATTCACTTGTATATCAAAGAGTCATTGCCCTTAACAACAATATACTTCCATTTATTAGACGTACACATTACTAGAAGAGTAAACACACAAAATATGTTGGGGTTACTTGCTGAGTACTACATGTATGTAGGTATAAAATATGCATGGTTGGCCTATTTATTATCTCTTCAGATTTTCAAGACATACGTACTTCATAAAGACAATTGTATGGCTTCACTCACATACATAAACATCTTTTATGTTCTGAGGGTTAATTATATACACCTTGTATTTCATGCCAAACACATTATGAGCCCGAGGCCCCTCCCCTTAGCTATTACAGTAATAAACTAGAAGGTTTGTCATTGATCTAGCTTTGGTTCATGGACAGTTTATCTGGAAGGAGACTTACTCTGACCACAGCATTACCTACATGTATGCTAACACCAACTACAAGCTGTGGTAATAGCAAGTGGACACTCGATCATGTCACTCACTTATCATAATGTATAGATGGATGTATCTGGCTATACCACGTACATACATGTAACTGTGCCACTGCTGCACAGTTAGTAAAATAGCTTTGTAGTGACTACTATCCACTGCTGCTAACAGAAAATAAACAGCATATGTATGATTAGGACAAGAGCCAGAAATATATGCAGGTATGAATGTTGCACTATTACTTCAGCTTAGCCAGAAAAAGAGTAGTGTTGCCAGGATTTCACATACATGTACATGTATGTCACTCCTGCCATTATCTTGGACTATCCATGTCTTACTCACTAAACCTAATACCTCTGAAGTGCCTGAGGACTGACTGAAATGTGTACATATGTAGAGATCACCTACCAAGTAGAGGTAGAGGATATGAGGCTGTGTAAATGAATATCATACAGCTGTACATGACAGACTTGTACCACTGAACTGAACTTTACTCAAATTAACCTTCAACAAAACTAATCACTTCTATAGCTAATTGTCTTCCTGGATGAGAATCTGGGACTTCACTGTAGATAAAGGGAAAGGTGAACTTGTGTTATGCAACAGGGACTTAGCCACCCTTGTGTTTGAGAGACACAATGCACTCGGTGCTACGTACCTTGTCGTAACAAATCTGTTTTGAACATGCCTTCATCCATCATCCTAACCTTGTTAGAGACCTTCCTAGTGAAGAAATTATTACTGTTGTAATTGACGATGAGAACTACGTAATCTAACACTACTTTCCCTGTAATTGGCAAAATATCCGACTGCAGCTCTCTGTGGTTTTATATAGTAACATCAGTTGTTCTCATCTCCTTATTTCTGAATGGAAACTCTTTTGGTGAGTTATATTTGTACGTCACAAAGGGAACCCTTTACAGCAGGTTTTGCCATATAAAATTCTGACAGTATTACCTGTCACTACAGCATTCATAAAGACAAGAGTTTGTAGTAGTAGAATGGATGGTTGTCCACAGATATTGTGGACATCATTATGGAATTCCACTGTAATCTCAATGTACATTTTTTATCATTTTGGGCCTTCCAGCTCTGCTGTGTGATTGTTGTGCACGTGGCAGTGGGTGCTACATGCAAGAAATTAATTTTATGTTCCCCCCCCCAAATTAAAAGTCTGGATAAACCCTTGTTATGTTATCATGTTAGGGACATGTAGTAATATTAAGGTAAAATGGAGAGAATCTTCTTCTTCTTCAACCTGCTCTGCAAGTGCTTCTGTACATTAATACAAGTAAATAAAAAATTTAGGAAATTTGAAAGGAAATATAGGGATTGCATAAAAAGGAAAGGAGACAAGATTGGGACACAGACATGTTATGTTATATCAACGTAACATTATAGGTACGTCGATATATCATAACATGTCTGTGTCCCAATCTTGTCTCCTTTCCTTTTTATGCAATCCCTATATTTCCTTTCAAATTTCCTAAATTTTTTATTTACTTGTCTCCTGTCATTTTTTTTCTGGATCTAGGTACATACATTTCGCTATTTTGCAGTTTACTTGGTTACAAACGTATTAGCTAATGCATTGTACATCAGTTAAACTGAATTAGCAGTACAGATAATAGGCTCTGTGTAACTGCCAGTACTTAGGTTTACCATCATACAAATATTCACATTTAGTGAAGCTTCTGTTAGTGAGATACGGCAATGCTTGCCTGAGGCTATTTGTTGTTACATTACAAGATTTACATTGTTTACATAGATCTTATCACAACATTGATCATTTGGGTATTAACCTTTACCATCACAACAATTTCCATATATAACAGAGCTTTTGTTAGTGAGATACAGTAATGCTTGCCTGAGGCTATTTTGTACAAGATTTACATGGTTTACAGAGATTTTATCACAATGTTGATCATTGGGGTATTAAGCTTTACCATCACACCAATTTCCACATTTAGTAGAGCTTTTGTTAGTGAGATACAGTAATGCTTGCCTGAGGCTATTTTGTACAAGATTTACATGGTTTACATAGATTTTATCACATTGGGGTATTAAGCTTTACCATCACACCAATTTCCATATATAGCAGAGCTTTTGTTAGTGAGATACAGTAATACTTGCCTGAGGCTATTTTGTACAAGATTTACATGGTTTACAGAGATTTTATCATGATGTTGATCATTGGGGTATTAAGCTTTACCATCACACCAATTTCCACATTTAGTAGAGCTTTTGTTAGTGAGATACAGAAATGCTTGCCTGAGGCTATTTGTTGTTTTATTACAAGATTTACATTGTTTACAGAGATTTTATCAAAACGTTGATCATTGGGGTATTAAACTATACTATCATACAAAATTTCACATTTAGCAGGGCTTTTATTAGTCAGATATAGGATTATGTGGCCTCTATTATACTATTATACATAGCCTAAGGATATTTTTGTTTATTTTACAAGAAGTACATTGTTTTTAACATGACGATGCACTTATATATACCCACAGTGGAACTATATCACTGTACCAAATTTCATGTTTAAATGTGTTACCATTAGTGAGTTACGCTTTTTCAAGTGGAAGAAGTAGTGTCGGAAGGTGAACAATTTACAAAATAGACTCTTGTTAATTTAACCCCTTTATCTACCATTTTATAATCACAGTTAGTTTCTACATATTTATTTTAACAGAAATCCAGTAAGCAGCAAACTGAAAGTGAAAGTGATGAAAAACCGTATATATGGATAGACCATAGCAATCCCTATATACACAGTACTACTGTGTGATACTACTGTGTGACATGTGCATGTATTACATTGAGAGGAGTGTCAACATCAGTATTACAATAATTACAAGGGTTAACAACAAATACTTTTGTTATGTTGCTATTAGCGATGGTATCTCTACACATGCTGACTTTCAGGTTGATGGTTACCATGGTTGCTGAGTTTTGCTCATTAGTTATCCTCATTCATAATACATTGCTGGGAGAGATAACGATCAGTAGTACATGAACTACAGGGGTTAACGAAAAAACTATACCTCTATTCCCCAGTACGTAATGATACATTTCCACATGCAAAGATTCAACTTCATTGACTTTATGGTTATTGAGTTACGCTTCTTCAAGAAGAATAATAAGAAGAAGAAGAAGAAGAAGATGGAAAACATGGCAAAAATGTGAAAAGCACTTTTTAAGCTATTACACACATTTTACATCACAACACATCCAATTTTTGTATACTGGTTATTTTTCACACATATTTTACCTTGATATCATTAAAAGTGAAATCAACCTCAAATTGAAAGTGAAAATGAATAATATCCTTATATATGGTTTTCAATGGGGATAGACCATAGCAATCCCTATATACACAGTACTACCGTACTGTGTGATACTCCCAGAGTACATAAAATACACAGCAACCAAAAACACCAAATTGTTCATCATCTTAATCTTCTCCTTTCTTCTAATTCACTTTAAATGGCCTATTACTCATACACAAAAAACTTTTATACTGAAACCTACATGATCCTTAACAAAATGTACATGCACCTGCTCCAAATGTAGTCAAACTCAACAACACAAAATCATATTAGAGAGTCAGTAGACTCTCTATGTAGGGATGGCGCCGACACGGACACGCCCATTTTCCAGATGAAACAGCTCATAGCTCCTGAACGCTACAGTTATAAGCCTTTTCAAGCATATAACGAGGCTCTACGAATCTTTTTCTATCATATAAGACCCTCAAAGTATGTAAAATACACGTATACAACGACATACGGAAACTGCCACACCTCCGTTTTTGAATTTTTTTTCATCATCTTCTTCTTCTTCAAACGGTCTACCTCAAAATTGACAAACGCGCTCACATCTATTTTAGCATAAAACGATTCCTTTCTCTCCGGTGCATGATCCTAGGCCAACAGAATCGTCGTAGGATCCCTCTCGCAAGGGAACAACAAGGATTTACGAGCACTTCCGTATAGTCGGACGCCATTTCCTTGTTGATTGCATATTTGTGATGTGATTACTCATGCGCTATTAGACGATCGCGCCTGCGTCAACATAATATGCACAGCCCTCTGCATTTTCACGTGCATAAGTTACACGCATAAAGCGGGCTGCTAGTCTATGTGCTGCTTTTCGCCGCGCTGTTGGTCGTCTACTTGTTGTTCATCGTCATTTTGACACTTCTCTGCGCTCCAGTGGTACAATCGCTCTCAGGTATGTCAGTTTTACTGTAGTTTGGTATCCACTTTTATCTTTTCTCATAAATACAGAGTCCCGTCAGTTTGTGTGTCCTGAAGGCCCTTCGCTACTGCTGCCATTCACAATTGCAATAACTTTCAGGTAATATAAGCTTACATCGGCCATGTAGCTACTAATGTCCTTTTCATGAAGGTAGCCAAACAAATGCCCAGGGTGTTGGGGAGGACCATGTGTAGATAACAGCTAGGAGACTGTTAAACAAAGCTGTGCGCAAGTCCACTAAGGGCCTGCTGGATTTTTGCTCAAGAGCATTAGATCCACAGAACTCAAAGGTAGAACTTCAGTAAAGGGTGTCACACTATGGCCTCAGAGCCATTTTTCTATGACTCTGGCTTGTAAATAGAGACATTTCCATACCTATTAATGAGGATGACCAGTGTGTTGTAGCTGAAGAACTCCCACACTCATGACAAATGTTGCATGTGCATACCGAGAAAGAAATGGGAGTGCTCTAGTGAGTGTCCCGTTACTGACACAGTGGTTATGCCATTCTGACCTTGAAGGCAGCCTTTGATAAGCCAATACAAGAAGACAGGCACGCCTTAGACAATGTGATAGTGTCCCACTATTGTAAAGTAATCAAATTTTCCTGTGAGGGTCTTAAAGGTGACTTGTTCCAATTAGTAGTGGTGGTTGCCTAAATCAACTTAGTATTTCCCTGTAGTCCCTATGTGATGTACACTGTGTGTTCTGGCAACTACCAGAAAATCACTATGTTGACAAGGTGGATGGATGCCTTGCTGAGCAATGATGTAAACTCAACCAATGAGCAAAGCACAGATACAGAATGTGCAGATGTGAAGTAGCCATAGCATGTCCCCTGGATAGTGCAGCTAGAGATATGTATGTGCAGGTGCTATCACATCCACTGAGGGATGTTGCAGCTGCAGGTCAAAAAACAATCACGCTTAACCACCCTCTACATGGCATATCTGGCTGCAATACAAGTGTTGTTGGATTGTACTTAATGAAATAGTTGTGGTGTACCTTGTGCACTAAGCCAATGAGACTATATATAGCTGTGACAACTCTCCATTACAAATGTGTTCTGACTGATCCTTTTTCCCTTCTGTCCCCTAAACGTCCTTCATCTCCTATCTTCCCAGATCTTGCATTCTACCAAACAAAGCCACACATTTTACCTTTTTCTTACCTGCATGTCACTGAAATGTGCACACAATATTCAGCTTATGGCTAAGTGGGTTCACCCACAATGCTGCAAGTATTCGTCTAGCTTTATGTAAGCAGTGCTGAGTCACTTATGGGCATGATGTGTGTATATACAGTACCTCTGTTTGTGTGCATGTTCCTCTAATATTCCCCACTCTGCCATACAGATATCCCTCTGTCTGAACCTATATAACCAACTGAAACCCTCAACAACACCTCCAGAATGTGGGTTTATCCTGAGTTTTTCCCTTATGGATTTTATCTCCGGTTTTCCCTGGGGGTTCCCGTGGCATTTCCCTAAATGTTGTCACTATATGCAGATCTACTATTGTAAGAACTACATGCATCATTACAATTGAAAGCCACATGTATTTCCAGCTGTCATCTCATCAATACTTCCTTCATGTCATATCCTCATTTCCTATTTATTCCTTACCTAATCTGACTATGTTGAATAATGATCCATCATTGTACATCTTTATTATATTATGGCTTTTGTACTTTCCACACTTTCTTTGTCAAGTCCTACTACTGATTACATCTATTCCCAGCAATATTTCCCCATATACAATAATATTTCCTCACAATCAATAGCAGTATGTTGTATCTTGTTCTCAGCTCTCTGAGTATGACTTCAATAGCAATATTCTTGTTGCGACATTATAGCAACAAGTAGAATGTAAAATAAGCAAGTAAGGATGGTAAAGCAATCCACGAAGAAGCAGAATTTGAAGTGGACACTGCTAGATATTATACCCAAGAAAAATGAGTGAAACAAGTGTAAAAAACATTTCATTAAAATGTTGAAGGATGTAGGGATGGTAGTGCCAAAAATTAAAGAAACAAGATTGTAATGACGTGAGTGGTGCACAGTGAACAACTGATTATGATCTGACCATATACACAACTTATGTATGTGGGGAAATGAAACCACGTGGAAATTATGCATGCACAAAGATGAATTACAATTCATGCACATATGCAGACAAGGGATAATTGCATGCAACAATAACAACATGCGTAACCCCTCCCTACATTTTGTTTCATGGGGTTACGCATGTTGTTATTGTTGCATGCAATTATCCCTTGTCTGCATATGTGCATGAATTGTAATTCATCTTTGTGCATGCATAATTTCCACGTGGTTTCATTTCCCCACATACATAAGTTGTGTATATGGTCAGATCATAATCAGTTGTTCACTGTGCACCACTCACGTCATTACAATCTTGTTTCTTTAATTTTTGGCACTACCATCCCTACATCCTTCAACATTTTAATGAAATGTTTTCTACACTTTAATAATCTGCTCCGTGTTGGTACCTTCCTGTCTGAGAAGTAGTCAGACAGACAGACAGACAGATCAACTACAGTAACCCTCGCTGCGCATGCATGCTGAGGGTTAAAATTAATGAATATCCTAAAGAGTACCAGGGTAGCTATGACATGTATAACCCACATCTGTAAATAGTGAAGGGGTTAAACGTGCTATATTTGCTAATCATGGGCTAAACATCATTGTTTGTGTTAACTGAACTCACACAGCCACAAACCTCACCAGTCTGACCACGACATGAGGTGATCATATATATGGCATGTCATTACGACACTAGGTATTACACACTTGCACACCTGAGCTAAGCTGCACTTACTACACACATGTGCTGCAACTATACTGTAGCCTATACATTTATACACCCAAGGTTTAGTTGAGACCACAGCTGGTCACAAAGCCAGTCCCTCCTATTGTTGACTCAGTACAAGAAGGATCTTAATCCTAGATGTGGAGATTACCTCGACTACAATCATCACAATCTTGCAAGTGGATTTACCACATACCATACTTGTATTACAACTACAGCAATGACACCAGCAGCAGTAGAGGCTATGTCTACACTGTACAGGGAAAGTAGTGTTAGATTACATAGTTTTTACACTTTGTATATAGGGATTGCTCCCATTAAAAACCATATATAAGGTTTTTCATCACTTTCACTTTCAGTTTGCTGCTTACTTGGTTTCTGTTAACATGAATGTGTAACTATACCCAGAAACTATAATTTGATTGATCATAAAGGCGTTAAATTAACAAAAGTCTATATGTAAATTCTCCACTTCCACTTTTTCTTCTTCTGCCTGACATGTTATAATGTGTTGACGTATCCATAATGTTACGTTGACTCAATGATATTTCATAACGTGTCTGTGTCCCAATCTTGTCTCTGTTACGTACTTTTATGCAATCCCTATATTTCCTTTCAAATTTCCTAAACTTTTTATTTACTTGTTATACATATACAGAGAAACACATTCATGGTTGGGAGAGTTGGCATGCATGCACAGTACATGCAAAAAAAGCATCAACACTTTAGGATAGTGTTACGGTAGCATTAGGTAGCAGGGTAGCAAGGTAGGGTAGTAGGGTAGTATGGTAGGAGGGTGTTAGGGTATACGGTAGCAGGGTGGGGTGGTAGCAGTTATATTACACTCCATTAGTGGGTTCATGAATCTGAATACATATACCATGACTAAATCATACATGTACATACCTCAACATCAATCAACTACAATACAGAATCACTATGACCCTTTGTCTATGTATTTGTCATCACTTGACCTACACATGTACATGTCCTACAAATAACAGAGGTGGCGGCAGAGGGGGCAATTTCTGCCCTCTCCCCCCAATATTCCAGTAGTGGGCCCAATAAATAGGAGCTATAACAATGGAATGTGTATTACTGCTGCTTCATGCATCTCAATATACTACTATATGCGCACAGATAACAGCTATGTATAAGTAGCCACTGGATACCAGTGAAGCATGACAAATTGAACAATGAGCACGTAGATAAACTGTATCTCACCCCCTCCCCTACCTCCCCTCCCTCCCCACCCCCAACTCCAAACTGCTGCTGGTGCCACTGCCTTTGAATTATAAGTAACTTCAACAAAAACATATATTAACCACCGAGTCACACTCTAAATCCTAGGCTCTTGGTTTCACTTCTTCCTGCATGCCTCTGTAATGGTAAGTACACTACCTCCATACTTACTGTGGTGGCTAGATTGGGGTCTGCTCCATTTCTGAGGAGAACTTCCACTGTACTGGTATGGCCTTTGTGACTGGCCATATAGAGTGGAGTGCTACCTTCCTGTATGGTAGACAAGACAGAATGTCACCATAGCCACTACCTACTTGATTCTTTAACTGACATCACTTATGGAGCATTATTACAGAAACACAACCAACAGCTCTAGAGGCTGTCTGATATATCAGAGTCATTGCCCTCAACAACAATATACTTCCATTTATTAGGCGTACACATCACTAGAAGAGTTAACACACAAAATATGTGCCAATATGTTGGGGTCACTTGGTATGAAATGTTAGGACACATAACAAACTTTGCATGCTGCTATTCCAACAGTACTACATGTATGTAGGTGTCAAATATGCATGGTTGGCCTATTTATTATCTCTTCATATTTTCAAGACATACGTACTTCATAAAAACAATTACAGTGGGAGTGTATGGCTTCACAAACTAGGGGAACCTACCAACTACATCACCAGAATTGTTTATGACATTACAGATTCCCCTTGCAAACTCAGTGGTGAGTGTTGATTTCACATACATGAATATCACTTGTGTTCTGAGGGTTAATTATCATAGAGTCGGTAGACTCTATATGTAGGGATGGCGCCGACACGCCCATTAAGCCTTAACAAAAGTAACGGCTCAGAACTCCAGAACGCGGATGTTTTACGCCTTTTTAGACAAGCTACATGCTCTGCGAGTGCTTCTATACACTTTAATACTCTCAAAGTACGTAAAATATACAGCTACAGTGAATCCCGGAAATTTGTATAAACCCGGATTGTTTATCATCTTCTTCTTCTTCTTCTTCTTCTTCTTCTTCTTCTTCTTCTTCTTCTTCTTCTTCTTCTTCTTCTTCTTCTTCTTCTTCTTCTTCTTCTTCTTCTTCTTCTTCTTCTTTCTAATTCAGTTCAAACGGCCTACCGCGAAACTGGGGTTAGTAATCGCTCTAATTCTTTCATGAAAATCATTTATACTGGAGCGTACATGATCCTTGATGCACAAAATCTACATACCTTCTCCCAAAGCCGTCAAACTCCAGGTCTGCAACCTTACAAGTGTTAGTTTTAGACGCCATTTTCTTGTTTGCTCACGTGCCGAACACGTGAAGTTAGTTTTGTGCACTAGTGATGCAGACTTTGTGTCCGTCGAGCTGTCACTGTTTCGAGCGCTGTGTTGTCTTTTTTGGCTACGTTGCTCCGTTTCTTTACTGTTGCAGGCAACTGGACCCGCTATTATACTCAGTAGGCAATATTCGTACAAGACATGATGTAGGAGTCACTGACAATTGCTAGATATCCTGCTTATAGGTATGGACGGGAGGTAGAACTCTGCACGGAAGTCAGTATGTTTATATGTGTTGCTACACAACTAAAAAAACCAGTGAAACAAGTGTAAAAATATTTTCACTAAAATGTTGAAGGATGTAGGGATTGAAGTGCCAAAAAGTATAGAAACAAGGTCAAAGTACACCATGCATGCAGACAAAGGCAGGGGATGATAGCATGCAACAATCATAACATGCGTAACCCTATATCCCTACATCTGTAAATGCTAAAAGGGGTTACGCATGTTATGATTGTTGCATGCTATCATCCCCTGCCTTTGTCTGCATGCATGGTGTACTTTGACCTTGTTTCTATACTTTTTGGCACTTCAATCCCTACATCCTTCAACATTTTAGTGAAAATGTTTTTACACTTGTATACACCTTGTATTTCATGCCATACACATTATGAGCCTGAGGCCCCACCCCCTAGCTATTACAATACTAAACTAGAAGGTTTCTCATTTATCCAGCTTTGGTTCATGGACATTTAATAGCTTTATCTGAAAGGAGACTTACTCTGACCACAGCATTACCTACATGTATGCTATATCACCAACTACAAGCTGTGGTAATAGCAAGTGGACACTCGATCATGCCACTCACTTATCATACTGTATAGATGGATGTATCTGGCTATACCACGTACATACATGTAACTGTGCCACTGCTGCACAGTTAGTAAAATAGCTTTGTAGTGACTACTATCCACTGCTGTTAACAGAAAATAAACAGCATATGTATGATTAGGACAAGAACCAAAAATATATACACATTATACTGGTATGAATGTTGTACTATTACTTCAGATTAGCCAGAAAAAGAGTAGTGTTGCCAGGATTTCACATACATGTACATGTACGTCACTCCTGCCATTCTCTTGGACTATCCATGTCTTACTCCCTAAACCTAATACCTCTGAAGTGCCTGAGGACTGACTGAAATGTGTACATATGTAGAGATCACCTACCAAGTAGAGGTAGAGGATATGAGGCTGTGTAAATCAATATCATACATTAAGTTGTACATGACAGACTTGTACCACTGAACTGAACTTTACTCAAATCAACCTTCAACAAAACTAATCACTTCTAGAGCTAATTGTCTTCCTGGATGAGAATCACTGTAGATAAAGGGAAAGGGGAACTTGTGTTGTGCAACAGGGACTTAGCCACCCTTGTGTTTGAGAGACACAATGTACATGTACTCAGAGCTCCCCAATGTGGATGTTATTAGCCTTATCAGCCACACAACCTGCTCTGCAAGTGCTTCTGTGCATTAAAATACTCCCAGAGTACATAAAATACACAGCAACCAAAAACACCAAATTGTTCATCATCTTAATCTCCTTCTTTCTTCTAATTCATTTTAAATGTCCTATTACTCTTTCACAAAACACTTTTATACTGAAGAAAAACTTTTATACTGAAGCCTACATGACCCTTGACTAACAAAATGTACATGTACCTGCTCCAAATGTAGTCAAACTCAACAACGCAAAATCCCTTCTAATAATAATCTGCTCCGTGTCGGTACCTTCCTTTAGCTTACCATCTGAGAAGTAGTCAGACAGACAGACAGACAGACAGACAGACAGACAGACACATAGACTAACTACAGTAACCCTCGCTGGGCATGCATGCTGAGGGTTAAAAATTAATGAATATCCTAAAGAGTACCAGGGTAGCTATGACATGTGTAACCCACATCTGTAAATAGTGAAGGGGTTAAACGTGCTATTATTGCTAATCATGGGCTAAACATCATTGTTTGTGTTAACTGAACTCACACAGCCACAAACCTAACAAATCTGACCACGACATGAGGTGGTCATATATATGGCACATCATTACGACAGTAGGTATTACACACTTGCACACCTGAGCTAAGCTGCACTTACTACACACATGTGCTGCAGCTATACTGTAGCCTATACATTTATACACCCAAGGTTTAGTTGCGACCACAGCTGGTCACAAAGCCAGTCCCTCCTATTGTTGACTCAGTACAAGAAGGATCTAAATCCTAGATGTGGAGTTTACCTCGACAACAACCATCACAATCTTGCAAGTGGATTTACCACATACCATACTTGTATTACAGCTACAGCAATGACACCAGCAGCAGTAGAGGCTACGTCTACACTGTCACTGTACACAATAGTTGTGGGCTTACAACAAATTGGGCTGTACTCAGGTGTATCTACATACACAGAAGTAATCACTGCTAGGAGGTTAACTTCTAGAGGTTGCCCAAACATGCCTATTTGGATACTATTAAATATTTCATCCCATAAAATCAAGAGCAGTGAGTAGCCTACACAGCAATAGTCCTTTCATTCGGAGCGGTTGATTTTCAATGTTTCAAAATGTGGCAGTCAAAAGAATCTCTGGTATTAATTGGTACACCAAAATTTACATGTAGCACAAAATGACACTTATTAATGGGTGATTCCAAATCATTTCAACAAATGTTTGCACATGACCCTCTCAGAATTGGACGAAACTTGGTATGTTAGTAGCACTTGAGGTTTTATGAAGCCAGACAAAATTTCACTCTCCTTTATGCTATTGTTTCCTGGTTAAGGCCAATTAAAGGGTTACCTCTTCTATCATTTTTGCTACACCTGGCACTACTCAACGTCCTATAACTTCCTTATTTTTGATTCTTTTATAAAATAAACTATACCACCTTGTAGCAGGAAGAATGGGCTTTCATGTGATATGTTATATGGCTTCATTCATTAAAGTCAGAGAAAACTTGCATTCTTTAAATTTTGACCTTTGACCTATCAAAATATGCTGATTAAATTTTTCTGATAATTTGTGTGGATACTTTATAGACCTTCAACTAACAGTTGTAGAAGTTTTGTTGTGGGGCTCTATTGGGATTAGGAGATACATGGTGGTATACAGTGGTATGTAGGCCTTTTAATCAAAGTTAATGCATTGTTTCACACAATACCACCCTTTTTTGAAGTGTTTGAACAATACAATCAATTTTGAAGTCAAAATGAGTCAGGTTGATTAATTTAGACATTACGTTAGAAATACAGCAACATTATTTTAAACTAAATGAGAAAAAATGCAAGCACAACTAAAGTTCACTTTACTCTACTGACACAATGCAAAACTTTTCACGTGCAGATGTAATTTCTTTCTTTGACAAAGAGTAAGTACGGCCTGTTCTTGTTCGTGGATCTACAAGTGTTAAAATGTCATCTATTGGTACAATACGAATGTCTTGGGTTTCTGGATATTTGAATGAAGTGGAAGGCCCATGTGGATGAAGAAATGTTAGCTTCACCTGACTCTCCTCTTGAATGATTTTCAGCACACAAGCCAACCACCAATTTCCATCACACAAGCACGTGACAAAGCCAACAATTGATTCTGGTGGAAGATCATTTTTTGTTAGGGTAACTCTCTCCTTCCTGGAATTGTCAGAAGCAGAATAAAAACTGACTCTCACTGTACTCTTTGATATGGGAACAAAGGAGTGCAGTTTTCTTGTACCTGGAATTGTGCGTGACTGTTGAAAGCGTTGCTCAAGATTATGCTGTTCTCTTTCATAATCTTCCATGCTGCAATAACCAAAGTGAACAGCTGGTACATTTGTGGATGCCCAATCAAACAGCTGGCGAGGAGTCATTATCTGGTCATTGTACGGCCTTTGTAAACTAGCTCGAGCTGCTAGTCGCTTTACTGTTCCACCTAGACCATCACAAGCACCTTTTCCATGTGAAGTGGCCGAAAAATGCCACTCAGCTGGTATGCCGAAATCATTTCTGTGATGGCACAAATTGAGAAAGTTCTTTCGGTTTTTGTACTGAGATGCAGCACCATCAGAAAAATAGATTATTTTCTTAGGTTGTGATCTTTCAGAAAGAAACTTTTTCAAGAATGCTATGAAGAATTTCTGAAAAAGGTAAAAAGCTATAGTATCATGATGTAGACAATCTGAAATTATCACATAGCTTAGATGACGTAGCTCTCCTGAATCAACAAAGTAGGCAACAAAAGGGTGGAGCGTTGCCTGTGAGTTATTCCAATGGAATCCTTGGGCAGCATCTTGGAGAATAAAGGAATAATTTTCAGAAAAATCTACAGTGACCAAAATTTCCCCCACCTGCAGATTTGTTTTGCATTTTGAGTAGAATTGAGCTTGCTGACTAGCTATGAAAGAATGGGGTCGGAGGAGCTCTAGCTTTTCACTGAAGATCTCAATGAATTCCTCGACTGGCACACAAAATGTTTCAAGTGTTGATCTGTCAGTTGAAGTCCATTGTTTGTAGACAATTTGGTCCATGTCATTTTCGTCTAGGAGTGCTATAAGGTCGTCCTTTAACTTTGTAATACCAGGACAGGCTTCACATCCACCCAAGAAGCATTTAGGCAGTGGTGGATTGCACATGATCCTTGCTAAACAGTGATGATATGTTGGTAGATCTGATAGTCGCATTTCAAACATCATCAATTTCACATTTTGATGTATAGTGCATACACATACTGAGTGTGTACCACTAGCTCCAGCCAATATGCAGTGTTTGGGGCGAATTTCAGCAAATTTTGAAAACCCAATTTTTTGATCGGGAAATTTCTCTTTGAATTCACGATACACCTCTCTCAAGTTGCTCAGAACCAGCCGCTTTTGAACATGCAAACGCTTACCCTCTTTTTTTACTGATACAAAATCCTTCTTGCCAGGCATTACTCGGCTGATGTCATCAGATTCATAAAATGAGCGAACAATATCAACTGTTTCTGGCAGCAGTGAAGGTCCAGGTTTTGGACCAGGAAGAGAAAGAACCCCCTTCTCTTCAACGAGTTTCTTTGATTTTCGTGCCATGTAGTTTGATACACCGAATTCCTGCTGAATTTTCAACAGTGACCAACTTTTGGGCAAAACAGTAAGAACTTGCAATTGCTCACTCCTTCGTGTAGTTGACTGAAACTTCTCTTTCAGCTGTTGGATCATCTCACTTCCATCATCAATTGTTTCTCCACTGATAACGGTACGCTTCATTGCCTCAGTGATCTGTTTAACCTTTTGCCTGGAGTAATTCTTCCCACGGGCTTTACTCTGTGAGTAAGGTGTCTCACCAATGTCTGCTAAGCACATATTGAGTGAGTGAATGGCTTCTGGGGTGTGAACATAGACTTCAGCCTTTTCAGTTTCTGAACTGGGAGAGTCAGGCTCGGGGATGGGAACTGTTGGTTCCTTGCTCAACTTCTTCCTGCAGGTGTCACATATTTTTGAATCTATTGAAATTTGTGGAGCTCTCTCACACATCCATTCTGTGACAGGTCGGAGGTTCTTCTTGCGGCTACTCCAGCTATGTCCAGGTATATCAAAGGGATTGCAACAGGAGTGAGCCATTGTAGACCAAAGCAAATCTTCAAGGGCAAATGAGAAGGCAATAGGCACCAAAAAGCAATAATTGTCTTGAATGGTGTAGTGACTAAGATTAACACTTGATAATAAACTCTAGATGCTACAAGTGAACAAACTTATATACCCAGAAGGGAAACATGATTACAGAAAGATCCCAGACATGATTTCTACTAATAAAGGAAACCAAAGATTATATCACCTAAAGTTTACCCTATAGCTGAATGGAAGTGAAGAAGGATGTGGAAAATGTGAGGAAGGGTACACAAATTACACATGAAAGGTAGTGTAGGTAGAGTTCCCATAATTAGTGTCCTAATATATCACAAATAGAGAAGAAATTGAAGCAAATATGTACTAATCATTACAACTATGGCTAATTAGCACAGCCATGTTCCTTGGACCAAAGGAATGAGTATCTTTACTTGTGGTCTATAAGGACAATAATTATTGGGAACTCTACCTACACTTCCTTTCATGTAATTTGTGTACATTTCCACATCCTTCTTCCACTCCATTCAGCTGTTTAGGTGATGTAATCTTTGGTTTCCTTTATTAGTAGAGATCATGTCTAGGATCTTTCTGTAATCATGCTTCCCTATGGCTGATTAGCAAAGCCATGTTCCTTAGTCAAAATGATTGCCATGGCTACATACCATTCTTTGTCATCATACTTATCACTTATCAGGTACTACCAGCAGGTTCATGGTCAACTGTGTGATGCAAAAATGTATCAAACAACAAACACATACATGCACAACCAAATACAATACCATTAAGCAATTTTAATGAATTTAATTAGTCTATATAGAAGAAAGAAGAAAGTAATTGTTACCGCATAATGTCTCACTTAATCAACCTGACTCATTTACTGACTGTATTGTTCAAACACTTCAAAAACGGGTGGTATTGTGTGAAACAATGCATTAACTTTGATTAAAAGGCCTACATACCACTGTATACCACCATGTATCTCCTAATCCCAATAGAGCCCCACAACAAAACTTCTACAACTGTTAGTTGAAGGTCTATAAAGTATCCACACAAATTATCAGAAAAATTTAATCAGCATATTTTGATAGGTCAAAGGTCAAAATTTAAAGAATGCAAGTTTTCTCTGACTTTAATGAATGAAGCCATATAATATATCACATGAAAGCCCATTCTTCCTGCTACAAGGTGGTATAGTTTATTTTATAAAAGAATCAAAAATAAGGAAGTTATAGGACGTTGAGTAGTGCCAGGTGTAGCAAAAATGATAGAAGAGGTAACCCTTTAATTGGCCTTAACCAGGAAACAATAGCATGAAGGAGAGTGAAATTTTGTCTGGCTTCATAAAACCTCAAGTGCTACTAACATACCAAGTTTCATCCAATTCTGAGAGGGTCATGTGCAAACATTTGTTGAAATGATTTGGAATCACCCTAATAGCATACAGTGAACTTGATTTGATAAAGTATTACCATGAGTATTGCATAACATCTTTGTATGGGTCAAAGGTCATAAAACCTGTGGCGGTATTTTTGAAAAAGGTGCATGTGTAGTTTATTCTAATCCAGATATCAGTACTAGGTGAAATGCCTCTACATTGTGAGTGAGAGAGGGAACTCACTAATGACACGTAAAGGAAATATATATCAAGATACACTATGAGCTGATACAGTCATGTATACAAATGAAATGTACTGGAAAAGTGCGAACCCTTTTGCAGTTATGACTAGCTATGGTTCTAACACACACACACACACACACACACACACACACACACACACACACACACACACACACACACACACACACACACACACACACACACACACACACACACACACACACACACACACACACACACAAACACATCGTCCTTTAATTAATGTGCACATTCAGGTGAATATATATGTCTGCATACAGCTCAAAACTCTTACTATAACAAAATTACGAATACTGCTTGTCAGCATATCCATGTTAATCATCCACAACAAGCACTGTTTACAAAAATTGGTAATTTGCCTATTTCCTTCAACAACACACTTCTTTCTGCTCCAGACGTTAACTGTGCTGAACACTAATGCCGCTTCAAAATATCTCCACGTTTGGTACTCTTAACAGCCACAGTTTACAGGAAAACTTATTTACAGACAGAGACAGAGAGACAGACAGAAACACACACAGACCAACTACAATAACTCTCCCGTGCATGTGCGAGGGTTACAAGCATAAATAATGTCACTCTGCCAAAGAGGATAGAACATCAGGACACAGTTGAGACATCCCGCACTTATCAAAGGAAATTATACTGAAACCTGGTAATATCCCTAAAAAGTCTTGAAACAGAAAAGTACGGCAATTTAATCAAGGAAGGTTACTCATGTTACTGTTACAAACTATCATCATCAGCATAGGTGCCTGATGATGACAATATTTTAGCTCAGAACGACACTGTTTGGAGTGAAGGAAGGCCTCTGTTTATCTGACTGGTCATACTGTCTTTTGCTATTCATTTAAATTTGTTATTGCAAATTTTTAGGTATATATATATATTTTGGTTGTTTATTGTGCATACATGCTTGTAATGGTTTCATGTGCAGCATAAAGAAGGTAGGGCCTGCACATGTACACAAAAAGGGCAGTTCTATAATAAAAAAACAGCATAACAAATGTTCTTAAAAATTCACTAAAATGTTGGATGTAAGAATAACAATAGGTATACAATGGGGGTAGAACTCTGCACGAAAGTCAGTAGGTTTATATGTTTTGCAATAAAACACCCTTTCTCATACGTCCTCCTGCCTGTCACTTCACACAAACCATACCAAAATGGCTCAAAATGTCCCAAGCCACTCCCAAAAAGACATCACCAACAATAACATTCATTACAGAAATGGCAGGTCAATTGTGAACATTACCAACTTGAAGATATGGTGCCCATTAACAAATGCTCTATTTCATAAAGACTGATACTCTGGAGTCGACACTCATAAAACATGAAATGTACAATATGCAGAATCACCTCTTTGAATACTTTATGTATTTCCATGGATTATGCTTAAGAGAACACATACATGTACCTATTGACCAGAGTCTACGATATGGAGTGTGTCAAACATGACCAATACTCTAACATACATTTATGATAGCTACGTAAACAGATGAATACAGTATAAAGGAATTTAAATTAATGAATGGCCACTTGTTCTCATTACACAATGCACTATCTGGCCAGCAGACTCTTGTCAACCAATACCGTGGTGTCTATGCTTTAATTTACTAAACATATTGTGATGTTGCCTAGCAAAGTATAAATCCAGCAAGACATAGGATGATGGTATGAAATGATAAATAATTCAGGACATGAAAAGTAAGCTTTACAGGAGAATGTACATGACTTCAATCATCCATGAGATGCTTAGAAAGAAAGGCAAGGCAACACAACACAGCAGAAAGACAACAAAACTCGCCCAAGGCAGTTGTTTCAAAGAAAAATTAGCTGCCTCGGGTGGGACTCGAACCCACAAGGGTCCACTTTCTAGGTGACGCTCTTACCTACTGAGCTATCGAGGCAGCTCAGCTGGTTGGACTCGAATCACATGTACAATACAACATGTACATATGCACTACACTCTAGAATGTGGCCTCTATTCCTGATTGAACTATATAGACTTTGTATGCACAGTAGGCACAAGATTAACCATAGAGAAACTGTAGATAGCTACGCAAGGAATATATGGATGTGCCTGTGGACTAAGTTAGATATCTCCATGTTAGTTCAGTATTACCAGTACCTCTCCAAAATCATGGGACACAAGGTGATGATGAAATGGCATATCATTACAACAGTAGGTAGGTACAGTCATGGCACTCCACCAGCTAAACCATAATTACAAAACACTGCATACATTTACTACAGATTTACAGCACAGCCTATACATTTCTAAAACTTATGCACATTTTAAGCCTTGTTGAGACTACAGCAGAGTCTCAAGACAAATCAGAAACAACATCATTAGCTGTAGACTATGTCTGCACTAACTTTACCACCTGTGAGCACACAATACACCATTTCTTAACTTGTACATGGGTCAAAAGGTCATAAAAATAATATTGTGTTCTTTTGTGTTGCACACGTAACAGCTGCATGCCATCATCACTGCCTTAGCTACCTCTGATAGAGTTATTCTAACCCTCACAATGGTTTCAGAATTGTCACTTTGTGCATGTGTGTTAGAAAGTGTAATTGCCAAGGAAAGTACTTGGTCGAGCTGCAATTTTAATGTGTGTTATGTTGACAATAGATACTGAGGACAGAGTCAATTGAGGCCAAAAGGACACAACTCACTAGTCCTATATCAGCATGGCACATGCACTGGTTCAGAAGATCTAAAACTAAACTACAAGTTGGAGTGGTCTTAGTCCTATGAGCATGCATTGTCTTACTCCATAGTCAGACACCATGACACCTGGCACAGGTAAGTCTCTATTCCAATCTTTAATGTTACATGATATTTACAGCACTCTCTACATCACCAATAGCTACTTAGCAAACTTTAGAACTCACATTGAGTCCACAGCCTACGCTAGTTTCCTGCTTAATAAGCCTGTGTTGATCAAAAATAGGCTTCATATTGATCTAGTTTTGGTTCTTCAGCATTATATTAGTACTACTAACCTCAATTTCTTGTATGAGGATTACCTCAACTACATTACCTACAAAACTAACAGTTATGACTTATGAGGCCTGTACAGAACATTTGTTACTTGTATGGAATAATGTTTTGCACTATTACTTATACACGACTATCACTAACAACTCTATAGAGGCACTGTTAGCAATGACAGTTCTTAGCACTAACAAACATAATGTAATTTTGTGAACTTATTGCGTGGTCAAACAGGATACCCATCAAACATTCCAACAGATGGCATCCTTTGTATACAAGTATATCTAGTACGAACAAACTAGACAAATACACGGAGAAGGTCATTGTCAAGACATTAGTAGTAGTGGAGAGTTTAGTTACGTCTACAACACATAGCAAAACACTAAAAACGAAGATAGCATGGTATACAGCAACAGACCTTTGGTGGTGCCCCTCCACTGATGTCACCAACACTTTAGACTCAACCCACGCAAACGCCACATATTGCGCTCACCCTTGGCTCATATGGCACTCCACAAGAAGTAGCAAATAGCGACACAGAGACTCATGATTACCACGCTCAGCGGCTCATTAGCCAATCTTACGCTGTGCTCGTTTTAATTGTGCGGTGGAAGGAAATAAAAACACGCACAATTAGATCATAGATGACACGTAACCGGCTATGTGTCTATATTATCTATGATTAGATCTACGCGCGCAACGGGATAGCGCCATCACAACACTGAAGCATGCGCACATTGTCAACTTACACACACATCCGAATCAGCAAAAATATCGCGGAAACAACATCAACGTTCTGAAGTTCAAAGTACGTTTAGGCATAGCTATATAGCCTAACATAATCGTTTTTGGCACAGGTCCGTCTTGGCAGGATGCACATGCGAAATACGCAACTTCGAGGGTACGGCCCAATATAAACATAGCTCCGCAGCTAGATCTAATTACGAAAGAGCAGCTAATCTCTCGGCGCGTACGAGGTATTCTAGTAAGCCTAAGGGGAAGTATCTCTATACGGATGGTAGGTATTAAAAATGGACATCAATGTGCAAAAGCCTTTAGAAAGCATCTCAGCATCCCCAGTTCTGCTACGACAGTGTTACGGGCACTGGTCGCTAATGATAAATCAACTCTTTCGGGTAGATGGCAGGAGTAAGGGGAGTAAGGGGATCCGCAATCGCGCATGCGTAATTAGCTATGTCCTAGCCTTGGGGGGATGGTTGCTTAACCATAAGACATGGGGGAGGCTGCAGCCGCCAGAGCACCCGGTTCGACGCCTATGCTTTCAACTTCAGTGTATGCAAATGAACCCTAAATGTCCTAGGTTGACCTGTCTCAAGTCACCCAGCACTATAGCTTAACTCACTAATTCTTTCCTTGAAAAATAGTCAATCTACCTAATTGAAAACCTTTAATTCATTCATTTCCAAAATTTTGAAAATATAAAGTCAAAGAGTTGTTAGGGTTAAAGGATAGTGTTTCAGCACTGACAGCTCAATGGCAAGCCAGTATAGAACCACAAAGAAGTCACAACAAAGGACGTTGCATTACCTATGCTACCTGTTTGTTGGCAGAAAGTTGTTAAGCTCATTCTCTACCAGCATTTCACTGAAGTCTTTTAGGCCAACAGTCCTGAGTAGTTCATCTACACCAGCATTGTGGTCCTTTCCAGGCTCATCACATATAATCATGGAAACTGACTCCATTTTAATCTTGTGATAGCTATAGCTATACACTTATGGGAGCTGGCTCTTTTTCAGACTATATTATAATCTCCAAGCCAGCAATCTGTCCTCGTGCTAATGAGCTTGATCAGCAATAATTACACGTATGCAGGATATGGTAGTAATGGTATATTCAAGCTATGTAATGTTGTCATGGCAGGATTTGTCATTAGGACACTGAATATTATTCTGTATAATGACACCCCACATGTCTGAAGGCTGACTGGTGTGTATACATGTGTGTTTTGATGCTTGATAACCCTACCAATAATTTAGATACACTTTAGCAGTTAAGCTACTTTATCATAATTGCTATGGTCTATCTCCATTGAAAACCACCTTCATATCACTTTTAATGATATGAAGGTGAAGAATATGGGAAAAGTAACCATGAAACAAAAAATGGTTGATCTGTGATGTAAGATAAGCATAATATCTCAAAAAGTGCTTTTCACATTTTTGCCATGTTCTTCATCCTTCTTCTTCTTCTTATCGTTCTTCTTGAAGAAGCATAACTCAATAACCATAAAATCAATGAAATTGAATCTTTGCATGTGGAAATATATCAATACATACTGGGGAATAGAGTTATAATCCTTGTAGTTCATATACTAGCTACTGATCGTTATCTCTCCCAGCAATGTATCACACAGTACGGTAGTACTGTGTATATAGGGATTGCTATGGTCTATTCCCATTGAAAACCATATATAAGGTTTTTCATCACTTTCACTTTCAGTTTGCTACATATGGGACTTCTGTTAACATGAATGTGTAACTATACCCAGAAACTAACTGTGATTATAAAATGGTATAATTTGATGCATGAGAAAGGTATTAAATTAACAAAAGTCTATTTTGTAAATTCTTCATCTTCTTCTTCTTCTTCTTCTTCTTCTTCTTCTTCTTCTTCTTCTTCCGCTTGAAGAAGCGTAACTCACTAATGGTAACACATCTAAACATGAAACTTGGTGAAGTTATGTAGTTCCACTGGGGGTAGTGCATCGTCATGTTAAAAATTTTGTAAACAATGTACTTCTTGTAAAATAAACAAAAATAGCCTCAGGCCATGTATTATTAATGGGGGCCACACAGTCCTATATCTGCCTAATGAAAGGTCTGCTAAATATGAAATTTTTTATGATAGTATAGTTCAATACCCCAATGATCAACGTTGTGATAAAATCTCTGTAAACAATGTAAATCTTGTAATATAACAACAAATAGCCTCAGGCAAGGATTACTGTATCTCACTAACAAAAGCTCCAATAAATGTGGAAATTGATATGATGATAAAGCATAATACACCAATCATCAACATTGTGATAAGATCTCTGTAAACAATGTAAATCTTGTAATACAACAACAAATAGCCTCAGGCAAGCATTACTGTATCTCACTAACAAAAGCTCCAGTAAATGTGGAAATTGGTGTGATGGTAGAGCTTAATACCCCAAAGATCAACGTTGTGATAAAATCTCTGTAAACCATGTAAATCTTGTAAAAAATAGCCTCAGGCTAGCATTACCATATCTCACTAACAAAAGCTTCACAAAATGTGGAAATTGGTGTGATTATAAAGTGTAACACACCAATAATCAACATTGTGATAAGATCTATGTAAACAATGTAAATCTTGTAATACAACAACAAATAGCCTCAGGCAAGCATTTCTGTTTCTCACTAACAATAGCTCCCTTAAATGTGAAAATCGGTGTGGTGGTAAAGCTTAATACCACAAAGATCAACAGTGTGATAAAATCTCTGTAAACCATGTAAATCTTGTACAAAATAGCCTCAGGCTAGCATTGCCATATCTTACTAAAGCTCTACTAAATGTGAAAATTGGTGTGATGGTAAAGCATAATACCCCAAAGATCAACATTGTGATAAAATCTCTGTAAACCATGTAAATCTTGTAAAACATAGCCTCAGGCTAGCATTACTGTATCTCACTAACAGAAGCTCTACCAAATGTGGAAATTGGTGTGATGGTAAAGCTTAATACTCCAATGATCAATATTGAAATAAAATCTTGTAAATAGTAGCCCCAGGCACTGCTTTGCAATATATCATTAACAAAAGTTCCACTAAAAGTAAAATTTGGTACAATATAATACACAAAATTGATGTTGCAATAAAAATGTTGGATAGCCTCAGGCTACAAGCTCTATTAGCTAATATGTTAGCTACCAAGCAAGCTACAAAAATAGCAAAATGCATGTACCAAGGTCCAGAAAAAAAATGATGGGAGACAAGTAAATAAAAAATTTAGGAAATTTGGAAGGAAATATAGGGATTGCATAAAAAGGAACGGAGACAAGATTGGGACACAGACATCTTATGATATATCGACGTACCCATAATGTTACGTTGATATATCATAACATGTCTGTGTCCCAATCTTGTCTCCGTTCCTTTTTATGCAATCCCTATATTTCCTTCCAAATTTCCTAAATTTTTTATTTACTTGTTATGAATGAGGATAACTAATGAGCAAAACTCAGCAACCATAGTAACCATCAACCTGAAAGTCAGCATGTGTAGAGACATCATCACTATTAAGCAACATGACAAAAGCATATGTTATTAACCCTTGTGATTTTTGTAATAATGATGTTAACACTCCTCACAATACAATACATGTATACATCTATATAGCGATTACGTACTTTCATTTTGAATGTACATGCATAGTACATACGTTTACGTATGTATTTTTTTTATAATAATATGTCATACATATGACAGGAGAACATGTACATAGGAATTATGCTAATACTAGACATGAACCCCTATGCTACTAAGTGTTGTACAATGAATAAGAAAGTTGGTGTATAAAACGGGCAAGTGTAGGTGCATAAACAGAGGTTGGGTCCATAAGTTGATGGTGAAGGGTACAAAGGAGTACTTGTAACTATTAGTCCAGCAAAAGGGTTCATGGACTGTCATGGGTCCATGTACTTTTCCGCCATCCAAATGGCCTTAAAGTTATGGCTATTTCCCGTTTATACAGTATCTAAAGTTGGCCATTTTGTTTACGTCAGTGAACCTGCCCAAAGGGCTACGTGCATTTTGCGTTTGAGAAGCATAGCGGGGTACTAAATGCTACCTGAAATGTAAGCTAATGTAAATATAGCGCACTTCTCAAGCTTCCTGGTCTGTTGCTGGGCCAGTTTTTTGCTTTCATGATACGTCAGTGAGCATGCGGAAAAGGGCTATGTGCATGAGAGCGATGGGGAGTAGCTAATATGCTTTTGAGAAAGGCGATTGTTGTTCAAAAGCCTGACAGGTTACTAAACGCTACCTGAAATATAAATACAGTGTGCCTCTCAAGCCTTCTCTGTGGCTGGGCCAGTTCTTTGCTATTTTCCATATACTTTCATTAGACGGGAGGCGGGGTTCCAATGTATATATAATTATACTTATATAGCTCATTAAATGTGCCAAAGGTGTTGCACTTTAGTGCATTCATTCTTACTGTGTTTGCTAGGTTAACATTTGCTCCACTCTTCAGAAGTGTATCCACTATATCTTTATGTCCTTCTTGACAGGCCACATACAATGGACTATAACCATTCTGTGTGTAAAGAAAGTTAAGAGGAGAAGATTTGAATTAAACAAATGGCATATCATGTTACTTCTGATGTTTGCATTGTTAACTGTCCTATGTATAACAACAGGAAGAGTAAAAAGTGTACCGACAATTATTGATAAATTGAAACATTCATTGCTGCTTATTGTTCTATTGTTATGTATCTCATTAGCATTTGTTAAACAATGCACAGTCAAGAATAAAATATATAGAGGTCCACAGAGCAATGACATATAACAGCAAAAATTGATTGTTATTTTTATGGTTATCTCAGTTGCATGTTTCAAAAGAAAAGATCTTTATAGTTCCACTACACATGAGAGTGTGTGTGTGTGTGTGTGTGTGTGTGTGTGTGTGTGTGTGTGTGTGTGTGTGTGTGTGTGTGTGTGTGTGTGTGTGTGTGTGTGTGTGTGTCTATGTGTGTGTGTGTGTGTGTGTGTGTGTGTGTGTGTGTGTGTGTGTGTGTGTGTGTGTGTGTGTGTGTGTGTGTGTGTCTATGTGTGTGTGTGTGTGTGTGTGTGTGTGTGTGTGTGTGTGTGTGTGTGTGTGTGTGTGTGTGTGTGTGTGTGTGTGTGTGTGTGTGTGTGTGTGTGTGTGTGTGTGTGTGTGTGTGTGTGTGTGTGTGTGTGTGTGTGTGTGTGTGATTTCCACTAAGGAATTAATGCAATGTGTACTCCTAATTGTTTATGGATTGATAGCCAGGGTAGGTAACCACACTTGGTGGTCAAAATAACCGTGCATTTTTGCAGTGTAGAAACAAAACAATGTAAATGTGGTTTCAGTTCCATATACTGTGTTTAGCAATAATTGTTGTATAAAAACAGTAACTGCAACATCACAAAAAATGTTACCTTATCAGCCAAGTTAATATCTGCATTAGCATTTATCAGAAGATTTACGACATCACTGTGACCATACTGTGCAGCATAACTTACTGCTGTTGTCCCATCCTGCATAAAGGTACAGAGCACAGATACAGAGCTTATTAATGGAACAAAACAGCCATTTTTAGTAATATCACAGGACACAATATGATCTACCTCATCTTGTGAATCAACACTGACATGACCAGTGAGCTGCCTCCTGATAGCCTCAATGTCTCCTTCTTTAGCAGCTCTGAAGAGGGCATCCTTTCCTTCCTTGGAGAAAATAGGATGGAAGGTGGCTGTCTACAACATGTATTAGTACAGAACACTTCCATACTTCATTCAATATGTGTACCTAACACAGCCAAATGGGATTTAAAAATATAAAAAGGGACATACTCGGAGTCTCAAAAGAAGGAAATTTATACACTAATCACACCAGAAATGGATATATGCAAGTGTAGCTTTATCAAATATGCCTGGAACAACTAATCCTCTCTGTCAAATGCCGTGTATGGTGTACAGGTATGTAAGTTATGCTTACTATTATTTATCACATGAATCAACTAGCTAAGTTGTCATAATTCTAAAAAGAGATTTTCTCACCAAAACCCAATGCTTTAAGTTTGTTGGTATGTTTGATTCCTTTTTCGTTTGAGAGCACTGGATCCTGTCTTCTGAGAGTAGTGTGGCAAAGTGAGACCTACCACTATCAGCACCACACAATGGACAGAAGAAGGTAACAATTGGAGTAGTTACACATCCGTAGTGATAGAGTTTTAACACTTCAGTTATTACTTGCTCAATTCTAATGCGAACATCAGAGCACATTTTCTTCTTCGGCTGAATGGTATCCACTGTTAGACACATATGGTTTACAGAAGACTGTATCTTAAATGTTGTATTAAGTGAGCTGACTGTGAATTCAAGACAATTACGATACAGTCTGTCATGGTGGATTCTCCATGGAGGGTCAGAATCCTTTTGCTTTTGCATTATTGCAGTTATAGTGGCCCTACCAATTCCAATAGGAAGAATGAAGCCTTCCAAGGTAAAAAGGACAGCAGTACTGTTGTTTCCATCTACAGTGTCCTTTCTTGTGGGCAGCATACAGGTGAGATAGTACATGGGATCCTGCACAGTTGAGTGAGGATGAGGACATATTAGCAGTAAATCACGAGCCAGCTTGAGAAGGAAGTCAGCTTTTATGAACTCAAATTCTTTGCATGCACTGTTAACGTCTTCATCATTAATAATTGCTTTGTTCACATCATGCTTCAAAAATGCTCTTTTCATCAGATGAGAGAGAACATTCATCACAAGTTGTGGCTTGATAAAAACTGTATTGCAAAGGTGTTCTGTCTCGTAGTACCTTATAGCTCCAATTTTAAGGTGTAGAAATTTCAAACAAGATCTAAATGAATCGTGCTGAATTCCACACTGCTCAGCTATTTCATGGTATTGATCAAGGGAAATGATTGGTCGGGTCTCAGACAGTTTCTGAAGCACTATGCCAGTGAAGAGCCATGAGGTGGGAGCCTTCACCTTCAAATGACTGCCATACACAAAGCTTTGGGTTGATCTGCGAATTACGGCAAAATCCTCATCTTTTTCAAGGGAAGAGAAATTGTCGACACCAAAGATAATATTCCCTGCAGTGCATTGTTGCACAATGTTGGCTCGATACTGTGGGGTATCTTTTATCAGTTCAATCAGCTTTCTATTCAGTTCCTCAATTCTCTGAGTAGATACCTTGTCCTTGTGTGTGCCAATAAAGAAAGCACAAGACCGATTCGCTGATTCTCCGTCTCTGTTTTTGGTGCTAGTTTTATTGTCATCATGTTGTATTTCATCAGGCCAGCTATAGACAGGAACACTTACCAGGGATTGGTAGAGCATCTCTCCAACTGTGTGAGGTGATTCATACTTCACTGGCTCCTCAGTGAGTGATGGGAGATACTCCAGTGGCTGAAGGGAATGGAGGTCGTGCTCCAGATTGAAGATGATGAAGACTGCATTAGCGGCAGCCATTAGCAGAGACAAGAGTTCCTGGTACTCAGGCTGGCCTCCTGTGTCAGTGCACAACACAAAGGAGGCACTGTCAATTCTCATGCTGACTTGTGCAAGCCTCATGTTTATTAAGGCTTGTTTTAGCACAGCCGAAGGTGAGGGTAACTGCAAGTCCATCACTTGGACGTCTGGGCTTATTTGAAGATCCTTTTGTACTGCAAAATCAATCTCAGAATGTATATCCTGGCCATTATCCTGGTCTGCGGAAACTTTATGTGTTTCAAAAGGATCTGCTTCCACTGGAGAAGTTGTCTGTTGTTTTCTTTCATTTTGGTCTTCTGGAGTCTTTATCTGTGCTTCCTGAGTTTGTATTTCAGCTTCTTGGTTTCCACTAACAGTTTCATGAGCCAGTGGTGGATGACTTTTCTCAATTGCAAGATGCTTATGAGACACAGTGAGTTGAGGAATGGCTCCCTGTTGGGTTACTAGTGAGAGAAACCCATCCATTTCCTCTTCAGCCTGTATCTTTCTCCATCCTGCTTCAGAAATCTGAACTGCAAAGCCACAGCTCCCTCGAATGTCCAACCTGACACTTCCTTCTGGGCCAGTAATGTCAGTACTTGGAAGAAGTCTCTCAGGGATAATGCCCTGCACACGATTCCAGAAGGAGCTCTTTCCAACTCGAGGAGGTCCTGTGAATACACACTGCATCATATTTAGCTCAGCTTCACGCTCTGAACCTGTGATAAAAAAAGTGATTTATTCCAGCATAAACATGGACAAAAGTGACTAAAGATAACTAACTTTACGGCAAGTTTATGATTCATATTTCTAGGAATACTGAAACATAGCTAGTAGATCTACTTGAGCAAACATGGTAATGAAGGAAAGATGGTAGAGCTATGCTACCAGAATTCTATGTGTTCATTGCTAACTGATACAATAGCCAGTCTCTTTTGAAGTAGAGAGACAGAGGTATTCATCTGAAATTGGACACTTGAACAAATGTTTGTGTCAGAAGCAGAAGCAAGATATTGGTGTACCTTTCTATGTCAGTAAAGGAACACAGCTGTTGAACTGTTTCTGGTACATGCAGTTACAAACTAATGCACCAAGGAAGAACAGGTACCCAGTAGCTATATGGGCAAGAAGAGCTACTTCATATGCTATTGCAAGTCTCATGCTAGATGGTATATATTTTGTTGATATCATTCAGAAATCACTTTACAAACCTTTAAGAAACTTTTCTTGAACTGCTTTTGCAGCTTTAGTCTCTCCTTTCATATTCAGAGCCTGATGCAGCAGACTCCACGACGCTAAGGGGTGAGTGGAGTACCACAGTCTCATCATTGCCATCTTCTGTTTCTCAGGGTCTTGATGCACTTGCTTGATTTTACTGTATTTGGAGTCTGGATCACGAATTCCCAGAAGCACTCCTAGTACTTCCCAGTCTTCCACATCCTTTACCATATCAGTAATATTTTCTGGTGTAAATGTGTCATCTGAAAATAGTGTAGGAATAAAAGACAGAGATGCACAAAATTAGTGGCTTAGTACTCTTGCATGTTTCATGTATCAGAGGTTTCCCTCTGATTTAATGACCATGAACTCTTACCTTGCATAGGAAGTAACTTTAACATTTGCAATTGTCTAAGAGCACCATCCAATGAGCAAGAATACAGTGACATGGCAAATTTTTGCCATGTTGCATTTCGGTCAAACAGCAACCATATCTTAATGCCACGGAACAAAGAGCTCTCTCCCCTTTGGTCTCTAGGAGGGACTTGAAGCTCTCGATGAAGGGTTTCCCACATGTAGGAGGGAACATTGTCCATCAAACACCTTTTAATATTGGCCACAGTCAGAGTCACCTCTAAAGAGAGAATTATTGAAGAAAAAGGAGTAGCTAAAGCTGTATGGACGGCACCATGAGAAATATGGACTAACCTGCTGGGTATTTCATGTAGTCAAAGAGAATGTCAATGGACTCCTCATCATCAATATGATATAAAGCTAGGGCTATGGCTGTCCAACAAGCTTCAAAATAAGGCTCTTCAATAAAGAATGTCAGAGCTTCTCTATTATTGGGTATGTCTGGAATACGCAAAAATCTGCAGAATTGATTCCAGCTTTTAGTGGACTTCACTACTTCATACACATTTTCTGTTGTTAGAGGAGCATCTGTGAATGTGTACAAAAAAGAATATCAATGTAACACAATCACCTCTCACTCTGACTGGTTAATGCATTCAACAATGGGTGGTTACTGCATTTCAAGAGCTACCACTAATAATACAATGCAGTAATACCTTCACAAATGTATTGTTCCATTAAGTCAGCTAGTTCTGCTGATTCCATTTCATTGTTTTCTTCAAGAATATTTTTCAGTTCTGTCCATGACTGCTTAGTTTCTAGCCATAAAGCTGAAACTTCTCCAACAATATCTTCTTCTTTACCTTTTAATACAACTTCATCCGGCACCTTCATTGCCTTAACAATGCCATGAAAGTTCCTTACTTTCTTTAACACCAACATGACATTTGTCAGATTGATATTGTGTCCTGTAAGTAAGAAGGAAAGGAGACAATTATTGCATACATGCTGATTTAAACTTGAGGAAGTGCATTTGATACAACATACCTTTCCAGGGAAAATGTTTTACGGCAATTTTTTGCTCACAGATAATGACCTTCTCAGTGACTTCCTTCAAATTATTACCTGCAAAAAATATAAATTGGTATATATAAGTGTATAGCAAATTCCTGTGCTAAAGAAATATCACATTCTATGAGTCGACTTACCAAAAGAGGACAACAGCACAAGAATCTGTGATAGGTCATGTTTATCCAGAGCATTAAGAGCATCCCTGAGCTGTGTTACTGGGTCATCTGGGTCTTTTATTAGCCATAAAGTGATCATATGCATGATTTGATGTTCCTTATCATCATAATAGGAATCAATAGCTTCCAAGTGTCTCTCTTCAATTCCCAGTAGTAGTCCAAGTGCACTATGTCCTCCTATGTTCTTCAGAAGTGCAGTGAGACAGTCCACTGACATAATAGCTGTATATAAGAAAAGCTAAGGTTGAAGCAATTGAACTTTAATAAATCAGGCACGTTCACCTTTCTGAATTGTGTCAGCTGCCCGTTTTGCACTCTCAGGAGTCTTCATCGTCTTTACTGCATATGCCAGTTTTTCCACTGGATGTTGTGACTCCTGCAGAGCATCCACTACCAGGTTCTTCACTGCTCTGTAATATCTTCCCAGCAACCCCCGCCACATCTTTTCCAGCTCCGGCACCTCTCTACCAAGACCCTCACCAAGCTGAATCAAGTAATCTGTGAAATGAGATTACATTTCAGTTCAGTTCTACATGAACAGTGGTTGTCTCACCTTTTGAGGTATATGGCACGTGCTCCTTAAAAGATGGAGCTGTCTTGTCATCTGTTGAGATATATGACATTTATTTTAGCATGCTGCTATACATTAGCTAATTACTCAGACATACATTTCTCATGCTTGGTATAATGAAACTGAAGACACCTCATCTCTACAATTCCATGATGTGTGAGTTCATTCCATTCTTCAAAGTTCAATGGGAATACTGAGTTAACAATGTGGACTGAGACAGCATATCGTACCCTGAGGCAATGAGGTTCAATGCTTTTCAGTTCAAGAACAAATCTGTCAATGTTGAGAGACGTGGCCACTACGTCTTCCAAATCAAGAAGATTGACAAGTGGAGTATAGTCATCCCAGTTATCATCAGTGATTAAGGTTAGTTCAACTCTCTCTTTGGAATCAGTACTAGTAAACATTTCAAATCTTCCTTCATGATATATAGAGCTCTCACAGACACGCCTCTTGATATACTGGTTGAAATGAGCTTCATATGTTTTCAGTTGTTCCTGGAGTTTCTGCGATTCATGGCATAATTTGGTGATGACACGTTTTATAATGGAATACTGGAAGAATGATATGAGATTATTTTCAATGAGACCTAAGAACACCTCACTGACACTTGTTGCTGCTTTGAGCTCACGCAGTGGTGAAACTTTTAATGCAACCTTTACATGTCTCACATCCATTATGCAAGTCAATAACTTGGTTACTTTATAATTCCTCTCATCTAAGTAGTGCTCTGCACTTGTGCGTAGAGACACATACTCTTCAATAAGGGCTTTGCTGTCTCTATTAATCTGACGTTGAAGGATTCTCCATTCAATATCAGAGAACCCGACTACTTGTTGTGAGGCATTTCTCTGAGGGTTTGACACACTCTGCAAATCTACAAATGTGTTAGTAGTAAAAATATATTACAGATCAAGGCATGAACTGTCAAGTGTTATTGCTTAGAGTGTGGGCCTATCAAATGTGGCCACAGACATATATTGCATGTATTAGTCCTGTAACAACTGGCAACAGTGACTTGTAAGAAATATGTATATAGGACAATTGTTTTTCACCAAGTTTGGTTTCCATTACCTATCCAAACCTTTATCTTGTGAAACAATAAACTTCTATTTGGGATATTGCTCTGTATACCCCCATCCCAGTTTAGGCACTACATGCCCTTGGGTATCAGGCCTATAAACCACCAACGTCTCGTCTCTCCTAGCCTATAGATTTGGCCTCTCCTAGCCTATAGGGCTGTTTAACAGGTATAAGATTTGGCTGACATATTAATAAACCATGACAATTGTACTTCTTACTGATTCTAGAAAAGGTTTTCTGTAATAAAGTGAGTGAACTCTTAGCTCACTAAATGCTAGCTTTGTCTCCTGGCTCTTAATATGTGTGAAAGTTACTTGAAATGGTACATTTTAAAAGTAGAGACTATAGGGATAAAGATAACTATACGTATACCTGAGCCATCCTTATCAGTCATAGGTTGTGGAGCAGGCGGAATATCTTTGCTTTCCTTCAAAGTGATGTCTAAATCAAAATATCAACAAATTCTATTGCAATAATGTTACACTTCACTGTCTCACAATTACAATATTTGCATGCATGTTTTGTCCAAAATGTATTGAATCCATCTACACAGCATACATGGTTGTTCTTACCAAGAGATGATAAGAGTGTTAGTTGCTGTGAAATCTCATTTTTCTTCAGGTGATTTAGAGCATCTCTTAATTGTTGTATCATATTTTCAGGGCTACGGAAAAGCCACATATTTATCATGTGGCTGAACATCAGTGATTTTTCATCCTGGTTGTAGTAGCTTTGAATGGCCTGCAATGTGTCATTTTCAAAACCCAGCTGCAGGCCAAGAGGGACAATGCTTTCAATATCTCTCATGAGGGCTGTCAGACAGTCAACAGACACAACCACTGTATAAGACATTAACACATAGTTTTTAAAAGAAGACTTGCTCTCAAATTTTGTATATAGCCTTCAGTCATTTAACAAGAAAACAGCACAATGTTTTTATGCATATGTACAAAGCAGCCCAAACCCCATAAAATTGAAAGTCATGTTTTGTTCTCAATATAACAGATTTATTACTAGATACATTATTGGAGAGAAGGAGCAAACTTGCCTAGTTGTGTTTTTTGTTTTTGACCCTCGCTCTACATGCCATAATGATATATATGTTTACGTGACACACTTACATTTTCAATAATCAGCCTGTTGTCAAGACTAGGTGCACTCGGTCACAAAAATGCAATACATTCACCTACTCTAAATGCAATCTAGATCTGTAAAGTAACCTTTTTTAATGGTTTCTGTTGCTCTTTGGCAAACCTCAGCAGTCAGCACATTTTGACGGAGAGCTTGAAGAATTTTCTCCACTGGGTTTCTTGACTCAATAATCACCTCTACCATCAGCTGCTGCACAGCCATATCATACCTGCCCAGCACTTCTTTCCATGTCTGCTCTAGGTGTAATCTTTCTTTACGAAGGCACTGACCCAACTCCATATAATACACTGAGGGAAAAGGGCATTTAAATAGTTGTCACATTGACCACACTTGTGGGGCACTTCATACCTTTTGAAGGGAAGATTTTGTCTGTTATAGAGAGTGACACCATTTCTCTGCCCTCTGAAGAAGAAAGAAACAGTGATTTTCATTAACAATGCATAAAGTTAATGATACAGATATTCATGACTGATGAATTGATCATATATTGTTATCCTCAAATGTGTTCTTCAATACAACTACATTTGTACCATTTGTCTGAGCAGTATAATAAAAATCAAGACATCTCAGCTCCACAACAACATGCTGTGTAAGGTAGACCCATTCTTCATTTGTCAGGGGAAACACAGACTTTGTAATCTGACTGAAGATTGTGTAACAGACAGTGTGATCGTGTGTCTCAATTCTCTTCAGGTGCAGAAGGTACTTCTCACAGTGAAAGGCATGTGTAACTGCTTCTTGAAGGTCAAGTATCTTTACTAATTGTGTGGATTCATTGAAGGTTTGATCTGTTTTAATTAGCAGGTCAACTGTGTCTGTGGAGTCAGTACCACAAAGTTCATCAAAGTCTTCGTCACAGACTTCCACCACACGTACTTGAGTGTACTGTCTGAGTTCCTCTTCATATGCTTTGACTTTCTTCTGAAGCTCCTCTGATTCTGGACAAAGAGTACACACTATCTTCTTTGTCAGTGAATATTGCAGAAATGTGGTTATCTTTCTTGTTTTGAGTAACGAAAACACTTTACCAACAAAGGTTGCAGGGATAACTTCTTTGAGTGGTGAATGTGTTGAGAAAGACTTTACATGCCTCACATCCAGAATGCAGGTGAGCAAGTTCTCTGTGGTACAGTTCTCCTGCAGGTATTGTTGTGTCATCATTTGTAGGGATGTAAACCTTTCAACAATAACTTTCGTTTCAATATGAAGCCCATAATGAAGACTTCCTCCATGAATTTCCTGGACACTGCTCACTGCAACTGGACTCCTTTCTGAATATGTGACCACATAACAACAATCTAACAGTCTTTTGTGTTGTATAGAAACAGGCATGCAAAAATCAAAATCATGTACTATAGCAGCAATGGTATATGCAGCGTATACAGGATTTGAAATGCCAAAACCTTTAGTGGAGTCCAACCCCCTTATGAGGATTCTGTCCTGTACTCCTAAAGCTTTTAGCTAACATACTGTGACATGGAAAGGCCGTTTCTTTTATATGGAATGTTTAAATTGACAGAGGCTCATATAAATTAGCAATCTGCATGTTACTGACATATAGGAAAAACCAGTATTAAAGTAGTCCATAAGACTAAGTTTCAAGAGTATTGTGGCATAGAAGTGTAGAAACTCATGCAGTGTAATATGTTTGCAAGGATATGTAATTATACACAATGAAATTCAAGTGCAAAAGTACTTCATTAAAGAACACAGGGATTAACATGTGTAGTAATAAATGCCCCTTCCCTACATCTGGGAATGCTGTCATTCTCTGTCTGCATAAATGCTGATATTTGTTGTACAATATACACATCATTAAGTACCTTAATGCAAGTATTTTCTATTTACCTTCAAGTTGTTCTTCATTCGGTTGAAGAGAGTGTTCAATTTCGTTGGCTATAGTTGCCAATTTACATTGCCTCAGACATTCGGTTAGTTTCTTCCATGAAGACTCAGTATCTTCTTTCAACCATCTCGATATTATCTGAACCATTGTGTCATCTGGATCATGTAGAGCTGCTTTATAAATGCTTTCTACAATAGAGCCATGTTTGTCCTGCAGTAGCAATATTCCAATACATCTGAACTGCGATGAAATTTGAGTGATGATATTGGTACTTCCACCCATTTTCATTGGAAATGATTGCAAGTTGACAAGGTTTGGTTTTTCAACTAAATAAAAAATATCAACCATTACAATAGGATCATACTAAAACAGTAATATTAATATATAATTTTTTTACAAAAATAGCTCAGCATTTCATTGGAAATATAATATTTGTTAGCTCAGAATCTCCACACTGTAACACTGCAGGAGTAATCCTACTAGGTCATGCACGACTAATGAACAATTATCCCACCCAGCACTGTGTTTGTTTGGCGATTCAGAAAATCTTTTGTCATAGAAATGCACATACGCATAGAATACACATACACATACAATCTACATATTTCTTGTTTCTACACTTTTTATCTCTCTATCCCTACAAACATTTAATGGTATCAATGCCTAAGAATAGATACCCAAGCAAATATTTAGCCAGGAATGGTAAGCCATGTAGAGGTAGACAAAAGAAACCATAAGTAGAGTGTTTGATAAACTCTTTGCATCTTTAGGTTCAGATGAGCATGACTGGCTGGAGAATTGGATATTAAGAGGAGAGATTATTAGATTATTATTTATTAGATCTCTTTAGGCTTATATAGAGTAGTGTATTAATGAGATATGTGTAAAGGTTTAGGAAGGAACTAGAATTTAAGATGATTTGGATGTGGTTGGTGATGCAGGACTCCTGTGTAAGTTCAGGTCAGGAACACAATGCTTGAATGAAAAGTTAGGCAGGCATAGAGGTAGAGGAAGAAAATCAGAATGTGACATGTGTGGTGCTGAGTGTGTGAGTGTAGTTCACATGTTGTAATGTTCAGCATATTGTAGTATTAGAGTCATCTAAATAAATGTTAAGCGTAAAACAATAAATCTAATATAAAAAAACACTTGATGCCAGGCACTGTTGAGAAAGGTGTACCAGTACATCTGCAGTGGCTGGACATGCATGGTTCCAGGGACACCAAATGGATCTCAGGAACTCCTCTATTAGTAGTGTTACATGGAGTCATGGTTTAACCAGTGCAGCAACACCATTAATCGTGAGTATAATGGTGCCTCTTTTCGCAATTAGTTTTTTCTTTGTTTAGTGTAAATGGAGTCTGCACTATTTATTTGTATATTGCCACTGAAGAAGGTTCCAGAGAGTGACTGAAATGTTCAGCTTTGAATACTTTTTGACAAGTTTTTTCAATAAAGTTTTGAATAATGTCACTGTAGCTACTTGCATTGGTGATATATATGAATTTGATACTCCTATCACAATTGAAGGAGAGTGTGTCTTGAGAAATGATCATTCTGTTAATGGATATCACCCTACAGTTGGTCTATTTGGTCATCTCCACATACCAATAATGCATTCTCAATGATGATAGCTACAAGGCTTCAGTGCTGAACATCATCTGATCTTCAAATTGTTTTCTATATTCTGCCGTGTTTCTTCAAACAATGCATTGTGTTAAGAAAGTGAGAATTTGTTGAGGAGAGCTACTACTTAGCTCCTGCCACGATTCCCCCACCTTCAGCAACAGGTCTATCTCTGACATCAACTATAACCTTCACTCCACTACTAAAAGAACACCTGAACACATGGAATAAATGGCTAGTTTTTTTTTGCTGTATATCTTCGAACCATGTATTGTGTTGAAAGTGAGAATTTGTGTTTTCGTTGAGGACAGCTATACTAGAGCAAGTTCTGAAAATTAAATGCTATACTTCTTGAAACATAATATATTACCTGTTAGCTATATAAATGCTGGATATCCTGGCTTGGTTCAGTTGCATTGAGGCCACTGTGTACTAAGTACCTAGGTATTGCCTACATATTGGCAGTAGAACTTAATGAATATAGCTCTGCCTGTCCCACTGAAAATGAAATGTAGTCACATCCTTTAAAACAGTAACGAGATTTAATTGCTGTTATAGGTATAATCATATCTATGGAGTCCACATGGTGAAGATATAGGCCAATAAAGTATACATTAGTGTTTGGAGACAAGACGTTTTTTATGGTAAGTCTGCCTCATATGTAGAAATGAGTTGTCTTCATTTTCATTACACCAAGCATAGGAAATGTATGTCTGAATAATTAGCTAATCACTTGCATAGGTGTCGCACCCGGGGGGGTAGGGGATCCTACAGCTGTAGGACCGCAGTTGTGATCCAACCACAAGAGCGATCCAATCAGAATATATATGAGGCCATACAGCTCGGACACATCCGGTGTTAATAGTGAATATTATCCCCTCCAAACAATTGTCCCCCCGGACATTATTCACTGGTGAATAATATAATGTCCCCCTTGGTGAATAATGTCCTCCATAAGATTCTTTGTTAAGGCAAGTGTAGTTCATCTCCTACATCATTTCTGATAGGGGGGATATTATTCACCGGTGAATAATTTCCCTCCTAAATTGCAGCTAGTTGACTGATAGCCTCGTACTGAGGCCGCGTGGGGGAGGGGACGAGGCTGTAGCTCACAGAGGTATGTAAACTCTAACCACTACCCCTAAACTGATCATAGGCTAGTGGTTAGAATTTACATACCTCGTTCAACTATAGCTACGTAGCCTCGTCCCCAACCCCACAAGGCCTGGGTACGAGGAGCACTTGGATTTCTAAGACTAGTGCCTTAGCGCTGCAGAGGCAGAGAACCTGGGGGGGCAGGGGGGGCTTGAGCCCCCCCACTTTTTCGCTAGTGAATACTGTCCCTCTACTATAAAATTATCACGTTTGATATCTTCGAAGGCTCTCAGAGCTTTCTACGATGGGGGGCATTATTCACTGAGGGGGGACATTATTCACTAGTGAGTAATGTCCGGGGGGACAATATTCACTAGTGAATAATGTCCGGGGGGACAGTATTCACGGGGGGACAGTATTCACGGGGGGACAGTATTCACTCCGACACTGGTCTTATGCGGAATAAGCGCACGCGCTTCTTGTCTATGCATTCTGTGATTATAAAGGCATACGTATCTAATTTGCCCCAGTGGCGTAGACAGGGGAGGTGCTTTGGGTGCTCGAGTACCCCCTTTAGGCCTGAGACTATAGGCCTAGGCTACAGTACATCAAGTTTACATCTTACCTGAATATTCAACGGACTCGGAGCACCCTGTTTATCTCAGGATTTAGCTTGATATTTGCAAGCAAACCGATGTATAGTGCATGTTTCGTAGTCGCGCGCGAGCCGCAGGAAGTTACATAATAAAGAGGTGTTGTTTCCGGCCGAAAATTCTGAAGCGCTAGCGCGCGGCACCCCCTTCTCTAAATCCTGTCTACGCCACTGTGCCCGATGTGTCTCTGATGGGTTCCAATATTTACCCGCAGCGTTGTGTGATAATATATAGGCTTATCTAACTTGCCTGATGTGACAGTGTCCCAGGGGCGCCGCATCCGGTCAGGCAGGTCAGGCTATGGCCTGACCACTTTTTTCCTCCTCAGTTCTGAGAAATATCTACAGGTTGTACGCGTGCAATGCGCATTGCGCACGTGTAGCACAGCTAGCTGGCTGCGTACCGACAACCTCGGTAACCAGGCCTTCCCCGCGAGTGCTTAATTAATACGCGTTTTGATAGTTTAATACGTTGGATTGTCTGTCGTTAGTACACGCACTAAAGGCTCATTGGAACTTCTACGAACCAGTTTTTCAGTGTTTTTTCACTCAAAGATGACCCAGAATGCCCCAGACTTCACCTCAGAACGTCTCAAATCCAAATATTTCTAGGGGAGCATGCGCCCAGACCGCATTAACCTATGGCCTGACCACTGAAAAGCAGCTTCCTCCGCCCCTGTGTCCCTCTTTTTTTGGCCAGAAAAGCAAAGATTTTGATTGCAAATGCACTGCACACGTTAATAAGAAGCAATTTGTTCTAGGACATTAACGGGAATTATAAGAAGGTGTCCCCCATGCTCCCTAGTTCCTATTCCACTGTATCATCAGCATTCAGGAGTTCTAAGGTATTTTGATTGTTAATGAGGGTGTTGGCACCATGAGTCTACCAACTTCTCCTGTATAAAAAAAAACACTGAAGTGCTTAACCATCTATAAAGGGAGTAAAACATTTCCATTAAAATGTTGAAGGATGTGGGGATAATAGTGCCAGAAAGTAGAGAAACAAGTGCAGTATATATATGCAACAAGACAGGGGACAGTCGTGGCTGGTGAGGTACATCTGACATGTCAGATTGATTCTAACAGCTGCAGTGCGTAGCTACGTAAGTAACTCTTCTTTCGCATGATTATAGCGCGGTTGCGATACCTCATGCGCATGCGCGCTAGATAATAATAGCCCAAGAGCTTGGGTTACTGGTGGGAAAGAGACCTACTTGCCAACTGATGTGTAGAGCAAAACATTAGGAAGGCCAGAAGCTGTTTCTTCCACTATGGCTCACTGGGATCCTTTCAGAGGGACATCAATCCAATGTCAACGAAATCGGTTATTGATACCTGTGTCATGCCAGTACTCCTGTATGGATGTGAAAACTGGGTTCTTACTGATGTTCTTCTTCGAAAGCTAGCGTGCTTTCTAGTTTGGGCAGCTAAAAGAGCTCTCAATTGGCCTGTTCAGTACTCAAACACTGCAGCTCTGGTTTGCTTAGGGATGGAGTCCATTAAAGCTAGAATCCTTACTAAGAAGCTGGCATTCCTCAAGCACCTCCTTTCTGAGGAATCAGTTGGTGTTGGGTCTACCACTATGCACTCACTGCTAGATGACCCAGACTCCATATGTATTCTGAAAGAGTGCCGTGAACTTGAAGCCTGCTTTGCGACCCAGTTCACTGAACAACTGCTGAGTAATGCAGATGGTGTAAGTGTGAGATCCATCAAGCAGAGTATTGTAGAAATTGACAAGGAGAAAATGCTGGTTCAATGTGACACCAAAGCCCCTCTGATAGCTGATGTTTGCAAATGCGGGGGTACTTGGCCGGGTGTGTGGGACTCGGCAAGACATCTTGGGTCTCGTCATACCCTGGGTTTACAATATCTTACTCGACTACTAGCACACCATGGAAGAGGTTCCTCACCTTGTCCTAAATGTGACACTTACCTATCGGACAACACTACCTCCTTGATAGACCATGTGCTGGAGTCACATGAAGTCTGTAAAAAACTTTCAAGGTTCTCCACCAAGTCTGTAATCAGCAAGATCGCAAGTAGAGACCTTACTTTTGTGTATAGATTCCATTCATTCTTCTAACTCACTGTTATATCTATATTTTTCTTTGCTTTGACATTGTATGTATTTTGTGTTGTGCTCCTAGTAGGGCTTCTATGAACTTTTGAACTTTGAACTTTAATGCTTGCCGCACACGATGATGTATCAATCTGGTGATGTGCTGAGTTTTCTGCCTCAGCTCATGATTGGGAGTGTGTGTGTCTGTCCTGTGTTCCTTTCTCCAATCCTTGAGACTGATATATTTTTTCTGTCGTTTGAACAGAAAATATGCTCCCAGAAGTTGTTGGGTAGCTGGCACGTACTGTGGATATTTAAGCTGGTCCAGTATTGTTATAATTCATTCCTGACTTAGTGCACGTTACAGTTTCAATTGATTATGATATGACCATACACAACCTATGTATGCAGGAAATGATTTAAAAAAACACTTGGAAATTATGCATGCATGACAATGGCAGACTAACAACATAACATTTTCGATGTTCACAGTTCATGCTACCACAAAGATGAATTACAATTCATGTATGCAGAAAAGGTATAATTGCATGCAACGATAACAACATGCATAACCCCTCCCTACATTTTACTTAGCAATGGCTCAGAATTCCCGCCTTTTCAGACAAACAACATGCCCTGCGAGTGCTTCTATGCACTATAATACTCTACTAAAGGTTACGGTATACAGTTTCGCCCACGCGCGCGCGCGCGCAATTTATCTCAATTTGCGTGGCGGCGCGCGCGGGCTATTAGCTATCTAATTGGCAATTGGCCTATGGAATATACACTATTTTTGGCGTCAGTTTGTTCGAAGAATATATGAAATCTTGTCGTATTCTGTGTGCTATCTAATTGGACGAAGGTAGGGGCAGGTCCGCTCGAAAGGTTTTCTCCGAGATGGCAAGTGGTTGCCAGGAAAAGCTCGATTTTGTCTACTTACGCGGGTCTGGAAGAGACTTAGTGTTTGGTAGATAAAGTGTTATGGCTTTCGCTGCTCAAATCTCATCGAGCGGCCCTCAAGTAGGTCCCTAGGTAGCCATAAGTAGTCTTAGGTGCGGGCTGAAGGCACGGACTGAAGCGGGGTTTGACGCAGAAGGTGTTGGACTTCAGATAGCGCCTCGAGCATCTCTTCATCAGTAAGAAAGAACAACTCCTCAAGAAACTGTGACTTGTTTTTATCAACTTTCAGATGATTATAACAAAATATTTGTAATTGGTGATATAAACGAATATGTAAGTTATGAATTATTAATGAGCAAACTGCATTCCGTAACCTTAAAGTACACAGCTACAAAGATTTTGGGTAAAAATGGCAATTGTTCATCATCTTCTTCTTCAAATTCAGTTCAAACGGCCTGGGGTTAGTAATCGCTCTATTTCTTTCATGGAAATCTATACAAGAGCATTGATTAACAAAATCTTCATAACTTCTCTCAATGCCGTCAAACTCCGGGTCTGCAGCCTTACAAGTGTTAGTTTTTAGAAGTCATTTTTTGATTTTCTTATTTACTAACATGCCAAACACATAAAGTTAGTTTTGTGCAATGTTTGTCACGCTGGTTTGTTTCTTTGAATGACTAACTGTTGCAGGCAACTGGACCCACTGTTATATTCAGTAGGAAATACTCGTACAAGACACTGTAGGAGTCACACATTTGCTAGCTATCCTGCTTAAAACCAGTCAAACAAGAGTTAAAACAAATGTTGAAGGATGTTGGGATTGAAGTGCCAAAAGCATCAATAAGGTGCAGCATGCAGGCAAAAAAACAGAGGATGATAGCATGCAACAATAATAACATGTGTAACGCCATATCCCTGCATTTATAAATACTAAAAGGGCTTACGCATGCATGCTATCATCCCCTGCCTTTGCTAGCATGCTGCACCTTGTTTGTATGCTTTTTGGCACTTCAATCCCTACATCTTTCAACATTTTACTGAGAATGTTTTTCTCTTGTCTTATACGGAGTCGTACTCCAGGTATAGCGTTTAGCCTATTGTTAGTCTTTAGAGCTTTAGAAGGCTCTGTCATCGTTACAGGATGAGAAGTAGTCCAGCCGACAGACAGACAGAGTGTATTTTAACTAGTCTCATGGTCAGCTGCCCCATCCACAAGAAGAATGAATGTTTGATGTATTTCTTAGTCAAAATCGAGATCACCAATCAGATTACAGATCAGTGATGTATTAGCAATTTAAGTATATACATAACAGATGAAATTAGTACTTTCTATGGAGTTATAACTAGGGGTCTTAACCAGAAAGCTCATGCTTAGAGTTTGAAAAAGGATTACATTAGGACAAAGACATGCTATGATAGATATATCAATGTTCATGTAATGGTAAGTTGATGTATCACAGCATTTCTGTTTCCTAATCTTGTCCCATGCAACCCTATACTAAATTTACATTTAGTTTATACAAGCATATAAATCTCCCTTTATATCTCACCTTGAATATCACTCTCTGTAACTTTAATTTCTCTTTTTCCCTCATCTCTTTGTTTTGTACCATCACCTGGGAGACATGTTGTGAACATCAGCAATCAGTTATTACCTCTGTATCTGACTACACAATGTAGTAATTTGATATCTAGTAATATGATAATATAGTATTGTGGACAAATATGGACAGCCTGTTTATGTAGGTAATCAAGGAGGTATTCCCAGTAGTTGCACAGGTGGAGTGTGTAAGGGCTCAAAGGAGAAGGTGGAGCAGTTTGTTTTAGGCCTCTCAGTCTCTCAGCTAACCCTTCCTAATGCACATGACCACATGAGTAAGAATATTATTTTCTTGTTAGCTACCTACAACTCCGCATGAATCACAATAGCTACTCCATTGATGAAATATAGGTTTGACAATCAGTCAATGTAATACACTATCATCTACCAAACCTGGCACATCCTCACTCTTTCCCGAGACCTCTTTCTTCCAAACTCCTCCTTGCTTTATGAACTCTTCTGTATTATGCAATTTTTTGTAACAGAAAAAATATAGTCGACACATTTGCTTTATACTTACTGTCATAAACATTCAGGCAGAAATGCGTAGAAATATCAATGCAATCATATATGGTTTTTACCTATGACTTACCTTTTATCACGGCTCCCAACCATTTCAGGTGTCGTTTGCTCAGTAAAATGCTGACAAACGTTTGAAAGACGCCTTCCTCCCCATTACCAGTAACTGAGTCTAATAACTCCACGCGACGATCAGGTTTCGATATAGCAATATTTCTTGCGGCTTTCACATCTTCTTCTCCAATAATGCCGGCTGCAAATAGTTCGTCTGCTAGTCCACCCGGATCGGCATTGGAGTGTTTAATTCTTTCAAAGTTTTTCCTAAGAACGCTATACGCTCTAGTCTCCATACCTCGAAATCCTTCCCCCACCACTGGCGACCACAACTGTTGAAGGTGGGATTCAGTCTTTCTGTCCTTGCCGTTTAGACCAAAACAGCAGCCTTGACATGGAGCTGTACGCCCATTTTAGTTTAATAGCTAATTACATTCCACTACGGCAATTACGTACACAGCCACGCCCAAGCCGTACGTAGCCAGTACCAAGCCCGTCCGTACAGTACGATATACGTCTGACACACATTTTCTAAGGTGCGGTAAGTTGAATGCATGGCAGGTAGCTATAGATTCTAGATGGCATATCATACAGACACAAGCAAGTACAGTAACCCTCGCTGCGCATGCGCACCGAAGATTAATTATTCAACCTAGCTGACTCGGCCGGAGCAGCTCCACAAAGGGTACTAGGGCAACTGCACTGCAGGCTTGGACGCGCGCATACACGCCGCGCACACGTGTTTATCAATCGTTCCGCCACCTCTGCTGTATGGCTATTACGTACGTCGCAGAAGATGGTAACTAGGGGTAACTCCGGACGAACTTTATTCTTTTTAACACAGCTCTGCCAATACAACAGATATTTTAACTAAATCAAGGGTACACTTACATTGATACATCAACAGCATGTGCATACAAACCAACTTTGGATACGTAAGCTCGCGGCTGCATTACCGCCCCAAACCTTAACCGCATCATAAATTAGTGGGTCGGGTAACTTCGGACAGTAGTGCATGTGCAGTTGAATGTGGCAGTTTTAGAGTGATTAGTGTGAACATATATCAAAGACATATTAGCCTTGATTTTCACCAAATGTGTGTCAGATAATCCGACACACATTTTGTGAAAATCAAGGTTCCTTGTAGCGTCAGTAAAGTTTTTGCGACATTTAGCCGCGAATAAGTACTGTAGCCCCTGGAATTGAACGTAGAAGCCGTGTTGTCTTCACACACAGGTCCAGGTCAGTAGGTATCCTCAGCCTAAGTTAATAAAATTATAGGTTGTATTTTCAATGAGTTATAAGGGTAGACATCGGAAATGCCCGGAGTTACCCCCCGTCCGAAGTTACCCAGCGTTACCTTACCAGTCTTGTCCCCAGACCCCTCTACATATGTATATCCAGCAGCTGTGTATGGTTGAACCTGCTCATTACGCGGGCATTACGCGGCTGCGACGTACGAAGCGAAATCAAACGACTCTGGACGAAGGCTATATCGTGTAATAGCTGACACTTTTGTACAAGTACACAGTGAATTTACAGGGCCGGCGGAGACAGTGGGACAGGTAGGGCATTTGCCCTACCACGTTTTGGTGGTCCATATAGGAAATGACGTGTGCTATGATCTTTATCCGAGATAGTGAAGTAGGCTAGCTGCGTTCGCAGTCACGCAATGCCTATGCTGCAACACCGGTATCACTATTCTCTATAATATGAGTGCCACATTCACAGAGTACTCACTGAACATCTGTCTCAATATCGCTTAAATTTTATATCTCAAGTAAGAGAGGCTTTCACTATACTGGCATTACTAACTACCACACATGACTGGTTTCAATGTTTGGAATTTAAAGCATGAGCTTGTGACTTTTTATGTCTTAAAATCTTCGATACTGAATCATTTCTGCTCATGGATATCAACTATAAGTCTCACTGCTAAGGAATAGTTGTTGATGGAGCAATGTCACCAGTTATCGCAATTATATATAATTGGGCGAGTGGTAACTTATTCTGAACCTTCCAATCACCGTACGCAGGTGGGGTGGTAGAAGCAAATAAGGTTCCATGTTGTTTAATAGTTGGTAGGTTTTCATTTTTCGAGAATATGTTATATCCTGTCTCCACTTTTGCATATATTGATCATATAACCGTTCTCTGACACTAAGTATATCCTCTGCTGGCTCTAGTCTAGTGATCTGGACACTTCATCATAGATATAGGATAAACCACAATGATTCAATACTGACCGTATATGTGATAACCACAATAAGTTGAACTCTCGGTGTTTTCAGTTAGCAGGCCCACAATATGGGAGATATATTGTGGGATGTTGAAAGACGTAGTCAATATTTATATATTTCTTCTTATTTTCAGTGGAATCCTGCCCGATTCTCCATAAACGCTGATATTTGTAGCTGATCAGGGGCGTAGCCAGGATTTAGAGAGTGGGGGGGGGGGGGGGGCTCAGCGACGGAAAGAGTAATTAGCGGCGCGGCGAAGCGCGCCGAAAATTCTTAGCCACGCCCTCATTTTTAGACCATTTGACCATGATCGCGAGATTCTGAATTTGCGTAGCTCCAGCAGCAGCTACACGCACACTGTAATAAGTGACACTATAGCTACTGGACGGCTCATTTAGAGGGGGGTTCGTCCGAACCCGCTATACAACGATTTAAACTCCGGCGTCTGGTCTGTATGCAGTTGCAGCGAAACGATCGCGAGCATGTAAAGTAAGTAACTATCATGCTTGTCAGGCCAAGCGATGAATGAATATGCGTCCACATGCACGCGTGGTAGTTATCCTTTGAACTACATCTACATAAACGCCGAGGTTTGTTATTGTACGCGCGAGCCGACGTGCTGCGAATCTACTGTACCTAGAAGCCTGCTGTGCTTAGCTAAGCTGAAGGTGCGTCACAAATACATATATTACCATGTTCTGGGATATGCATGCTGTAGGCTCTATCACTGATAGTGCGCAACTGAAAGGGGGTGCTCGAGCCCCCTCTGCCCCCCCCCCCGGCTTACTTTACATTCAAGATGTATTTATAGAATTTTCTTTGTATAAGCTCAATTTCAGTATTGTTTGATGTCATGTAGCCCCATATCTGGCAACCATATTCAAGTACAGGTGTGATCAATGGATCAAATAATTTAAGAAGTAGAAAGGGAGGTGGATAATCTAAGTATACAACATTCTGCATTAATGTAAACAGAGCTTTTTTGGCTTGATTTGCTAGTTTTGCTATTGCAGGTTTCAATGAACCATTCAACTTCAATACCAATCCTAAATACTTTATTGTTACTATTTCAATTTCTTCCTCATTGATAACAAATCGGTACTGAAGAGGTTGGGTAACTCTAGCATATATCATAATAAAATTATATTTGATTTTTTTTAACTTCCATGAGTTACAGTAGTCTTGAAATACTGCTAGAGATTGCTACCCTCACTGGAGTTAGCAAGAAGTACTAAGTCATCAGCAAACATTATTACACTGATCTCCTCTCGGTCAATTACGATCTTCCCAGTGCTGCTTGACTTTAGAGTAGCTAGCTATATAGTCTAGGTCAGTAATGAATAGACAGACCAAGAGTGGGCTAAGTGGACTGCCTTGTTGAAGTCCTTTGGCACATCAGAATTCACTTGATGAAGGGCGTCGGAAGGCAATTTGAAGTGTAGCGGCCAGGGGCCCAGCCACTGCGGTTCCAACGCCCTTGTAATTTTGTACTTACTCCAAATGTGGCCCAAAGCAGGTCATGATTCACTTAATCAAAAGCTTTTGATAAATCTATGAATGCCAGGAACATAGGTTTCTTTTGCCTTACTGCAAATAAGAGTGCATCAGTGGTTCTTCTATTCTTTTTGAAACCAAATTGTGAGTCATTGATCTTTTTATTGGACTCTGTCCATTTCTATAGCCGCTTATTCAAAATTGAAGTGAATAACTTTGCCATTATTGGCAGGAGAGTAATACCTCTATAATTACTAGGAAGTAATTCATCTCCTTTCTTATAATTGGTTTGATGCATCCAATAGACCACAGGGTTGGAAATATACCACTGTTATACACTGAGTTGAAAATATTTGTTATAGCTTGGACCATATTATTGTAAAACAATTCTGGGTACAATCCATCTAGTCCAGGAGATTTATTTGTTTTTAATCTTTGTATTGCACATTGTACTTCGAATTCCTCTTCAAAAATATCTTCATCTAGTACTTCAACGTACGTTATTGTTAGTCTGCTGTTATGTGGGAAAAGATGAACTATTTTATTTGTGTTTAACTCCTAAAAATGTGAGGCCATGTCAGTAATATTGATTGAAATTCTTTTATGGTTAACCCCTGTAAGTTTAAATCATTCTACAAACAACATATCTTACTTAACGCACAATAAAGGTGTGATCATTTGTGGTATTTTCTCTAAAACTGCACTGTTGCAGAGATCCAGCACTCCCTCTGTTGAATGGTCATACGTTTAATCAGCCATTTTCTGTGAAAAGTGCGCATGCACATGGTGTCAAGGGTTCTGCACTAACTAGTGCATTTATTTTATTTGGTATTTTTGTCATATCTGTCTTCATATACTGTACATTCTCCAGAGTGAAACTCTGATCACAATGGAAAGGACAATGTGCTTCAAAAATTGGCTACTAAACTGGAAAGACCTAATGTCAGGTAGTATTAGTGCTTCACTTGCTAATTGGCAAGACAACTTCTTCAGAAATTCTTCCATCCAAAAATGTAACAAGTGTAAAAACAAAAATGTTGAAGCATGTAGGGATTGAAGTGCCAAAAAGCAGAGAAACAAGGTCAAAGTGCAGCATACATGCAGGTAAAAACAGGGGATGATAGCATGCAACAATCATAACATGCGTAACTCCTTTTAGTATATTACAGATGTAGATGTAAATCCTCTGCAGCTCTCCTTTTCTTTGGTTTAGTCAATTTTTGGTACACTTTCTTTTCTCTCCAATAATGTTCTCTTGCTTGAACACAAGTTGGATCACTTATAAGTTTCAATTTAATGACATATGTTTACTCTTGTTGCACTACATGCATTAGTATTCCCGGAGGGATATGGTCTCCGAGCAGTTCATCAGTGTGTTTTCTATACGGCAAGTCATCACTTACGTGCCTGATCAATGGTTTATATAGGCCAACTGCTTTTAATATCTCTGTTCCGCCCACTGTGCGCAGTAATAGCTATACCCGTACCGCGCATTGTGCGCGAAATACACTGTGTATGCAGACTGCAAGATGGAGGGAATATGATACAGTGTGATGCATGAATCAATGGTTTCACGATGTGTGTACAAATACACGTGTATGGGAAAATTTCTGTATGGCTTTTCATTACTTGTTCATGAATCTGAATCCTATTGTATGTTCAATAAATAGCTTTATTACTCTACATTAGCTGCAGAACTTGCTTTCCGAACCTTACAGGCTTACAAAATATATATATCAGCGACACTACAACTATATCAGCTACACTAGCTACGTAGATAACGGCTGAGAGTGCAGTATAACTACGTAAATAACGAAAATACCGGCGCAGCTAAGGCAAGAAAGGGGGACCGTCAGCGGCAAGGGGGGACCGTCTGCGGCGCCATAAATGGTCCTAGGGGGACCATATTTTCTGCCGTGGTTGGTCCGGGGGGACCAAGTTTTCTGCCGTGGACGGTCCGGGGGGACCGATTTTGGGGGGGAACAATTATCGTATGACAGGATTCCTGTCATTTGTCAGATTAATTGGTTCAGTGAATTTTAAAAAGCATCTTGCTGAGTTCATTTTGTGCAGACCCCGTGCGTTGTACATGTCCCTCACACAAAATGACGAAAATAGAAATGAAAATAGATATCGAGCTGACGAAAATCTAAGTATTAGGCAGGTCACTTCTCAAGTTCATCGCTTCGCTTCTATTAGGCTGAATCTCTTCAAACTAAGAAGTAAGAGCATATAGTTAGAATTAGCAGAGCGCTGTTGAACGTGCTCTTTAGACTGTCGAAATTAGATGCCTGGCGAAATTCGATACCTTACTCTACTATAACCCTCCTGCGCATGCGCCGAAGGTTAATCACTGATATCTCAGCTCTAGAAACAGATCTTAGCAGATTATTGAAATATCTTGAGTTGAAGTAAAGTTGACAGGCTCTTTTAGAGACTTAAATATCAACGAAAATAGAATCCTTCAGGTCACAGATTGAGATGGAGTTACAGTCCTTTAGCAATTTTACCTCTATGGCATCTGCTGTTATAGCCCTTACTAAACATGTTGCATACAGAGCTGACGTAACATTGTATGACAGATGTATAGCATACTCCCTGTCTATCACCATTCGTAGTATGAATATCCGGTGGTTATTAATACCTTAGCTAGAGGCAGGGTGTATGGGTAGAGGTGTGTGGGTAGTGCTTAGATGGATTATTAGTAGATTCCGGTAGCTGCTGATGTGTGTGCTGTATCTTTTTTGTGATTTTTATGGGAGACGATTGGGCCACGGTAGCCCCACCTCTTTATTGCGTGCAGTGCAATTAGCTTATCGCGCCCGCGTACGTTGATATTTTCATGAACTGAATCTCGCTCCCCCAAACTGCTGTCGCCGCCTCTGTATGTTAGTGTTGTGTTAAGTGTATATGTGTTTTTTCCCTTGTCAGTGTACTGTGATGTTGGTGTGTGTGTATGAGCTAGTCCTATCCGTATTGCTGTATGCTAGAAGAAGGCCATATATATATTCGGACGCCTGTTCTCAGAAAAAGAAACACCTACGAGTGGTAGTCAAATACTGGCACAAACTTCGCTCTATAGTGACTCTGTACATGAAATTTTGCAGTCAAATCTTCTGCAGATCGAGAGCTATAGGCGGCGGAAATCAAAATCGGACACAGCAATAATCGGACAAAGGCATATAGCCCCGGACTCAGCCATTTTTTCCAAAAATGGCTTACCACCATGTGTGTAGTGATCAAAAGAGACTGTAGGAGCCACTCAAACTCAGCTAGATAAACAGTACGACCTGTACGCCCTTGGAGCAGAACGCTTACTCACTGCGCGCATGCGTGCTCGCATTCGAATGTAGCACAAACTTCGCTCTATAGTGACTCTGTACATGAAATTTTGCAGTCAAATCTACTCACTGCGCGCATGCGTGCTCGCAATTAGCTTATCGCGCCCGCGTACGTTGATATTTTCATGAACTGAATCTCGCTCCCCCAAACTGCTGTCGCCGCCTCTGTATGTTAGTGTTGTGTTAAGTGTATATGTGTTTTTTCCCTTGTCAGTGTACTGTGATGTTGGTGTGTGTGTATGAGCTAGTCCTATCCGTATTGCTGTATGCTAGAAGAAGGCCATGGAGCATGGAGGGTCTGGAGGTGACGACTTTGTCGTCTCTGTCTTGGTCTAAGGTGCCGTCGCATACCTTAGCTCATCTTCTCCATAAGACTTTGTTACGTTTGTCGTTTGTCTGTTTGCCGTACATCTCTCTTTTTGGAAGTGTCAGATGGAACACCTACGAAACCTCGGCATTGATCCGAATGCCTCACGGTCAGAGATAACTCCGATCCTTTCGAACCAGCCAACGGACTGTTTGCTTAATCTCAGAGAGTGTTTCTTTGAGGAATTGCGAAGAAAGGATCTGGTGCACGCTGGGGATGTCCTTGTCAGCCGTCGCTTCACAAGCAGAGGCAAGCCTTTACCTGTGAAACTTGCAGAGGATGTGTACGCACTGATGCACTGCCTCAAAAACGCTTTGCCTGTCCCACGAAATGTCATAAAAAATGGAAAACGAGACAGGTCGTACCTGGATTCTTCTCGAACTGCCACACAATGTCAGATAGTACAGCAGTCCCTCTCAACATCTCAAGAATCTACTATGTCAATTCCATCAGACCCAATTCAAAATCAACATGTTACATGCATGGACAAGGTTGCCTTATCAAGTGTCATGAGGGATATGAATTCTTTGAAAGAGTCAGTCAGGGCACTACGTCTGGAAGTAACCTCTATCCACAACAATTTTCAAAACACAAGAGCTACCAGTACATGCCACATCCATGTGTTTAGCAAAACACCCTGTTCTGCCCCTGATCTTCCCCTGCTCCTTGGTTGCCCAGTCATCTATGCCAGCAGAATTGGTACTGGATACTCCTGGAAAGTCAAGATTCACAGACATAGTCTCTATGATGCTCTTCGTTCCTCTTCTGAAACTCACTCGGTTCGTGTGTGGTGCAATATTGGTCCAAAGAAATCTTCTACCGTTACAACTGAAACATCAATTTGTGCCACCGAACGCAATGTAGTGTCTGTCGCCACATGGAATTGTAGAGGCTTCCACAATAGTAAGCCTTACATTGTTGATCTTATTAAATCTGGAGTTGACATAATCATTCTGCAAGAACACTGGTTGTGGCCCTTTGAGTTGTCAACCTTGGACTCGGTTCATCCACAGTATGATTTCACAGCAATCTCAGACAAACGGCTACATGCAAGTTCTAACCTAGCACGAGGATGTGGTGGCATTGCTATACTTTGGAATAAGGCACTTCCCTGTTTTCCGATTTCAGCTCTTGATAGTGATAGAGTCTGTGGGGTTCGCCTGCTACTACCTTCCACTCGGGGTCACTCTAAACGCTACCTTACCATCCTCGGTGTATATATGCCCAGTGCTGACCAGCCTCAGGAGACGTACACCTCCTATCTGGAAATCGTTGAACATGCTGTCTCTCAATTCTCGAATGATGGTCCACTGGTTGTCATGGGTGACCTAAATGCTCATCTTGGTAGTAGAGTCTGTGACAACCCTCAACAGTCGTGCAATTCTAGGGGTCAGCAATGGCTCGACCTCTGTGAATCTCTCTCACTGCATAATATATCATCAAGCTCCCTCTCATCTGGGCCTTCCTACACCTACAGCTCAGGAGGTCACATATCCACAGTTGACTATGTACTTGGGAACAGTGATGCTGTTAGAGGAGTCTGCTCCTGTAACACTCTGGAAGAGCATCCCCTTAACACATCTGACCATCTTCCCATCCACAGTACTTTTGATCTCACTCATGTGAGACATCCAATTCCTCCAGCATTCCCATTCCAGCATTTAGATTGGCACCAAGCCAAGAAAACTGGCTTAGTCACGCAGTATGCCAGGATTTGTAATGAAACAGTCAGTCCTCTTCTGGGAAAGGACTACTCCTCTATTGAAGAGATAAATGAAGACATAAATGTAGTCTGTAAAAAGATAACTGATGCTGCCAACAATCTGATTAAGAAAAAGAAATCAAAAATAAGCGGCAGAGTGAAAGACCCAATGTTATCCCATCTCTGCTGGAAAAGTAGATGTGCTTTTAGACAATGGAAAGATATAGGGAGACCTACTTGTGGTCCAGAGTGGGACCAAAGAAAGAAGTGTAAAAAGGAAGTGACGTCGTATTTGAACAAGTGCAAAGCCAGAGAGGAACGTAAACAGATCCAGCAAAGGGATAACATGTTCCAGCAAAACCACCCAAAACGCTTCCATAACCAACATCACAGAAAAGCAGCTTGCAATAAGCTCTTTTCACAGGATTCTCTAATAACTGACACAGACAGCCTGCTGAAGTGCTGGGCTGAACACTTCAGTTCCCTCGGTCAATCTCAATGCCATTCAAATGATTCTCTTAAAAAGTCACAGCTTTTCATAAATGATCTAGCATCTGAGTCTCTCAGCAGCTGTGACAACATCCTCTACTCAGAGATTGACGAGGAGGAAGTGGATTTTGCAATTCGCCGCCTCAAGAAGAACCGTGCTGGTGGTGCTGACAATATCTCTCCAGAGCACCTAAAGTTCAGTGGCACAGTCTTTAGGAAGTGGCTCTGTTATATCTTTAACTGCATCTGCCAGCTGGAGCATATCCCTCAGTGTTTCAAAGATGGAATTATAATTCCAGTCTTCAAGGGCAAAGGGAAAGATCCCTTGTTAACCAAAAACTATTGAGGAATAACTCTTACCTCAGTCCTTGCAAAAGTTTTTGAAATCATCCTTAGCCAGCGCATAACTCCTATGCTTGAGGCAGCTGGAATCCCTCAAGTCACCCAAACTGCCTACAGAGAAGGAGTCTCCTGCACGGACTCCATGTTTGCTAGCATGGAAGCTTGTGCTCACCTCAGATCAAATGGAGACCATGTCTACTCGTGTTTTTACGATCTGGCAAGTGCCTTCGACACAGTAGAATTCTGTGTGCTGTTGCAAAATCTATTTCAAGCAGGGGTTAGAGGGAAATGTTGGAGGCTCCTCCGTAACTGGTATTCAAACTTAACAAGTCAAGTACGACTGGGAAGCCACATTTCTAAGCCCTTTTCTATCTGTCGTGGAATTCGCCAAGGATCTGTCCTATCCCCTGTGCTCTTCAATCTCATCATGGACCCCCTATTGTCCACTTTGAGTTCAAGATCACTGGGTATCAGCATAAATGGTTTATTCCTTGGAGCCTTTGCCCATGCGGATGATCTTCGGACAATTGCATCAAATATAGAGGACACCACTGATCAGGCAATGTTTGTTAACAATTTTGTAAAATCTAGAGGACTTCAACTTTGTCCCGAAAAATGTGCCCTCGTTACTTCAAATAAGTATCTAACAACTTCATGTTTGATTGTTGACGATGAAACATCTCTTCCTATTGAAAAGTCAGTGAAATGTCTTGGTGTTATGTGGGACAACTCAACCTCAAGCAAGGCATGTGTACATGAGCGAATACAAAAAGCCAGAGCTGCATTTTTTGCTAACGGTCAACTGGGTGCTTTCCAGGGACTACTCAACCCATTATCATCTCGTAGCATCATTGAAAGCTGCATAATTCCAATTCTGTTATATGGTTCTGAAAACTGGGTGCTTAACTATTCACTGTTGGAGGCACTTGAATCTTTCCAAGCTGAACTTGGACGACGTGTACTGAAGCTCCCCAAATTTACTTCCAATACTATACCCCTGCTTGTGCTAAACTGGCCAACTGTGTGTGCCAGAGTTCTTTGCAATAAATTGTCATATCTGTCTCGTGTCTGCAATGGAGATTCAACATCACTCAGAACTCAAGTTTTTAGATCTACTGCTGCATCTGATGCGACCTCCATGAATATTGTCAGACAGTGTCACTTCCTTGACTCAGTTCTGGGATCTGAATTCACAGATGAGGTTTTGAATGAACCCAACCTCTGTTTGAGAAATCTGAAAAAACGTGTCATAGATGCAGACCGCAAAAGGGTTGAGGAAAAGTCAAAAGACCATCCTTCTCTTCTCTATATACTCCGTGTTGCAAAAGAAAACCTATGGCTAAAGTTCTGGGATGTGGCCCTTGAACATGGCCTGGATGGATCAAAAATCGTCAATGGCTCTTCTAAAAGTCCTTAGCCTGACTCTCTTTAGGGATCGACAGTGTCCAGTGTCCAACTGTGCGCACACTGTCCCACAAGATTCTCCACTTTGTGAGCACTGGTTTGAGTGCCACACTGATGTCCACCCAAGTGTTACCCCTGCTTTTGTGACTGACAATATCATTTCATCTACATCAAACCCTGAACACTTTCTGACCCTTATACCACTTGGTCTGTCACTTCTAAAAGTATTACCATTTTAAGTAAATATAACTTTGTGTGCATTTTATTTTTTTGTGTGTATAGAGTCACCACTCTTCCCTGTTGGGGTAATAATGATATTTTGAACTTTTTTTAGCGATCAAAAAGGTGTTTGAGGCAATCTTGGCTTCTCATGACACCGTCCCATAATTCTTATAGGGTCATATTCTTTGTATAATGTTTTAAAACTACATTAGCTTTATAGTCCTCTCTCATCGTCATCTCATTATTAGTATCCTGTATCCTGCTTTTTTTCTGGACAAATTAAATCAGAAATTGTGATGGTATGAATGCTTGCACACACAGTTATACTCCAAAATGTAGAAATGCAACAGTTAACCACCCCATGCTGGGATGTAGTGGTTTACATGCCCTTCTTCCTCGGGCGCTACGCACTCTCGGTGGCGAGCATGTAAATGCGCTACATCCTTCCATGGGGTGGTTTAACTAATACATACATGTACATGTATGTGTCCATGTCTTTTTAAACCTAAAAGAGAAGTGCCTGTTTTGCATAACTATATAGAAATATGGCATGTAAGACCCCTGTTCAAGCTAATGTCAATTGCCTTCTGTTGTAACTCCTTGAGTTACATGTACAATGTACATGTGTAGGTCTTCAATAATACAGTGTGTCTGCTGATGAATAGAGATGGGAACCTCCACAATTTTAATGGCTTTCTAACAAATGTATAATTGGTCCAATAGATGTAGACCATTCCCCAGCCCACCACAATAATTTGACACCACCGATAAACTCCATGTTAATTTTTATTTGCACATCTTATTTTTTGACAGTATATATCTCGTGCCTCTAAGCAAAATGCTTGTTTAATCCATTTATGCACACACACAAATGCACATACACACACACACACACACACACACACACACACACACACACACACACACACACACACACACACAGAGTAAATTTGGGTTAGATGTGTCATTTCCACACACACACACACACACACACACACACACACACACACAGTAAATCTGGGTTAGATGTGTCATTTCCTGTGTCAGCCTATCTCACTCATATCACACTACCATGGTACTGCACTTATATCACACTGCATTGTGGATGGTAGGTGGATAACACACAGCTTGGTATACGTCAACTTGCTACAATACTTGCTACAATACACTCGGTCAGTGTCCAAGATTGGATTATGTATATCTCACAACATCACTTCCCTTCATGATCACTCTCTGTTCTCTCTACAGATATTCTGAACAGCACAAGGAAGAGAGTATTATAATGCAGTCTCTCTGTATTCCCTCAGTCCTCATGTAGCACACACCATAGCGTGCTATGTTTGTCTGACCTGACTTTGGTCAAGAAGCTATAACTACTAGCTATATACTCTCTATATACAATATGCTTGAGTTGGGGGCTGGGGTGGGACCACTAATAGGATATAATTATGATCTTGCAGTGTACTGATTGTACGAATGTACAAGTATATAGCTTGCATTTGTACAATCAGTACACTGATATCCTGTATAGCCTATTATGGTAGCAAAAGTCCTTTACACAAATGATTTTGTGTGCAAGAACATAGAGCATTGTGAAGACTGGAATGTGAGTCTAAAGCAGCATACACTCAATCATGATCAGCCTCTGTTATGCTTTAGAGTAATATTTCTGCATGGAAGTATATTTGTCAGGTTTGGAAACATGTGTTTTTTAGACAGTACATAATATACACACCTTTCAAAAATGAAAATTAATTTTCAAGCATATAATGGTGTCTGTATTCATATGGTTGTAGAGGTCATCCATGTAAAGCAACTGATTACATAACAAACCTTGATGCAATACTACACATACTGTAACTATGGGATATGTTGTTATGAAGAAACTAAACTACGTATCTAAACAAAGTTCAAACCTACTTTTATCACTACACTGACTGGGACTAGTACTAGGTAACTCAGTAGGTATCTATTTTCTGTACTGCTGTAGTAGTTGTACCACTCCTTCATGACCTCTCATCATTGCTAGGCTCAGGGCTGTCTGTCCACCCTGTAAGTAGAAAGGAGGTTACATTAGTACTATGTAGAAGGAAGACAATATCATAACTAACAGCAAGTAAACAGAGGCCATGACTGTGGGTTACCATACTAATCAGTATTATATGAAGATGTCAGAATGTCACTACTCAATATAGACACTAAGTGCAGACTATCATGCCATCTGTGTAAGAGACATACATGCAGGAAGAGCCATATGCATCAAACAATGCACCCTATATAGTGAAAGTGGTATCGGAACATGTATATAACAGCTTTTGCAAGGCATAACAGACTCAACATAGCTACAGTAGCATGTACATATACACAACAGATTCAGTTATTTGGTGTGTGACTTTCTGTTGTACCTTAGCAGGCAGGTCCTGTGCCCCTGACTGTAGTAGTAGTCTCACCACCTCTTCATGACCATTTTGACTGGCCATGTGAAGAGCTGTGGCTCCATCCTGTAGAGGAGAATGGTGACAGAAGAGGGTGAAGTATAGTTTTACTGATTAACTGAACAAACGGCTGGACAAATCCTGTTTTAATGTGTTGCTAAAGGGAGAAAAGAAGATGCAATGTACAATATATAACACTGAAAGAGTACCTCTCACGATAAACATCCAGTATACATTTAGCCTTGGGTATCAGCACAAAAGACTAATGCACCCGAAAGGGCTCATCCTGTGGATGGTGAGACTGTTGTCTCTTTCATCTATACATACATCATACAGAAATGTTGGCACCTACTAATTTTTGCTCAGCTGGGGAAGGATTCATGTACATGCTTTCGTGTACCATATCCAAACTATATATACTTGCATTACATTGGTGAAGCATGTGGGGTTGGCAATGTCAAAAATCACCAAGACTGAGGATGATGGCAGGCAAAATAGTAACATGTATATCTCTACATATTTTGTATTAATGAGTTACACATGAATAAGGTGTGTGCAGAGCAAACGAGGCAAATGACGGACAGCTGTTTCAGACTAATTGGCCCTCATCAGCAACATGTTATTGTTGTTACATTATCTCCTGTCTTGCTGCACAACTATTCTACAATTCCCTTTCCTATGTCCTTCACTGCATTCATATTCTCCCTCTACTGTCAGTGGTTTTTAGTTTGCAGTGTATGTACACCTCTACCTCCTGCAAGGGATATCACTTCAAACTTTGAACTTCATGTAAGAGCTGTGATGCACATTGTATATACAGTCCTTCAACACACACTAAGCATATCCCACATAATACAGTAGTTACATGGATACTGATTTCCTGTGTGACATGACAAGTGGTATGCAACAACAAATATGTTGCTGTTGCTAAAACAAACATTCAATCCTTTGTTCCTCCAGTCTTCTACTCATTATTTATCCAGTGAAGTATATACTGGATATGTCACCTCTAGGAATGATAGCTTCACACCATGACTAGACAGGGGATTTATTATTACACAGTTAACTCACTGTTGGTGATGATCTCTGTATTACAAGTTTAAAATCATTTTTCATTTAGCATATTGAAGGATAGCAGGAGGCTGAAGGCCCCCCTATTGAATATGTACATGGGGCCAGTCATAGGAGGCTCCAGATAAGCCACTATTCCATACTCTACCTGTGAGAGCTTTGGCCCTGGGTGCAGTATGTCATGATATACTAATGACACACGAATGAAAGTGTCAGAAAGTGTCAAAATAAGGAAGCATCTATGCAGCAGTGAGGATAGGATGCAACAAGTGAGGACTAAGGGAGTGTGGATAGGACGCAACAACTGGAATATCCATAGAATATATACCTATGGCACTTGTTTCCATGTAGCTAATATATCAGTCAATTGCATACTCACTGAATATAGGATGCATTTTGTAATTTAATTAGTGAAGAAATAATGGTAAATTTATGAGTATAGAAAGAGAGAAATATTGGTGGACAATGAGCGTGAGCAATAATAAGACAACATTCCACTGGTGTACTAGGTAATGAAAGTCATAATCCAATGTATAGGGCAGATGCTGCTAACAAATAAACTGCCAAAATGACAAGAGGACAGACTGATTGACCACTTACGTACGCACACTGCCATGCATGTATGTAATTGAACACAACAAATTGTAGGGAGGATGGAACATGTCATCATCCCCTGCCTTGCTGGGGTACCCCTCACTTCTTTGTGTGCATGGTTTAACTCAAGAAGAAAGATTACTCTCACACACATCACAGTTGAACACTAAGGGACAGAAGGTGACCTGATAAGTGAAGTGTCCTCATATAACACTTACCCTAGGGGGGCATACACATAAGAATTTCAATTAGCAAGTGTCCTACCACTTCTACACAGTCTACTGCATGCACTAATGATATCATAACATCTACTAAGGAATGGCCGGCCATTTGTTTTCCTGTGTATCAAGGGAGTAGAGGCATGCTCCTCCAGTACACTATGTGTCATCTGGTAGGTTTGGCTGGCAGATATGACTCCAGGCCTGTACGAAGGTTCTTGAAAATGTATGGTTACATATTGGTTGGAACAGGGTGTTCGCGTGCAAATGCAAGCGTGTCACCTAGGGGAAATTTTGGGATATCCAGCCCTTCTGAGATTGTTTTTGATGCAATTTTGGAGTAATAAAGTGCCTGCAAACACTCACTGCACTTGACTAGCAAAGGCCGTTACTATGACAGGGATGAGGTCTGGTAGAAGCTGCATCCAAGGGTGATGAACGAGCACTGCATGCTGCGCAGTAGAATCAGTGCACATATTGGTGCGAGTTCACTCGCGCGAGTAAATTTAATGGTCTCATAATGCTAAGATCTTGAGCGCTTTCCGTGTGCGTGCTATGTCTCAGCCATTGATCTTCATCCAGAGATCTCACCTCGTGAGTTTAGATCTAGGTGAGCTAAATGTGAGTCAGTACCCATCCAAAAGGGGGGTTCATCCAAACCCCCTCGAACCTCCCCCTGTGTACGGGCCTGAGTGAAAAATACTGCAATGTTAAAATGCAGTAGTTGAGATACTTATGGGGGGGGGGGGCACTTTTCATATTTGGGGAACTGACCCCCTATTTTTTGAAACAAATTATTGTACGGGAAGAGTGAGCCACACAGTTGTGCAATTGGTGATTTTCTATAATGAGTGATTGAGCTGATGTTCATGTGCATTGTGAAGGAGTTTACAGTGCAAGAACAGCTCGCTTCGCTCCCACAAGTTATGAGCCCCCCCCCCCCACCAGAATGGATGTCTCCATGCTGGTTTGTTTTCACTGTGCTGCTTTGATACTAGATAGTGTAACTTCAAGTGTTGGGTTATCATAATTAAAAGTTCATAAACAACGTGCTTGATATTACTCAGTTAAACCCAAGTTTCTCACGTTATCTGGCAAGTCCTGTGCTCCTGACTGTAGTAGTAGTCTCACCACCTCCTCATGACCCTCTTGACTGGCCATGAGGAGAGCTGTAACTCCATCCTGTATAGGAGAATAGGACATCTACTGTGACAGAAGATAGTGAAGTACAGTTGTTTAATTCACTGGTAAAGACTAGTGATAACTAAATAGTGAAATATATGAATGCAGTTAAGGAGTAGCTCGGATTGGATGTATGTAGATACACTTGGATGGATATATTGGCCGCAAAACATGGCTCCTCAAACCTTATTGAAAAACACAGGTACCCACATCCATATTAACCAAACAAACCACACCATATTAAGGATCTCCAAGTAATTGTTACTGAAAGATTACACAGTGATCACTGTAATGTGTTTAGCCACGTGGGGTGGACCAAAGGGCAAGTTAGCCGATGTCACATGCTCATACCATGCTCACTTCAAATCCCCATTTCTTAGCATGAGAGATCATCTATGCCAAGTGGTGTGGTACAACGAAGAGATATTCACAGATATTAAACAATGCCATTGTATGCAAACAATGCTAAATAAAGGTAGAATGATATTGTGTTCATATGCTATGGTTTAGTGGGATTGTCCATTAAAAACAAATAGTTTATATGTAAAACTAATGTAAAAGTGCAGCAGACACCACCTCATATACTTCTCCTTCTGACCAGTGGTCTACCAGCCTGGGGTGGGATTTTAAATGTAGTGCATTTTGGCAAGCAAAGTAAGCTCATATAGTTGCGTCGCAACAAGCCAATTACTCTTATGTCAGTGTATGTGTAAAGTTAGCATAACATTATAGCATACAAAGCCCAGAGGGGTTACATAGAGAAATCGTCCCATTCTCACAACTAGGTGGCTCACTCCACTCGCTATTCAAGTTAGCACGCAAGATTTGTAGTGTTCAGGAATAGTAGGCAAAATGTTATGTTGACAATTTACACATTAAGTAAGCAAGCAAATTAGACACAGATTCTGCTGTAGGTTAATTTCAGATTTCATCACCTATTTACCTTTTAGTTTGGTAACAACATCTACACATCCTAGCTATATCCAACACATAGATAACATAGAGCTACTGGTGTGTACTGAAAATATCTCAGGTATAGTAAGGCATGTCTCAGAATGCTACTATTCAATGCATGTTTACCCATTGCATGTACAGAGTGAAGTTAAACAGTTGGTCTCTTTTGTCAGTAAGTAGCCCATAAAACGTTGAAGTGGTTGCTATTACCTACATGTTCTCTTGACCTTCACTCTTAGGTCAGCTGCAGGCTAAACAACTGTCTTTACTTCTCTTTGTAGACCTACAACTCTACAGTGTTATGGGATAGTATACATAGACTACACACAATTATTAATCTCTGGTAAGGAAATGACACAGAGAATTTGAACATTGTGAAATTCCTTCAGAAACACTATTGTTTGTGTGGTGATCTTTGATATGAACTCATAAGGTGACAGGGAAAGATCAAAAGGTTTGGCACTAACAGAGAGCTAGAAAGATTCCCCTTTGAAGCAACTGTTACATTTAGCAACAAAAATTCCAGTGAGTTCATCACAGCAAGCCTCTTAGAAAGTTTAGTTTGGTAACAACATCTACACATCCTAGCTATATCCAACTACATAGATAACATAGAGCTACTGGTGATTACTGAAAATATCTCAGGTATAGTAAGGCATGTCTCAGAATGCTACTATGCAATGCATGTTTACCCATTGAGTGCATGTTAGGGACGGCAGAGGCAAGTTTTGATTGGTCAGGCAAAACCGCGTGTAGGTTCTAAAACGAGGGCGGAGCCAGATAAACGCTTGTACGTGCACGCACGCGTCAGCTAATTATTATTCCAGCAACTGCTGGGTCTGCCAGACCTGTTCCGCTGCCCCTGCATGTACAGAGTGGAGTTAAACAATTTTTGTCAGTAATCCTGTATATCTATATCTTTCTCTTGACTGTCATGTTCAGGTCAGCTGCAGGCTAAAGAAGTGTCTTTACTTCTCTTTGTAGGGCACAAATTATGTTCTACAACTGTGTAGTGTTAGGGGATAGTAATTGGCATGTTGTTATGTTGACTATATATACAGAATTATTGAACTCCAATAAAGAAATGACATAGAGAACATTGTGAAATTCCTTCAGAAACACTAATGTTTGTGTGGTGATCAGCTCATAAGGAGACAGGGAAAGATCAAAAGTATGGCAGCATCAGAGACAGCTCTAGAGATTCTTCTTTGAAGTAACTGTTACATTTGTCAGCAAAAAAACTTCCAGTGAATTTATCACAGCAAGTCACTTAAGCTGGAGACCAGTCCTGCGGATGATGAGACTGTTCTCTCTATCAAGCTGAGAAACACCTTCAATAACTCAACTAGAGTATGCGATGTGGCTTTGGACACTGCAGGCATCTCTACGGCTCTTGCTGTACTTGACCTGCTATATACTTGTGAGAGTGGACATCCTTCCAACCTACCAATCATACAGACACTATCACAGATATATGTCAGGAAATCCTAGAACACCTTTTTCTGACAAAGTGGTCACATCATCTGATTCCTTCCTTGAATCACCATCACTATCTTTGTGCAATATCTGAATGGTGAAGTTTTGATACTTATCTCAGGGTTTAGAGGATAATTTGACTGTACAAAAGCTTCATTCAAGGGTTTCCATGATCAAAGTCATCTAATTCATCTATATTGTACCCAAGTTGTGTAGAGGGAAATACAATATTGGCATACATGTACGTAGGTGGACAATGAGCATGAGCAATAATAAGACAACATTGAATGTACCACTATTGCTGTGCAAGCCATAGTCCAATGTATGGGGCCCATTTTATAAAGGGTTGACAAATAAACTCACATACTGACAAGACGACAAAATGGCAAGCAGACAGACTGATTGCTTAATCTCACTTACACATGCACACTGCAATAATAAGACAATATTGAATGTTGTCTTATTATTGTCTATATCACCATGTATGTAATTGCATACAATAAAACGAATGGATGAGCTAGGTTGAACATGTAACATGTCATCATCCCCTGCCTTGCTGGACCACCTCTCACTTCATTGTGTACCTGGTTAAATTCAAGAGCCAACATGATTCCCACACACAACACAGTTGAACACTAAGGGACAGAAGGTGTCCTAATAAGTGAAGTGTCCTCATATAACTTGGAATACACTTACCCTAGGACAGCATACACATGGAAAAATTTCAATTAGCAAGTTCTTTTACACTCTAAATGCACAGTCCACTGCATGCATTAACAATATCATAGCATCTACTAAGAGATGGTTTCTCTGTGTATGATGGGGTAGGTTTGGGTTGGCAGATATGACTCTATAACATTCTGGATGCTTCATGGAAAATGCAATGTACTAGTCAATTAACCAACTTCAAAGTGGAGGTAGATGTACTAATAATATAGAAGTATAGAGCAAATAAAACACTAACTGAATACTGATTCTCCTTTATAACAAATGTAGTCCTTATATATGAGTGCATATAGTTGAGGAGTTGCTATAATCATATATACAGAGATATAAATATCAAGAAATCTCAGAACACCGTTTTCTGACACAGATGCACTTAATGTTTTCACCACCATCAAAACTCCACACAGATACCGTGCTCACACCATATAAGTCCGTGGTGGAACCAATTATAAAACGAACTTTCCCATTTTAGAATTGGTCCTACCAATGGACTTATATGGTGGGCGCACGGAATTTTGACGATGTAAACACTGACATCTCGATACTGGCTGTTTCCCGTATTCATGCAGGAAGGTTCCTGTGACAGAGGGGCTTAATGTTTTCATCATCTGATTCTTTCTGTGAACTCATCACACCCCATACACTAAATCACCAAAAATTGTTAGTAGTGTGTCAGTTAAGGATAGCACTGACATGTGCATTAGCATAATCTTTACAAGTTATGAATGGTGAAAGTTTTAACCATAGACTCTGATTTACCTACTGTGGGATTCAGCACTCACTGTCACTGTTGAATACCATCTTCTTCCATTACCTGGATAAGTATTTACTGTAATTCTTAACAAAAGCTTCATTTGGGAGTGTTCATGATCTTTTATCAACAAAATCATCTTCCCTCGCCTAATTCACATAACAGCAGTACCTAAGTGTTGGCTATTTTACATACATACAGTTAGGTAATCCATGTTCAGGTTAAGCAGGCTTCCATGTAACATATCCCAGCTACATAAATGAAACAAGAGTAATGAAGCATGTGGGGATGGTAATGTCACATATCATGGAAACAAGGTGCAGCAAGACAGAGGATGATGGCAGACATAAATAGTAACATGTGTAACACCCTCTCTACATATTTTATATTATGCAGTTACACAAGTTATTGTTGTTCAAGCCATCATCTCCTGTCTCACTGCACAACTATTTCTACAATTCCCATTCCTATGTCCTTCGCTCTTGCTGTACTGTCAGTGCTTTAGTTGCAGTGTAAATACACCTTCACCTCCTACAAGGGGTCCTGATAATAACTTCAAAGTCTAAACTTCATGTAAGAGCTGTGATGTACATTGTACCAGTCCTTCAACACAAACACATATCCCACATAATACAGTAGTTACAAGCCCCACCCCCTGATAATAATTAGTAAGGGGGAATAGAGACTACCCCAATATTCCAGTCAAAGGAGGCTGCAGATAAACCTTTTGATACTGTGCCTGTGGAAGGATGGCCCTAAACGTCGTGAGTATTTTGTTTATTTTAGGAAGTAATAAACTTATGACACAATGATGGAAGTGTAAAAAAGTATCAAACAAGGATCAATGCAGCAAGTGCAAGCTAAGGGATGATAACATGCAACAACTAAAAAACTCATAGCCTATGGCAGTTGTTTCCACGCAGCTAATGTATCAGCTAATTGCATGCTCACTGTATACAGAAGGTATTTTGCAATTTTCATTGGCAAAGCAAATAATAGTCATTTTATGTGTTTATGATCTCTTGCCAGAAAGTCATATAGTGGAAAATATTGGCATAGGTGCACAACGAGCATGAGCAATAATAAGACAACACTGAATGTCCCACTTGTGCACTATGTATTTCACTAGCACTGTGAAAGCCATAACCCAATGTATGGGGCACATTTTAAGCCATTGAAAGATAAACTGACAAACTAATAAGGGAACAAAATGACAAGCAGACAGCTGCTTAACTTCACTTACACATGCACACTGCTGGTAATAACATGTAATGGACAACAAAGTTGTAGAGAGGATGTTACACATGTAACATGTCATCATTCCCAGCCTTGCTGGGGCACTCCTCACTCCATTGTGTACCTGGTTAAACTTAAAAGCTACAATGATTTTCAGCATGTTGTGGTTGCGGAGCAGGCTCACTCTTCACAAAAAGCTCTTCATTGAAATGGAGTGAATTTTTATGCCCATGTGTGGTTAGCTTAGGACGCTTAAGCATATTATGTCCTGAACCACAAAATGAAACTAGACACCTACTGTCACGAGTGTGTGTACTGGCTCAGGCACCCCTCTGTTCTCAGTGTGAGCATTCCTGATAACTCATGGCATGTGGTAACTCAAGATGTATCTAGTGATATATGTGTGGATGAGAACTTTGCCATGAGCTCTAAGGATGAAATGGATGTATAATTGACTGGTGTGTTTCCATAGATGTAAGGACTAGAAGGTGACCTGATAATTGAAGTGTCCTCATATTGAAACACTTACCCTAGGGGGGTATACACATGGAATTTTAAGAATTCCAATTAGCAAGTGTCCTAGCACTTCTTCCATACTCTAAATAAATAGTCTACTGCATGCACTAATGATATCTACTAAGAGATGATGTTTCTCTGTGTGTGAGGGGTATAGAGGCAATCTCACTAGGTGTCATCAGATATGACTCAATAACATTCTGGATGTTTATCGAGAAATATATACCTGTAATATATCTCTGTATGAAACCATGTTTTATTAATTAGCTGAGGAGCAAAAAATAAAAAAGCCTACATTTATATGTAGAGGAGCATGAACAGTTAGACAGTAGATGAATAGACACTTTACACATGCTCTAGTACCAGCCCTTGTGGTGCTGCTGCATTTATTTGAAGATGAGAACTACATATCAGGGCCGCCGGAGCTGGGGGGGCAGGGGCGGCTAAGGCCGCCCCACCATTTGTGAGCCACGCCTCCACAAAAAATTAACAAGCCACCGCACGCGTCTTTGCTGCTATGTAAATAGCTAGATACTAGTGACTCTATGTATAACAAGTTAGTTCTCAGCATGTACTGTAACGTGTCCCGTTCGTCGCACAGTAATAGTATTGGCGAGCGGACCGACTCATCGTGTACATACCATAATGTTATAGGCGATTCTAATTTTACGTGCATGGGCGACAAGGTCGCTCAGAGCACTCGCAAAAATGCACCCATTATGAACACCTAACTTAATATTAATGAGCCTCCCCATGTGTGAACCTCTTCCGGCGGCACTGCATATAGACAGGGTTTCATCTACAGGGGGGATAGGGAACCTTCCCAGGTACCCTGCAAGGTATGATACTGTAGTAGGTTGGTTTGAGGCCGAAACTGTTACCTACATAGGAGTGTGTGTACTAAGAACTACTGGAGTAGAGTACTAGAAGAATACATACATATCCTGCAGTATCAAAGGTAACACTACATATCTACTGTACATAAATAGTCCGTGGCACTGCAGCATATGACATTTGGAAGGTATAAAATGGCTATGAAAGATGCATACATGTCAAACTGACACGTATGAAAGACAGTAAGCGTATTTAGAGAGAATTCAATATTTTACAGGCTACAGACAAACTAGATAGAGAGACCAACAGACAGACATAACTTAACCTAACAGTACATGTGTGTGCCATGTGCATGGTAATTTACATGCACAAGTCCTTCAACATGTTATTAGGCCATGTACAAGCTACAGTTGTTGTATGGGTCTGAGTACCAGCATACACTATGTGACATGAGAACTACCTATGCAACAGAATGTCTTGGGGCTGTTAAGTAACTAACACATCTCATATGCTCGGAGTCTTCAATGGGATCACTAGTAGAAATGGTACCTCCTACATTGTACTTCTTAATAAAATGCACAAACCTCACATCCCTAACATTGCCTTTAGCACAAAATCACACACACCTTTTGTTGAGGAGTTGTTTGCAATAAAAATTCATTGCATGATGGTAAGAGCATCGCCTGGAAAGTGGATTCGAGTCCGTACTTACACTGTAGAAGTTTGTATGGGACCAATAGTAAAAAACAAACACATGGACTTCCGCGCGGACTTGCATGGTGTCTAACATGTTGCGATGCCATAGCATTTTCCTGTGTTGTGATTATTGCATGATATCTTAGCAGCACATATACTACACTTACATTTTGGCACTACTAAACCTACATCCTTGAATGTTTTAGAAACTACACAGTCTTCAATATTCTGTATAGATAATCAATGTGTAGCCTCAGATTTTATGCCCAGTTAGTGACCGGTTTGGATGGTTCTAATTGTGCGTTGCATGCCCACCCCTTTTCTTCTGACAGAGGATGGGTATCAGTAGCAAACTACCTCTATACTTACTTTTTTGGCTAGATTTGGGTCTGCTCCATTTCTGAGGAGAATATCAACAGTGCGTACATCTCCTTCTTGACTGGCCATAAACAGTGGAGTAGCTCCATCCTATAGTACAGAAAGAGAAGTAAACAATATGTTGCATTATCCACTACTTACAGTGATATACAACAGTTTAAAAATAAGACCCAAATGTATGGACTGGACAATATACAGGTCAAGTGGAACTAGAACTCAATCTACTGTTATGTCATTACAGTTGGGAGAAGTACCACTTAATGCAATCATATTGAAAATGTACTTATATACCTGTCTGGTAATGTTGTGTTATGTTGTGTTTGATATCACATGCTGCACTATACTTATGTGTACATTATATTTTCATTAGCACTCTCCTGGAAAGGAAATCTTCCACAGTTACTACATACTTATTTCACATCATATGAAAAGGTATCAAGACAGTTAAAATGTTGACTTAGCAAACAGGAATAAGCAGCTGTATTGTACAAAAACAAAGTGTACTATTTTGTTTCTAGGTCATTTGAAGAAGAATTAGAAAAAGATGGAGAAGTCAGGGTTTAGCAATTTCACATATGTGGTTGTAACGGTCTATTTCACCTGCATGCACTTTGAGAGTCTTATTGTGTATAGATGTAGTTCATGTTATGTGTCTAAATAAATACCCACCTGCCATAATTTAACTTTATGAAGCCTTACTGTACTTTACAACTTACTTTGAAAACAACTTACTTTGAAAAAGGCTATAATGTCTGTGTTTGGGAGTTCTGTGACATTTGGTTTGTCAATGGCTAATGACATACATAAAAGTCTACCAATTCTTGATACATCAACTCCACAAGTGAAGAGTTGAGATGGTTAAATGTACGCATGTGATATCACTCCACTTGCTCTAAGATCCAGCACCTTTTTCCAAATTAACATGTACCACAAAACTACAATTCACAATGTACCATAAAATTACACTTTAACATGCAATAATCATAACATGCGTAACCCCTTTTAGATGTAAGGATATGGGGTTACGTGTGTTATGATTGTTGCATGTTATCATTCCCTACCTTTGCCTGCATGCATGCTGCACTTGAACTAATTTCTATGCTTTTTGGCACTTCAATCCCTACATCCTTCAACATTTTAGTGAAAATGTTTTTTCACTTGTTTCACTGACTTTTACTGTGTGTAGCAACACGTATAAACCTATACTGATTTTCGTGTAGAGTTCTACCTCCCTTGCATACCTATAAGCAAAATGCTAGCAACTGTCAGTGACTCCTACATCCTGTCTTGTACGAATATTACAAGTACTGAGTACAACAGCTGGTCCAGTTGCCTCCAACAGTTATTCGTTCAAAGAAACAACAAAACTAACTTCACGTGTTCGGCACATGAGCAAACAAGAAAATGGCGTCTAAAACTAACACTTGTAAGGTTGCAGACCTGGATATTATTTTATGCATCAAGGATCATGTACACTCCGTATAAATGATTTTCGTGAAAGAGTTAGAGCGATTACTAACGCCAGTTTCATGGTAGGTCGTTTGAACTGAAGAAGAAAGAAGAAGGAGAAGAAGATGAACAATCGGTGTTTTAACAATTTTCCGAGAATCACTGTAGCTGTATATTTTATGTACTTTGAGAGTATAGAAGCACTCACAGAGCATGTAATTTGTCTGAAAAGGCTTTTAACATTGGCGTACGGGAGTTCTGAGCCGTTACTTTTGTATGGCACTAATGGGCATGTCTGTACCATCCCTACATATAGAGTGTACCAACTCTATGATATAGAACAGCTTTTGCCAGCAAGCTATAACAGACTCAACATATAGTACCAGGTATATATACACACCAGATTCAGTTGTTTGTTTTGTTAATAATTTTTATGTATCTTATAAGGCAAGTCCTCTGCTCCTGACTGTAGCAGTAGTCTCACTACCTCCTCATGACCATTCTTACTGGCCATTATGAGAGCTGTGGCTCCATCCTGTAGAGATGAATGGGACATCTACTGTGGCAGAGGAGGGTGAAGTATAGTTTTATTGACTATAACTGAACAAACAGTTGGTTTAATTGCATTTAATGTGCTGGTAGGGAAGAGGTGCAATGTACTTCAATAACACTGAAAAAGTACCCCCTCATGATAAAAATCTAGTATATTAGCACAAAAGACTAATGCACTTGAAGTTGTAGCCTAGTGTACAGTGTACAGCTGATGAGACATGACACATCATGATGTAGCTATCGTATCCATTGAAAAATATTTCAGAGCAGCAATATTTACTACACTGACATTGGAGAGGACAATTCAGAGTGATAATTATTTACTACATTGTAGCTATACACACGTGACAGAAGTGATCGCCTTAAGATACATACCACAAGTATGACTCTCATTACTTGGTCATACTCACTTTTGGAATTATAAAATGCTTACAGTACTTACGATGTGTAGGGATGGGAGATATAACAGTGATTATTCAAGCTATATGTCTCCCTATTTCCTCATCAATACTACACACATCATCATAATATAAGGAAAGATGGTACTTATCAGCTACACTCTACTTCACACATACAGCTGTAAGATAAATATCTCTGAATTTGAGTGTGTATACAGCTAGGGATGAAGGACTCATCCTGTGGATGGTGTGACTTTCATCTATACATACATCATACTTAAGTGTTGGCACCTATTTTTTGACATCATCCATGCTCAGCTGGGATAGGGTTCATGTAGATGTTTTCATGTACCATATCTAAACTACATAAATGAAACAGACTAACAATACTTGCATTACGTTGGTGAAGCATGTGGGGTTGGCAATGTCAAAAATCACTAAGACCGAGGATGATGGTAGGCAAAAATAGTAACATTTATCTCTACATATTTTTTAGAGTTACACATGAATAAGGTGTGTGCAGAGCAAACGAGGCAAATGGCGGACAGCTGTTCAGACAATTGGCCCTCATCAGCAACATGTTATTGTTGTTACATCATCTCCTGTCTTGCTGCACAACTATTCTACAATTCCCTTTCCTATGTCCTTCACTGTATTCATATTCTCCCTCTACTGTCAGTGGTTTAGTTTGCAGTGTATGTACACCTCCACCTCCTGCAAGGGGTCCTGAATATCACTTCAAACTTTGAACTTCATGTAAGAGCTGTGATGCACATTCCTTCAACACACACTAAGCATATCCCACATAATACAGTAGTTACATGGATACTCCTGTGTGACATGACTTCCTGTGTGACATGACAAGTGGTATGCAACAACAAATATGTTGCTGTTGCTAAACAAACACTCAATCTCTTGTTCCTCCAGTCTTCTACTCAGTATTTATCCACTGAAGTACTATAGATATGTCACTTCTGGGAATGATAACTTCACACCATGACTAGACAGGTGATTTACTATTACACAGTTAACTCACTGTTGATGAGGGCCTCCGTATTACAAGTTTAAAATCATTTTTCATTTAGCATATTGAAGGATAGCAGGAGGCTGAAGGCCCCCCTATTCAATATGTACATGGGGCCAGTCACAGGAGGCTCCAGATAAGCCACTATTCAATACTCTGCTTGTGAGAGCTTTTGGCCCTGGGTGCAGTTAGTATTGTATGTCATGATATACTAATGACACAAGAATGAAAGGGTCAGAAAGTGTCAAAATAAGGAAGCATCTATGCAGCAAGTGAGGATAGGATGCTTTGTGATCCAGTCTTAAACATGGTGTGTGACTGCTTCAAGTACACCCTGAAATTGGAGGAAAGTGTGAAAAACAATGTGGAAGGAGAGATAGAAGAGGTGAATGACGACGAGAAAGCTACTGTGCTGCAGGACCTTAAGACCCTATTCGAATCAGAAGAACAGTAGAGTCAAGACACAGACAGCATGATGAAGGAGAGGACTAAGGGAGAGAAGATAGGATGCAACAAGTGAGGACTAAGGGAGTGGGGATAGGATGCAACAAGTGAGGACTAAGGGAGTGGGGATAGGATGCAACAAGTGAGGACTAAGGGAGTGGGGATATGATGCAACAAGTTAGGACTAAGGGAGTGTTGCTAGGATGGAACAAGTGAGGACTAAGGGAGTGTGGAACAAAAATTACTGTACGAGAAGAGTGAGCCACACAGTTGTGCAATTGGTGATTTTCTATAATGAGTGATTGAGCTGATGTTCATGTCATGTGCACTGTGAAGGAGTTTACAGTGCAAGAACAGCTCGCTTCGCTTCAACAAGTTATGCCCCCCCCCCCCCCCCCCAATTTAGAGTGGCTGTCTCCACCCCTAAAATGACATCAAAGTTGGAAGTGGAGGTGGGGCCCCCTCCCTGTATTAAAGTCATGTTTGTTTTGCAGTAAACAAAAAAATGTGTAGGGGAGTATGAACAGTTAGAAGATATACATTAGGCACGTTCTAGTACCAGCCCTTGAGGTGCTGCTGCATAGAAATTAGGCAAGGTTTCATCTACAGGGGGAATGGGGGACCTTCCCTCCCTAGTACCCTGCAAGATATGATACTGTAGGGTTTGAGGCTGTACCTGTTACCTACAGAGGAGTGTGTGTGCTAAGAACAATATATACTCTACGAATACATACATAAAGGTAACACTACATATCTACTGTACACAAATAGTCTGAGGCACTGCAGTACTTATACTATCGCCAGCTGCAGATATATGTACTGTCAAATGCCTCAGTTGACCTCACATGTAAAAAGGATAGTTTTAACATAAAATGGAAGGTCTATATCAGTGTATGTTTGTACAAAACTTCACTTCCACTGGGTTTCTACAGTTGGAAGAATGAGGTCTTGTCTGCAGGTGCTACAGAGTTGTTTGATGGCACATGATCGTTGATGGCATACTCTACATGCCCTGAGTTAAGGTGATAGGATATATACCTCTGGTATTATTTCACAGAATAATTGCACAACTATTTAACAATGCTGAATACCAAGTGCTATTTTCTGCATTGTGTCCAGTGCTGGTTTGCTTTCACTGTGCTGCTTTGATACTAGCTAATGTAACTTCAAGTGTTGGGTTAGTTCATTAACAATGTGCTTGATATTACAAACCATACCATATTAAGGATCTCCAAGTAATTTCAACTGAAAGATTGCATAGTAATCACTGTAATGTGTTCAGCCACATGAGGTGGACCAAAGGGCAAGTTGGCCAATGCCACATGCTCATACCATGCTCATTTCAAATCCTCATATCTTAGCATGAGAGATCATCTATGCCAAGTGGTGTGGTACAACAAAGAGATATATTCAAAGATATTAAACAATGCCATTGTATGCAAACAATGCTAAGAGAATGAGATTGTGTTCATATGTAAACCATGCTATGGTTTAGTGGGATTGTCCATTAAAAACAAATATGCTTATACGTAAAACTAATGTAAAAGTGCAGCAGACACCACCTCATATACTTCCCCTTCTGACCAGTGTCTACCAGCCTTTAGCATGGGATTGTAAATGTAGTGCATTTTGGCAAGCAAAGCAAGCTCATCTAGTTGCGTCGCAACAAGCCAATTACTCTTATGTCAGTGTATGTGTAAAGTTAGCATAATATTATAGCATACAAAGCCCAGTGTGGTTACATAGAAAAATCGTCCCATTGTCACAACCAGGTGGCTCACTCCACTTGCTATTCAAGTTTTTTTTACATTATACAATAAGCAGCATATCAATGTACATGTATGTATGTACAGTGTACATTACTTCAAAGAAAACAGGAGTAAAAACCACAGTTCAAGGATATAGGGATGGAAGTGAACAAAAATCATATAAACTCAATTCAGATTGCAGACAAAGACAGGTGATGTCTTGCAGCAATAATAACATGTGTAAGCCCATATTACTACATTTGACATTATGCATGCTACTATACATTCTTTCTCTGTGACAGTCATTTCACTCTATACATGGAATGGTGTGGTTTGGTAACATATGTAGTCTCCTAGGATAACATTGAACTAAAGTTGAATTGAAATGTGGCTTTCCAATAGTTCGTGACTTACTTTCACAATGTTTTAGCACTTTTGTGGATACAATGCTATGTAGATAATGTACAGTATATATAGATAAGCATCTGTTTCCAACATGTTCTATTTATACTGCATTGACTTTCAATAAGGGGACAACAAAAGTGAAAGTCCAATCCTTATATTCTCCATTATGTATGTACATGACCTATGTTAAAGTGTGGACCCAGGAGGAGCTGGAGGGAGCTGTAGCCCTCCTTCTACTGACTGACATGTCACTCACCCTTGCACCTTCCATGCAAAGCAATATTTGACCACTGACCTGAACATAAATATGAATGCATAAATTTATAATGAAGCCAGCTCCAACAAACTTGAGTGTGTTCTATCCTGGACTTATTTTAAACGAAATCTTCTGTAAGTTTCGACAGTGATTCAGATTCAGATCCTGAATCATTGCCTGCTAGTCCCAGTGATCAGCATTTTGACAGCAAAATAGTTGTATAGTATTTAATCTGTGGGCTATCAGTGGTAGCTTACATAATTGACAGTAAGTCTACTAAATGCTACTCTAAAGGTCTCCAGTTGGAGCTGCATACAGCAATGAGGTTGATTTCCCCCTTCAAGACGTCCTATACAAAGGCTGTATAACTGAATAGACCAGTGGTAGTTCACTGAATACACTATAAAGTAGTTACCTCTGCCATTAGCTCTTTCAAGTAACAACATATCTAAATTGATTGCCATCTCTAAGTACTATTCTCTGGGGTGCATTTTATGTCTGAGTTACTATCTCACTCCCTAGTGACCTCCATGATATACTTGCTTCAATCATCACGGCACAACATTATTGTTGTACTTCTTCTAGGTACACATACACAAATTGGACACTACATTTTCATTTATTTCTCCCTCTATTTAGATTCCTTCTCATCATTAGAGGTACATTAACTGCACACTCCTATTCATCATTAGAGGCACATTAACTGCACACTCCTATTCATCATTAGAGGCACATTAACTGCACACTCCTATTCATCATTAGAGGCACATTAACTGCACATGGTTTGTTTTACAAGAGGTATGTGGCATCATTCTAATTAACTAAGCAGTAGTCTGTCAAGACACCTGAGAATCACACAATACCAAATAGCATACGTTCCAGTCTCATCACTGATGAGAGACGAGGCACTATTTGAAGTCATGTTTTTCTTGAAGAAGCTCAACTCAATAACCATAACACAACATAAATGTCTACACGCAGTGTACACATAGTGCTGTGAGGGGAAAATGTATTTATTAACCTCAGGACTGTATTCCAATGGGGAGCCATGCCCTCCTAAGTCTGTAAATTAGGGAGGGACAATAGTTGACTCAAAGGTAGGTATATAGTATAGAAAGTATAATGCTAGTTACTGTGGGTATATATTGTTTCTGAAAGTCCACTTTTGTGATCTTCCACAGAGAACAAGAGTCGGGTGTAGGGATGCAAGTGACAAGTATCACAGAAACACAATAGAATATATACATATGCAGGCAAAGGCAGGTGATAATGTCATGCAGTAATAAGCATGTACAAGTATTAGGGTGGGTGAATATATAGTTGAAGTGAAATTTATAAGGGTGTACCCCCATCCAGGGGTTACATATGCTGTATATATTCTTGTTCTTTGTACAGTCATTTCATGGATTGGTGTGGTTTGGTAATATGCATAGTCATGGAGGATGTTTGAACTCTTGTGGATATATGTACTGCAAGTCAATGTAGAGTCTAGAAAAGAATCTTTCCACACATATTTGGTATAAAAGTCATTTTACTACCTTGGGAAAACAACAAACAAACGAAAGAACAACATGACAATGAATGTTCAAGGCCATAGGACATGGCACAGCCATGGCCGTGCTGGTTTTCGCCTCCTTTTGCATACTGCACATGCTCAGTTAGTAACCTTTGAATATTGAAGTTTTGTAACGAGTGCATATAATTATATCTGTCTATTGTTGCTGAGAGCATTTAATAGCACGAGGCAGCTAATCCGGGTCTATATCTCAGCCAATTCATCCTGGTATCACGCTTTAGGAATGTCATTAGTTACACTCAATGGGTGTCACTAAGCAAAAATAGACATGGTCAGCAATAATTTTCGCTCACGCTATCATGCGCACTACCAGTGGTACTACTGGTTTAATTTTCACTCCTATGGGCCTGATGTTCAATAACAATGTGTATTCTACTCATATTACAACTCTCTGTAATATATGTACATAAGCTATGTAGGTATTAGGATAGCAAGTGCAAACTTTAGTTCAATTGCCTCCTCCTATTACTATGCTACTAGAAGACACAGTAAATGTTGCTCTTATCTTTAAATATTAGTCGCTTGCCAAACAATTTTACCATCAGGAATGAAGAGTGATATAACACAGAAACAAATGAGACAAGATGGAATGCGATAACTAGCAACCAAGGATGTAATCACCACGAGTACAACAATGGACTCTAACTTGACTACTTAAAGGAACTAACTTGACTACTAACAGAGAGACATATCAGATCTTTGCTAGCAAAACACTGGTATGAAGATGGTAATGGCCATCTAGCTCTATTCCCTTGTTTGTACCATGACTCTAAGTACAACCTTTGATGTAAATACACAAAACCTCTCAGAGGCAGAGAACCTGGGGGGAGGGGGCATTACTAGCGCACTACACTGCTGGACAACACATAGTAAACATATACATTAGTAAAGAATAATACTGGGACACAAGTGGTACATACATGTAGTACATATACATAACGAAATTTAATTTGTATATATTTTCTGTGTAGGCATGGACTTAACAGTATGCACATACACGTAACAATGTGGGTTGCAATTTGATGCATTTTTCCACATAATTATATAAAATAGTGGTCGCCATTTACCACGTGGGGTGCTCACATGTTACACACAAATGTCAATCTGGGTCATTTAAAGGTCAAAGGTTGTTCTACAGACTGTAACTGCTTTACTTTCATAGCTGTTCTTTGGATGGGCCAAAAAGGTAGCAATTTACCATTTATCAATGAACCTAGTGAGCCTTATGTGTCTATATTATGGCAGAAAAACAGCAGCAAAGGTAACACCAACTGTACTAGCTCTAATGAAACTACCACTGTTGCCTTGAAGCCAACAGCTAGAGCACCGATTGGTCCCTAGAGTTATGCAAGTAAGCTTGCTTATAGGCCCCATCTACACATAGCCGGCCACCAACAGAACCAGTGCCTTATAATGTGTAGCATTAAGTTATATAGGCAAGCTACCCCTCTTAAACAAGGCCTTGCAACAGGTGAACTTTGAGTGGGAAATGAATACAGCAGCCAGACATGTTTATTATTGATCTTCAGAGTGGGTTCATTTATGCAGATCGTGTACTGGTCCATCACGAGGGAGAAAGGCCTGCCATGTAGAGAATTTCAGATTAAATGTTAGAGCAAGGATTCCAGATTGCACTAGCTCTTTTATTGCTTCAGAATACCCTGCCAATTATTCTAATAAAGTTAGGGAAGCAGAACTTCTCTGAAATCAGCCTCTTTCTTTTCTCGGTTAACAGTTAGTATCACAGAGCAACGCGTTATTACTTAATGTCATAACCGACAATTGATTTGCGAGCAGCAGTACCAGGCTCTCCCTCTACCGCCTATTGAAAGCCTGGGCCTGGGTACGAGGCTACAATACAGTAGATGGACTAAGTACACTTTGTTAAAGTATAATATATAGTTTTGGTTTGTTATCCACAGAACTGAACAGATAAGATGCTACGTCTACTATGATAGATTACTTTTACTTAGTTTTTACATTAACTTGCAGAGATCACAGTAAAATTATTAAGCAAGTGAGGCTCTGGCTTAGTACAGCTAGTTGTAGACTCTGAACTAGAAGGTGTTCATGGAGCACTTACCCCCACATATACTACGTATAGCTCTCATTGATTTCAGTTGTAGACTCTGAACTAGACACCTGTCCTTCACCTGACAACCAAATACAATACTCTATAACATGTGTAATCCCTCCCTATATCACTTTTATAGGGTTATAAATGCTCACAAAAAATACATAGCATATTAAGAATAGGAATAAGGAAATAATGAAGAAGAAGTGTAAAGAAATTCAGACACATGTATATATGAAAAAGAAAGAATTATCCCATACCATGAAAGCCCACCACAACCTAGTTTGGGCAGAACCCTTCCCACAACAATGGAAGCAGACCCCCCCCATGAGTACAGACCTATTATTATAGGACAAGGCTCAGGAGGGGAATTGCAGTCAGTATACCTCTAATGCACACACAGGAGGATAAGTATCGAACTACATTCAGGTCACCATAAATTAGTGGCGTAGCAGTGATTTAGGTGTTGGCCATGAACTAAGCTAGCATTCATATCACATCTACAGCTACGTATGCACCAGAAGTTCAAATCAGCTCTGCCATTTTATCAGCCTTGACTGTGTAAGCCCCACGTGCATGGTTTTATAACCTGAGCACAAACGTGTGGGATGTGGTCAATTTCTGCATAAATATGTGTCCGGTGACCAGACCTGCTGCACCGTCTGCTATGTAAATCATCTAGAGTACCAACAAACAGTCCACAACATGACACAGTGTAGCAGTCCACCCATCACCTACAACATGACACAGTGTAGCAGTCCACCCATCACCCACAACATGACACAGTGTAGCAGTCCACATATCACCCACAACATGACACAGTATAGCAGTCCACCCATCACCCACAACATGACACAGTGTAGCAGTCCACCTATCACCCACAACATGACACAGTGTAGCAGTCCACACATCACCCACAACATGACACAGTGTAGCAGTCCACACATCACCCACAACATGACACAGTGTAGCAGTCCACACATCACCCACAACATGACACAGTGTAGCAGTCCACACATCACCCACAACATGACACAGTGTAGCAGTCCACACATCACCCACAACATGACACAGTGTAGCAGTCCACCCATCACCCACAACATGACACAGTGTAGCAGTCCACACATCACCCACAACATGACACAGTGTAGCAGTCCACCCATCACCCACAACATGACACAGTGTAGCAGTCCACACATCACCCACAACATGACACAGTGTAGCAGTCCACACATCACCCACAACATGACACAGTGTAGCAGTCCACCCATCACCCACAACATGACACAGTGTAGCAGTCCACACATCACCCACAATGTAGTATATGACAACATGAGAGAATTAGGAGAAGGAAAGAAGTTAAGGAGAAAAGTTAGGGCAAATGGCAGAGATGTATGAAAGTGTGATGTCATCGATTTAACTGAAATGCTCAACATTGAGATGTGGAAATGGTTGTTTAACACATTTTACAACTCTTTAAACCCACATAACCAGTTAATTACTACAGAGATATTAGCCTGGGTTCTGGGGGAGGGGGAAGTCTAGAGTCTAGAGCTAAGATTAGGGGCTAGGGCTAAGGCTAGAGTCTAGAGCTAAGATTAGGGGCTAGGGCTAAGGCTAGGAGCTAAGGCTGAGGCAAATATACGGCGCCGTGGGGTGCGGAACATCATTTCTGCCCTAGCCCTCGGAGAGTGTTGGGTCCTGCAGTTGGAGCATAAAGAGACTAGGCTCCACGTACACGCGTATTCCTACTGTGACTCCCCCGCATGTTCGTGGGTATACATTCCTACGGAACAAGTGGCGTATATGCAATTCACCAGGCCTTCTCCTCCCCCGAGAAGGCGTGGCTCCGCGAGGCTACTTATCCATCTGTATGCGTGTGCGTGTTTGCCTTAGCTAATCGTCCGTAGGCACGGCGCATATAGCGCGCGCGCGTGAGAGCTACGTATATTGCAGGTAATGAATTATTAATGAGCAAACAAAAGGGGGTTTCAATGGAAACCAAAGAAAGGGTCTGGATCCACCACTGCATGTGCCTAATTGCTGTGGAAGTCCACAGCGTTTGGATTCTATTGCACAATTACATCATAAAGTGCTATACTTTATGCTGCAATTTGAGAAAGATATAAATCGATCGTGTATGCTCTACAGTGTGTTGGATGTCCTTCTATTACCCTCAATTCTAAATAGAGCATGTGTGAGCTATATTTAGAGTAAAAGATCAATTATCGGACGGCATGTACGTCGGACACTTTTTGTGCGAAGCTCGTACAAGCTACATCAGTAAGAGTGCAACCAAAATGCAGGCCAATGATAGTGTACAAGAAAGAAAAATTGCCGGCCTTGATCGGCCTTTTTTATCTATCGTCGGACACTCCCTTTTCACTCTACTGGTGTTCTACTGTTTACCAATAACAATGTTTTCACTGAAGCTCGTTGTTCATTTTTTAATCCCAAAAATTATTTTCGGATTAAAAAACGAACAACGAGCTTCATTAAAAATATTTTAATTGGAAGACAGTAGAGTACTAGTATAACCCTGTAAAATTTATAAGAGTAAATAAATATGTTCGCAGTAGTTTTTATGGTCAAAAAACTGTTTTGCCTGACCGAACATTGATCGCGTAACCGCTACACTTTGTCCGATCATTGTGCAAAACTGAGAAGGCATCCATTTCTGTACTGTATATAACTAAGAAGGTACTAGATAACAGTGAATATAAAACACATTTTCGTTTCTAGTACACAGACATATTAGTCATTTTGGGGGAGTGTCCGACGATAGATAAAAAAGGCTGATCGTTCATTACTTTGGATGCTAGGTTCCGCGATGCGCCGCTTCACGAGTGAAGCTCGAATAAATGCGGCAATTTTTCTTTCTTGTACACTATCATTGGCCTACATTTTGGTTGCACTCTTACTGACGTAGCTTGTACGAACTTCGCACAAAAAGTGTCCGACGTACATGCCGTCCGATAATTGATCTTTTACTCTATGAGGGAAAGGACGCTATTCTATGGCTACCAACCAGCTTTGGAAAGTCAATTTGCTATGAAGTTCTTCCATTTGTGTTTGACGTGAAACTTTGCCCAGTTGGTAGCTTAGTTGTTGTTGTCTTGCTGTTTCTATCACTTACGATAGACAAATTTATAGCTTGAGGTCTAGTGGAGTTAGAGCAAGCAGAAGTCATGTATTACCTGCTACGTTATTGCACCCGGTCACAATTCTTGCAATGTCACATCCACATATTTCATATAGATTAACAATTAAATTGAGCATGTGTGCATGCTCAGTGTGTACCAGGCTCTTTCTCCTCCCCCCTCTCCACAATAAGAGCCTGGGTATGACACTAGCTCAGAGATGTACTCCATATTGTGACTACGCTTAAAGGAAGTCTACAAGGCAAGGGTATTGATCTGACCAGTGTTCCTGGGATGGTTGATAAAAGGTTGAAGGATGTGAAGGTAATTTCAAAGAGAGGTACGTGGTTCAAAGATCACTGCTTGGTGTTTAGTGATCCTAACTATCCTAGGATACAGATAAACGCAATGATCTCTCTGACACTAATGATCCTCCCCCCCCCCCCCCCCCCCAAAGCATCTGATTAGTGTATTGTTTCTGTACTAGTATGGTAATTCTGATTCACTTGAATGCAACATGTCATTGGACAACTCACGGCTAGAGAAAATATATACAGTTGGCAACGTTTCGAGTAGCCTGTGCCACTCTTCATCAAGCCAATACTGCCGGAATGGTGAGGTGCTTAAGTCTGGTGTGGCACAGCATGCTTTAGTGGATAACCACCGAATCAACTGGGACGGCAGCACTGTCATCAACAGGGAGCAACACTGGTACAGAAGGAGAGTTAAGGAGGCTCTGTACATTCGAAGGTTTGGGAATTTCAACCTTGATCGAGGCCTGGACATCAGCTCCATTTGGAATGACAACATCACCTCTCTCTGATTTGCATATCATTACACTTACATGTCATTACACTCTGCATATTTCACTTCCGGTGCTATACACATATATACACTTCACGTTCTCTTTTTTCTGTATTGGCCTGATGAAGAGTGGCACAGGCTACTCGAAACGTTGCCAACTGTATATATTTTCTCTAGCCGTGAGTTGTCCATTAACTTGTTGCGTTTCATTCACCGCGGCACTATGTCTTTCAACAATTATATAACATGTCATTGTTATATATTATGGAAAACAGCTCTAAAATTAAGGAATTCTGTACTGAAGCTTTAAAGGCCTACTTGGAGGCTCTGAAGTCAGAGAAGATTAAAATTTTAATTTCTTTCTATGGTTGCATTCAGATGAAAGTTACTTTTGATGGAAAAGGAATTTCTCAACCTGACAATGACCACGAAGACACAGAATCTGAATGAAAACTCTTTCAGTGAGTTATATTTGTAAGGAGCTCTTTACAGCATGTTTTGTTTGTATTGATAGGAACCACTGATTAACCCTCAGCGCGCATGCGCAGCGAGGGTTACGGTACTTGGTCGTGTACGTCCGTCAGTCTGTCTATCCGTCTGGTAAGTCACATCTCACTTCTGGAGCATCTATTCATCCTGAAAATACAGACTCAGTGGGCAACAGAGGTCAAAAAACTTGTGTTTTTTTAAACCGCTCTGTTCAAGAGTTATGGCGTGAAACACAAGCGAAAGAGCTAATTAGATCTACTAAACACGATTACACTAGCCAAGAAACAAACTGATTATCACATCAAACGTTTCGGGAGCTATACAGCAACCATCATCAGTGAAATATGAACAGAACCTAAGAAAGACAACAGGATGTGAACAACGGAATGCAAGTGATGGAATGTGAGAAACAATGGTGACAACTAAAAAGGTTAAGAGATCTTAGAGAGTTGTACAAGGTTGTCATATTCAGGAGGGAGTGTGCCAATGTCCCTATTCAGGACACTGGTAGAAGTCCTGATTAAAATAGCCTCCTTGACCAATCTATAGTGATAATCTGGGCAACTAGACAAGATGGAGACACTCTGCCAATCAACTGGGTGTCCTTCAGTCCAGGCGTGCTCAGCAAGAGCCGACGAGTTGAAATCAGCATCCTTTACAGCTCTCTTGTGCTCACCCAGGCATTGACAGAGTCTGCGTCCAGTCTGGCCGATGTACGCAGCAGGACATGCAGCACAGGGGATCTTGTATACCACACCTGACTTCTGAAGGTCTGGGGTTTGGTCTTTCTTCTCTTCTCCGACTTACCAGCTCTCTAAACACTTATCTATGATCTTAGACCCCTCATTGGAAACTCAGCCTCACATGTTCAAAACTCCACTAAGTTTTCGTCCTTCGTGGCTTCGCAGATCCTGAGTCCTGATGATGTTTTGGTCTCGTTTGACGTAGTGTCTATTTTCACCAATGTCCCTGTCAACCTGGCTATTGATGTTACATATCCTCGCCCAAAGACCAAACCCCAGACCTTACAGTTATAGGAACACCATTGTTTCTCACATTCCATCCAGTACACAGATTTGTGATAGCTGTATTCACACTTTCTTTGTGTTCCTATAACTGACTAAATGAATACCTTAGCAATACTCTGTTTAGATAAGGCTATTTATACAGGGTTAATGCACTGGTGGTTTTAATAGCCATGACGGGGAGGTTGCTCTAGTATCGCCTGCTAATAATTCAAATGAATATAGTGACTTTGTGTACTTATTCTAGTATTAGTGACTACTTACTGTAAATCAAAGGGCATCAGAAAGGACTTAATCTAACACGGATATTACGTACATATGCACTGACTACACGATGTACACATGAGTAGTTTGTTATGAAACTCAGACACGCCCTGTTTGTATGTGCCGAATCTGCACATGCCATTAACGAAGGCTGTATGTGTGACGTCATCAGCTTCCAATCGTGAAAAAAGCTACGTGTCTCTAATATCTATCGCATGTGTTTACCAATCGAAATTTGCTTCCACCACCCCTGGTGTAAGGTTATTATATCAGTCGTATTTAGACAAGCAGATTTAGAATTATTTAGGAGCCTCGTCACCAGACCCTCTACATATGTATATCCAACAGCTGTGTATGGTTGAACCTGCTCATTAGATAAGAATCATGCACACACTTCAACGTAAATTTAACGACACCAAAGAGCATTACGCAGTGTGGAAGCAAAGGCTCTACTGGTCAGGTACATTGTGTGATTGTGAACACAGCTACCCTAGTTCACTATCATAGATAAATCATAGCACATGTCATTTCCTGTATGGACCACCAAAAAGTGGTAGGGTAAATGCCCTGTCCCACTGCCTCTGCAAGCCTTGGGTTATCATGTTGGCATGCCGCAACATTAAGGTAGAAAGGAGAGGAGAGGAACTATCTATCACCTCAGGTAGTCAAGATGGAACATAGAGAATATTAACATACCCAATTCAGCAGTGAACACCCATGACAGCTACATGTAGATATCAGTAGAGTAAAGAAGTGGTCACATATTCTCATATGCCTAGACATACCATGGAGAGTCAAGTGGGACAATGTACTAACTGGCAACCAGACTCTGTCATCAATATCACTTGCTACATATAAATCTACTCAACACATCATGATGTAACGTAGCATAGTTCCTAAAAGTTAAACATGTACGTACATGTTATAAACTACAGCAACGACACCAGCAGCTGTAGAAGCTATGTCTATACTGTATGTGGATACAGTAGTTGTGGGCTTACAACAAATTGGGCTGTACTCGTACATGAATGTACATGTACGAGTACAGCCTAATTACTGCTATATAGGAGGTCCATATACAACTTCTAGGTGATTCCAAAGCACCTCTTCAGTCACTGTTGCACTACTACTAAACCTTTCACCCCCACAGTATCAAGAACAGTTAGTAGCCCACATGGCAACACTTCTTTGCTAGCACATCTCTAAAACTCAAGAGTGGTCAGTTATTGATGGTTCAAAACACAGCAGTCAACTCAACCTCTGGAGACTATAGTCTGGACTATGGACTGGACTGCAGACATTGTCAGAGGTATCTAATTTTACGACATTGGAAAATTAACCACAGAGGCTGAAAGAAATATATCATGAGAATAATGCATGTAGACTTTGCGTATTTTAAGACAGTTTCTCTATGCAGTTTATTGTAATTACTCATTTAATCACTACTGAAGCAAGAGGAAAAGAGAAGGACACTCTATGTAATGCAAAGAAATCACACTCAGTTTAAAACAACTTATGCAGGTACATCATTAATGTCCAACTTTGCCTTCACAATGACTTCATCACTTTTGCCTTCATAATGACTTCATCATATTATAATCCTATTGAACATCGTGGGAGATAGGGTTCGGGCTAGGGTATTGTAAGGGAATTTCCCTAAAGGTAACCTGGACACCACTCATTGTTTCACTAAAATGTTGATGGATGTAGGGATTGAAGTGCCAAAAAGCAGGGATACAAGGTCAAAGTGCAACATGCATGCAGACAAAGGCAGGGGATGATAGCATGCAACAATCAGTAACACCTTTAGTATTTACAGATGTAGGGATATGAGGTTATGCATGTTATGATTCGCGGCACTTCACTGCCTGTTTGAATGGAAGAAGAAAGGAGAAGAAGAAGAAAAAGAAGATGATGATGAACAATCGACGATTTTACAATTTTCCAAGAATCACTGAAGCTCAATATCTTATGTACTTTGAGAGTACTATAGTGTATAGACACACTCTTACAGCAGGCTGTTGGTCTGAAAGGCTTAAAACATCCATGTTCGGGAGTTCTGAGCTATTACTTTTGTTAAGGCTAATGGGTGTGTTGGTGCCATCCCTACATATAGACTCTATGATACAGATCTACGTATTCTGCACACAGTGCATGGATCAGCCTCTAGAATTACACAAAAGTGTACCAAAATAGTTACCACATGTATGTATGCTACGTATATGTTTGATTCTCAATTCATAAAGGTATATAACCAACTCCATTAGTGGGTTCATGAATCTGAATACATATACCATCATACATGTACATACCTCAAAATCAATCAACTACATTACAGAATCACTATGACCTTTTGCCTATGTATTTGTCATCACTTGACCTACACATGTATATGTACTACCAATAACAGAGGTGGCGGCACAGGGGGAGTAGGGAAGGTAATTGTCCCCCCCCCAATAAATAGGAGCGGAATATGTATTGTTGCTGCTTCATGCGTTTCGAAACACACTATATACTACTACGTGGGCAGTAACAGCTATGTATAACTAGCCACAACTTTTTATTGCATGCCAGCGAAGAGTGAAAAATTTCGTAATTTTTTTGCACGCATGTACGCAGGTAAACTGAATCTCCCCCTCCATCTCAAAATTACTGCTACCACTGCCTCTAAATTATAAGTAACTTCAGCAAAAACATGTATTAACCACTGAGTCACACTTCTTTAAATTCTAGGCTCTTGGTTTCACTTCTTCCTGCATGCCTCTGTAATAAGTATACTACCTCCATACTTACTGTGGTGGCTAGATTGGGGTCTGCTCCATTTCTGAGGAGAATTTCCACTGTACTTGTATGGCCTTCTTGACTGGCCATATAGAGTGGAGTGAAACCATCCTGTATGGTAGAGAAGACAGAATGTCACCATAGCCACTACCTACTTGATCCTGTAACTAACATCACTTATGGAGCATCTACTGAAGTACATTTACACAGAAACAAAACCAACAGCTCTAGATGCTGTCTGATATATCAAAGAGTCATTGGCCTTAACAACAATATACTTCCATTTATTAGGCGTACACATCACTAGAAGAGTGAACACACAAAATACGTATGTACCAATATGTTGGGGTCACTTGCTATGAAATGTTAGGACACATAACAAACTTTGCATGCTGCCCTTCCAACAGTACTACATGTATGTAGGTGTCAGATATGCATGGTTGGTCTATTTATTATCTCTTCATATTTTCAAGACATACGTACTTCATAAAGACAATTACAGTGGGAGTGTATGGCTTCACTAACTAGGGGAAACTACCAACTACATCACCAGAATGGTTTATGACATTACAGATTCCCCTTGCAAACTCAGTGTTGAGTGTTGATTCACATACATGAATATCACTTGTGTTCTGTGGGTTAATTATATACGCCTTGTAATTCATGCCATACACATTATGAGCCTGAGGCCCACCCCCTAACTATTACAGTACTAAACTAAAAGGAAAACAGAAGGTTTTTATTGATCTAGCTTTCGTTCGTGGACATTTAATACCTTTATCTGAAAGGAGACTTACTCTGAACACAGCATTACCTACATGTATGCTATATCACCAACTACAAGCTGTGATAATAGCAAGTGGACACTCAATCATGTCACTCACTTATCATACTGTATAGATGGATGTATCTAGCTATACCACGTATACATACATGTAACTGTGCCACTGCTGCACAGTTAGTACTGCTGCACAGTTTAGCTTTTTAATGACTACTATCCACTGCTGCTAATAGAAAATAAACAGCATATGTATGATTAGGACAAGAGCCAGAAATATATGCACATTATATAGGTATGAATGTTGTACTATTACTTCAGCTTAGCCAGAAAAAGAGTAGTGTTGCCAGGATTTCACATACACATACATATATGTAACTCCTGTCATTCTCTTGGACTATCCATGTCTTACTCACTAAACCTAATACCTCCAAAGTGCCTGAGGACTGACTGAAATGTGTACATATGTAGAGATCACCTACCAAGTACAAGTAGAGGATATGAGGCTGCATGTGTAAATCAATATCATACATTAAGCTGTACATGACAGACTTGTACCACAGAACTAAACTTTACTCAAATCAACCTTCAACAAAACTAATCACTTCTATAGCTAATTGTCTTCCTGGATGAGAATCTGGGACTTCACTGTAGATAAAGGGAAAGGGGAACTTGTGTTATGCAACAGGGACTTAGCCACCCTTGTTTTTGAGAGACACAATGTACTCAGAGCTCCCCAATGTGGATGTTATAAGCCTTATCAGACACACAACCTGCTCTGCAAGTGCTTCTGTACATTAAAATACTCCCAGAGTACATAAAATACACAGCAACCAAAAACACCAAATTGTTCATCATCTTAATCTCCTTCTTTCTTCTAATTCACTTTAAATGTCCTATTACTCTTTCACAAAACACTTTTATACTGAAGAAAAACTTTTATACTGAAGCTTACATGACCCTTGATTAACAAAATGTACATGTACCTGCTCCAAATGTAGTCAAACTCAACAACGCAAAATCCCTTCTTATAATAATCTGCTCCGTGTCGGTACCTTCCTTTAGCTTACCCTCTGAGAAGTAGTCACACAGACACACAGACTAACTACAGTAACCCTCGCTGGGCATGCATGCTGAGGGTTAAAAATTAATGAATATCCTAAAGAGTACCAGGGTAGCTATGACATGTGTAACCCACATCTGTAAATAGTGAAGGGGTTAAATGTGCTATTATTGCTAATCATGGGCTAAACATCATTGTTTGTGTTAACTAAACTCACACAGCCACAAACCTCACCAATCTGACCACAACATGAGGTGATCATATATATGGCATATCATTACGACAGTAGGTATTACACACTTGCACACCTGAGCTAAGCTGCACTTACTACACACGAACTACACACTTACTACACACATGTGCTGCAGCTATAAACTCCTATTGTTGACTCAGTACAAGAAGGATCTAAATCCTAGATGTGGAGATTACTTCGACTACAACCATCACAATCTTACAAGTGGATTTACCACATACCATACTTGTACTACAGCTACAGCAATGACACCAGCAGCAGTAGAGGCTATGTACACACTGTAGCTCTACATAATAGTTGTGGGCTTACAACAAATTGGGCTGTACTCAGGTGTATGTACATACACAGAAGTAATCACTGCTAGGAGGTTAATTTCTAGAGGTTGCCCAAACATGAAAATGACTTATTTGGACACTATTACATATTTCATCCCATAAAATCAAGAGCAGTGAGTAGCCTACATAGCAACAGTCCTTTCCTGGCACAGCTTTAAAATTCAGAGCGGTCGATTTTCAACGTTTCAAAATCCGGCAGTCAAATGAAATGAGTTATGACTAGCTATGATTCTAACACACACACACACACACACACACACACACACACACACACACACACACACACACACACACACGCACACACACACACACACCAGGTTGTCCTTTAATTAATGCGCACCTTCAGGTGAATATATGTCTGCATACAGCTCAACACTCTCAGAATTACAAATACAGCTTGTCAGCATGTCATCCACGGTTCACGTAATTTGCCTATTTCCTTCAACAACACACTTCTTTCTGCTCCAGACGTTAACTGTGCCAAGCACTAATGCTGCTTTTGAATATCTCCACGTTTGGTAGCTATTCTTTACAGCCACAGTTTACAAGAAAACTTGTTTACAAACGGAGACAGAGAGACAGACAGAAACACACACAGACTAACTACAATAACCCTCCCACACATGTGTGAGCAATACACAGGAAAATGCCCGCATGGATAGGGCATCGCGACGTCCGTGTTTACACCGTTAATACTTTGTATTTGCAAGTCGGCGATACTGCAAGAAGTCCGTGTGGGACCAATCGAAAGCGGAAAGTCTGTTTTTTAGTATCGGCCCCATACAGACTTCTACGGTGTAGGTACGGACTTGCACGGTGTGTAATGTGGTGTAAACACGGATGTCTTGATCCCACTGTTTCCCGTATCCATGCAGGCATTTTCCTGTGATACATGTAAAATGAATGCACTAAAGTGCAGACCCTCAGTGCCACCACATAGTAAATACTATAATTTGCACTACATAAGCAAAAGAGAGATGTGTTGACTATTTGACTCTATTGAGAGATGTGTTGACTATTTGACTATATTGAGAGATGTGTTGACTATTTGACTATATTGAGAGATGTGTTGACTATTTGACTATATTGAGAGATGTGTTGACTATTTGACTCTATTGAGAGATGTGTTGACTATTTGACTCTATTGAGAGATGTGTTGACTATTTGACTCTATTGAGAGATGTGTTGACTATTTGACTCTATTGAGAGATGTGTTGACTATTTGACTCTATTGAGAGATGTGTTGACTATTTGACTATATTGAGAGATGTGTTGACTATTCTTGTGTTGCCCTCAAGGTCAGAACACTATATATACGTTGGCATATCTGCCAGGCCACTACTCATCTTCTGGAGAAGCAGCACGCTATTCTTCTGTGATACTAGCACCAAGCCAAAGTGCTGGTGACTGATAGTTCTAGTATTTGTAGTTACCAGGTATGTATATAGCATGTCTGTGTCCCAATCTTGTCTCTGTTCATTTTATGTAATCCCTATAATTTTATTACACTTATTTCCTAAATTTCTTATTTACGTATAAAAGATACAGGAAGGAAGGTTATTGTTGCAAACTATCATCATAAGTGGATACATGAATCTACATCCATATACATGTAATGTCCCTCAAACTAAATCAATCAAAAAAGGACAAAATGCAGACTCACCAATTTTGCCTACTTACATGTATATGTCATTACCTACTAGCAATAAGCAACAAACAGATATTTACTCACACTTGTCTCAATCCTCACACATAAAGTTCAGTCAGAGACTTAGCAATTCTAGAAAAGATCTAAGGTTATCTCAACATGGGCAGTAAAAAGCAAGATGACACAGTCAGGGATATAGTTACTACTGCCTCTGTGATTGGTAATGTACCTCCATACTTACAGTGATGGCGAGATTGGGGTCTGCTCCATTTCTGAGGAGAACTTCCACTGTACTGGTATGGCCTTTTTGACTGGCATTATAGAGTGGAGTGAAACCACCCTGTATGGTAAAGAAGACAGAATATGATATGAAAAGTTATGTTGTTAGTTACTGCCTGTTATTATACAGAACATGTCAATGTAAGGGTGCACATCAACCTTAACAAATGACTTGTAATGGCTCAGAATGATATTATAAGCCTTTACAACACAGAGCCTGCTGTATGAGTGCTTCTATACACTATAATACTCTCAAAGTACGTAAAATATACAGTTACAATGATACTCGAAAAATAGTAGAACACCGCCAACTGTTCAACATCATCATCTTCTTTAGTTCAGCCGGCCTACCATGAAACTGCTGTTAGTAATCGCTCACAAAAAATTATACTGGAGTGTACATGATCCTTGATTAATGATCCTTGATTAACAAACTCTTTATACCTTCTCCCAATGCCATAACACTCAAGGGCTGCAACCTTACAAGACTTAGTTTTAGATGCCAATTTCTTATTTGCTAATGTGCACATGAAGTTTGCTTTGTACAGTGTCTATCGTGCTGTTTTGTCCTCCTTTGGCTATGTGGTACATGTACTTTGTGTCCTTTTCTCTGAACAACTAACTGTTGCAGGCAACTGGAACCTCTGTTGTACTCAGTAGGTAATACTCGTACAAGACAGGATGGTAGGAGTCGCTGACAGTAGCTATCCTGCTTATAGTAGAGCTCTGCACGAAAACTGTATGTTCATACGTGTGCTGCTACATGCACAGTAAAGACAGTGGAAAAAGACAAAAACATTTTCACTAAAATGTTAAAGGATGTAGGAATGGAAGTGCCAAAAAGCATAGAAACAAGGTGCATCATGTGGGCAAAGGTAGGGGATGATAGCATGCAACAATAATAATATCTGTAACACAATCCTACATCTGTAAATACTAAAAGGGGTTACAAGGAGCAGAGGAATACTCAGTACTGCCACAACCCTTTGTGTATGTACTCAGTTATGACTACAGGGAATCCCCCAGGTAAGTTAGGGTTAGGGCTATACCTTCTACACCAGAGAAACAATATCAAGCATACAGTCTAGAGCACGCGATTTCTCACATGACAATCTGTCTCATATGCAGCAGATAGAGTGTGGGGCTGGCATCATTACCTCGTCAAAGTAACAAGGTTCCAATTACATGTATATGTGGTGAACGTTGGAAGGATGTAGAAATGGCGTGTCAAAAATGAGGGCAGGTGAAATACACTGCTACAATAACATACTGAAATTAGTCAAACAGCTGATTTGTTCATGTTCACTATCATCATCATTATCTTTTTCTTCTTATTCTTCTTTCTTCTTCTAATTCAGTTCAAACGACCTACCACATTTGGCACAAGTACTCACCTTGATTTTTACATGAATCTGATCCTTTTCCTTCCATGCACGAGCCTTGACCAACAAAATCTTTGTATCTTCATGTGCAATTGTGTATTGAAAAACTTCCTTATTTGCTATTTATACACGTGTATTGACGTTTCATACACATACGTATAAAATGAGGGGCACACATGTAGGAAAGGGTGGGGCCCAAGCCTATGCATTTGCACATGAAAAAGTGGCAAAAGTGTAAACATAATGAATCATGTGGGGATGGAAGAGGGATGTCCAGAAATGGATAATCCCAATTATGACAACCATGACTATATCCCTAGCCCTAGCCCTAGCCCTGACCTTACCTACCATAACTGGTGTCATAACTGGTGTCATAACTGGTGTCATAACTGGTGTCATAACTAGTGTCATAACTGGTGTCATAACTGGTGTCATAACTGGTGTCATAACTGGTGTCATAACTAGTGTCAAAACTGGTGTCATAACTGGTGTCATAACTAGTGTCATAACTGGTGTCATAACTGGTGTCATAACTGGTGTCATAACTGGTGTCATAACTGGTGTCATAACTGGGTACATACACAAAGGGTTGAGGTAGTACTGGACACTCCTCTGTCATTTATAATTACCTTATTTGACAAGTCAACAGTAGCATGAGCCTTCACTAGAATGCTGACAATTTCACTGTGACCTTTCTCAGCAGCAATTTTAAGTGGAGTGTTTCCCTTCTATATTTGTATAGAAATAAACAATTGATTACAATCACTTGTGAACATTAGCAAATCACACTGTGGCTAAAATTTAACAAAACAATTTATTCTACAAGGTGTTTGAGGCATAAACATATGACATAAAATGAGAAAGAGATGTTCCAGTCTATAGTGTGTATTGGGAGTAAGCATATCAAAATAACATCTGGTTCGTTTATAGAACATGAAAAAGAATGAACATACTGAACATATGGAAGTTATATATATCTATCATGTGACCAGTATAATGAATACATTAATGTACAGATGGTCTACACTGATTAGGTCACAGAGACTGTGCCCTGTACAGTGTAGCTACATACATCCTTAACCTCACCAAGGATGACAGGGCAATACTTGATCTTATGATTAGCTCACTAGATATAATACCGAGATGCCAAATTACATGTGAGACGTGACCATGTGGAAAATGTTAGTATTTGGAGACGTGGTCAATGTACATAATTATCATATACATAACCACATGCTCCGAATAGAGTACAGAAAGTCTGCATAACAATTATCTGGTCTCTGGAGATGAATTGTGTGTGTTTGCACTGTATTGAGGATAGATGGTCCACGTGGGTGGTGAGAGTTGACGCACCATCAAAGATCTTTAAGCCCCATTCCCAGGTCTCAAGACTGGGCATGTGGACCATCTTTACCTCAAGCTGTTGAAGCTATATTTTTTAAAGCTGTTGGAGCTTTTAATATTTCTAAGCTGTGGAAGCTAAACATATATTTTTCTAAGCTGTTGAAGCTGGCGTGTGTGCATGTATGTATGTATGTGTGTGTGTGTCTGCATTTGTGTGTATATATGTACAATAGAATTCCTTTCTGAACTCTGTTCCTTTACTACTTCTTTCTTTCTTTCTTTTATCTAAGTAGTGCTCTATGCACATGATTGTTCATGTACATGCCGTAGCTACAGTAACTATAGTTCCTGTATATAACCATAAAGCACTGTTAAAGAAAAGTGGAGATGACAATATCATGACACAGAAATAGTATTGTGAGGTCAGTAGAGTGTATGCATATGTATATAGGTGATAGGGATGATGATGGAATTCAACAATGCATGGAAACCACCAGTTGACAAACACAACGGCCCATAATGCCTACTAGTGAAAAAGGATGTAAAGAGGGGTTACAACATGTTATCATTGTTGTATGTCCACCTCTGCCTTTGCCTTCATCCTGCTCTTTATTTTTCATACCATCATCAACTGTCTGCGTTTGCTGTATGTTGTTGCTATATATGTTTTTGGAACTGTCGTCCTTACATTATAGAATCAAGCCTATAGTGTAGTCCAAAGTCCAGTTCAAAGTGCTTATCTATACATGTACATGTAGTCCAAAGTGCTTATTTACACATGTAGTACTACAGCACAGTGTCAAGACAAATCAGAAACTAGTCATGCAAGCACAATGACAGATTGGTTTCAGTGTGACAATTTCACATGGACCTTACTCAGTTCACTGTCCAACCATTAACCCCTATTGTTGGCTCGGTAAAGGATCTAAATGCTACATGGCTACGAGATTACATTTACTGAAACCATCACAATCCTGTAACAACATACCAATACTTAATTGATACTTGTGTCTACAACTGCAGAACTATACCAGCAGCTGTAGAGGTAACTACAGAACTATACCAGTATCTGTAGAGGCTAGTGGGGTTCATGTAGTTGCAACATAGAATTACTACACACTATAGCCTCCATCATGCTATCATTGTTACAGTCAACAGACACTGGGCATACAATACAACGGTAGATCTATGATCACTTGATCTTCTTTAGATCTTTAATATTTTCATCCATCAAGAATGACCCCAAAACATTTAGGGCCTAAGGCCTGTACAAATTGACTACAACTACTGACCCAACAATTACATGTAGCTTTGTTAGTAGTGGTCTTGTACACAAGTATGTTTACATCACCATACAGGAACAACATCATCAGCTGTAGACTTACTTTACTTCACCCCCAATGAGTGCACAAGACACCATTAATTTTCTAAGTTGCACATGGGTGAAAAGGTCATAAATTACTACTGTGTTTTTTTGGGTTACTGTTGCATGCCATCATCCCTGCCTTAGCTACCTCTGATAGAATTACTCTAATCCTCACAACAGTTTGAGGAAAGTACTTGGGGGTACTTTGAGCTGCAATTTTAATGTGTGTTATGTAGACAATAGATACTGAGGACCGAGTCAATTGAGGCCAAAAAGACACAACTCACTAGTCCTATATCAACATGGCACATGCACTGGTTCAGAAGATCTGAAAGTAAACTACAAGTTAGAGTGGTCTTAGTCCTATGAGCATACATTGTCTTACCATGACATCCGGCACAGTAAGTCTCTATTAAAATTTTTAATGTCAGATAATATTTAAAGCACTCTCTACACCAATAGCCACTTAGCACTCACATTGGCCTATGCTAGTTTCCAGCTTAATAAACCTGTGTTGATCACTTGCTCTTCAAAATATATTGTAGGTTTCATAGTTACAAGGTTGTTCATTACCAGCCAGGTAGAGGTGGATGTGTAATTGGAGGGGTAGAGCCAAGTCATTGGGATCAACTGAAAAAATCAGGATCAAGCTGGGATTCGAACCCAGGACCTTCTGGATACCGGCCAGGCACTCTTACCACTGAGCTACTTGATCTAGTTTTGGTTCTTCAGCTATAGACATACTAACCACAATTTCTTGAATGAGGTTTACCTTGACCACATCATTATCTACAAAACTAACAGTTATGACTTATGAGGCCTGTACAGAACATTTGTTACTTGTATGGAATAATGTTTCGCACTACTACTTATACATGACCATCACTAAGTCACTCTATACGGGCACTGTTAGCAATGACAGTTCTGATTTAGCACGTAAACTAACACAATACACACAGGAGAAAGGCCAATATCAAGAGAGTAGTAGTGGAGAGGTTGGTCACGTTCTGTATTTGCTACATAAAATACTAGAAACAAAGCTAGCATGGTATACAGCAACAGACCTTGGTGTTACCCCTCCACTGACGTCACTCCTCTCCAGCAGATAACGTCGCTGCCACACAGACTATTGCGCTCGTCTTTGGCTCATAGGACACTCCACAGACTGTGAGAAGTAGCTTCATTACCGACACAGGGACTCAAGAGATGGCTTATGATACACAGGTCACCAGCTCAACCACTCAAGCATGCGCATACGTTGTCAATTAACTTGCGCACATACCCGAGTCAGCAAAAAACGCGCTGGATTGTTGGCGCCGTAGGATGTCACAGAGCAGAGGCAGAGAACCTGGAGGGGCGGGGGGGGGGGGAGCTTGAGCCCCCCACTTTTTTGATAAGGGGGGTTGAGGTCTCCTAAAATTTGAGGTTGTCAATGGGTCAAATGAAGAACGTATTAAATTCTAATAGCCTCATTATGCCGGATTTGTCCAGAATGTTAATTGAACTCCCCACTTTTTGATCGCTGAGGCCCCCACTTTTGATACGCTGTCTCTGTCTCTGTGTCACCTCAAAATGGTGCCATAGCTTCTGAAAAAGGCATCTATAGCAAATTCCATTATTCCTCACATACATCTTCTCTAGAAAGCCTTAGTAATAGCTACTCAGCTAGTTGTCTTTCCTGCTGATGCCATTCGTATAGTAATCTGTGGCGAGCAGCGCCGAAGTCATTGGTACCACCGTTTACAACTGAACATGCAATTTTACTACCTGCGGAGTACATTTTCACGCTTGACTATTTTTTAAAACCTATGCAGCTACAGCATCATAACCTCGCTGGCATATAAAGTAGCGTGCGGGTGTTCTACAGCAGCTGAACCTGCTCATTGGACATGCGAGCGTGCACATGCACATGAGAACACTTTAACGTAGCTTACGCGGCCACGGCGTACGCAGCGAAACCTTGTCTACCCGCTGGTGTTCTTTGTCAATTTGTTTAAAATTGATTAACAATCGTGCACAACTATCAGACGACTCTGGGCTACGCAGCTAGCCTACTTCACTATTTCGGATAAAAATCATAGCACACGTTATTTTCTGTACCAAAAAGTGGTAGGGCAAATGCCCTATCTGTCCCACCATCTCCGCCGGCCCTAATGTAGCATATTTCCGGACCAGACCATGCACGTATGAAATCAAGCACAAATTCGGCAAGCATTTGCCTGTGATCCTTGGCCAATGGTCATGTAACAACCTTTAAGAAAGTGTCTCAGCATCCCCAGCTAGTTAAAATGTTACAAGCACTTTGCTAATTTTATCAGTATTAAAACAACTTTTTTAAGTGTGAATTATTACTCTAAAGTGAACTTCTGTTTTGCTAAATTTGAAGATGATCAGTGCATGAGAATGGACCAGAAATGTCCCTGATTGACTCCAGTCTCAAGTAGCATAGTTGCAAAAGTCATCATGGAAACTGACTTCTTATACAGTCATGGGAACTGGCTCCTTTACACATACATACGTAAACATCCAACCCAGCAATATAAGGAGCTTGGCAATAATTACAGAAATATGCAAACCGGATAGGGTAGCACAAGCTATAATGTTGTCATGGCAGGATTTAGCTAACTGATGCCATACATATTGTCATTAGAAAATATCATTCTATATAATGACACTAAACATGTCTGAAGACTGACTGATGTGTAGATATGCATATACTTAGATGTCTAACCATACCAATAATTCATATACGCTTCAGTTAAACTACTATAGTTTATGTTCACAGAGGTAACATACTTTCACTAGTGATAGCAATAACTAGGCACATATATTTTGTCTTAGTATATAAATGTGACATAGTAAGTGTGTGCATGCTTTTAGCCAGTACTCGTCTACATATGGATGTATCAGAGCGTCGGTAGACGCTCTAATGTAGGGATGGGAAGTGTGAAAATGACGTCATCAGTCTACAAAAAAGCCTCCTAACTAGGGGCGAAAGCCTAGTTAAGCTCTCAAACTCACAACGAATAAGTTTTGGAGTCATGTCTAGCCGTACATTATCCCACCCCGCACCTACCTGCTTCCAGTCGGGCGTGCGAGAATCTGGTCACACGCTTTTTTTCACAATTCGCGTCATCATATTCTTCATTTTTTTCTTCTTCTTCAGTAAACCCGCTATCTCACTAACGGAAGCAGATCAAGCTCTGCTTTTTTCACCAAACGTGTCTAGGGTCGGTGGAGGTGTGCACCGATATGTTTTTTTCTCCCAAGACGTCGATACGGTAGAGCGTGGGCGGCTCTGTGGGACCTCACTGAAGTACGCCATTTATGCTCAAGCGGTGGCCCCGCCCAATGCGCATAACCCACACGTGCTCTTTTAGAATTGTGTAGCAATGGAAGAGACGGGAAAGTTTTGTCTCTGTCTGTCAGATATTCTGTTTGCGTGGAGTTTCTTACTCTTTTTCTTACTCTTTTACCACCCGGCGTTCTTTCCGTGTTGGTAGAGTAAACTATCAATTGTCGGCCGTTACGTATTTTCGACATGCCGTATAGGGGCATGAAAGCCGCGCTACACTAAACTGAATGCATGAAACAGAAAGTGTGTGATACCAGCAATAACCTACCTGAACGGCGCAGAGTCTTAGATTACGCACGCTAAACCAAAGTGGGGAGAAAGGGAGTGGCCGAATAAATTGATTTTCGGTCGATGTGATCTTTTCCCCAATATGCATAACATCATGCATGTTTCCGTTCCTGCTAGCCACCTAGTGGCATGTCTAGGTCTCCCCGCTCAAGACGTTTACTTGCGCTTAGTGCTCGCCATACGCGCGCACACGCAATAGTCAACTCGAAAACGCTGACTCGACACTATTGAGTTCCAGAATTTTCCACCGTACAAGTGCGAGTATCCGGACAGAGCTTAGCTGTTGTGGCACCCAGAAAGTCTGTAGTGAAGTCAGATATCCATGGATAGTGGAAGGTGATTAAATTTAGGCAGTGTATGTGTGGTGTGAGCGCGAGTGTGTGGTGTGTGTTGTGTAAATGATACCTTTGCCAACTAACTTTTTAGGTCGCTATTGGTCCCTGGTTTTGGTCAACGTCAACACTGCCCTATTCGAGACCGTGTTTTTAGACCTGCCAGTTTACAATGTGGGTTATGTCCAATTCCCGAGGGAAAAGAGCTCAAGTCATTCAGACCCTCCAAGTACCGCCAGTGGGAGGAACTTAGTATGAGAGAAGCTATGAACGCTGTAGTCTACAATAAGATGAGTGCACGTAAAGCAGCTGAAATGTATGGAATTCCGAGGTCAACACTACGTGACCGTGTAAGTGGAGATGTGTTACCTGGGGCCAAAAGTGGCCCACACACATTGCTCACAGCTGAAGAAGAGCAGCAGCTCGTTTGGTTTTTATGTAACTCAGCTGTAATTGGCTATGGTAGAACACGAAAAGAGGTATTGGTGATGGTAGATCGTGTTTTGAAGTCTAAAGGTCAGAGTCGATCTGTTACAAATGGGTGGTGGGTGTCGTTTTGTAGAAGACACCCAGAGGTTTCACTGAGGACACCTGCAACCATCTCAACAGCAAGAGCAAAAGGTTCCTGCCCAGAAGCTATCAACCAGTACTTTGACATGCTTCAAGACACCTTGGATGAGTACAATCTCCATGGTAAACCATCATTAATTTACAACATGGATGAAACAGGATTTCCATTGGATCCAAAGCCACTTAAAATTGTCCACGTTCGTGGAGAGAAGAATCCCAGCAGTATCTCTAGTGGAAAGAAATCCCAAGTAACAGTGGTAGGATGTGTTAGCGCATCAGGGCAATGCATTCCTCCAATGGTAGTGTGGGACAGAAAAACCCTCAGTCCAGATTTGGCAGTGGGGGAGGTGCCTGGTACCATTTACGGTCTTTCGAAAAAAGGTTGGATGGACAGTGAACTCTTCCATTTGTGGTTCCAGAGGCATTTTCTAAGGTATGCCCCAGCAGTTCGTCCACTTCTTTTACTTTTGGATGGGCATTCAAGTCACTATTGTCCGGAGACAATCCGCTTGGCAGCTGAGGAAAATGTTGTGATATTCACTCTACCACCAAATACAACACACCTCACCCAGCCCTTGGATAAGGGTGTATTCGGTCCATTTAAGGGTCGATGGAAAGAGGTTTGTCACGATTTCCTTGTGAGTCATCCTGGCCAGGTTGTGACGAGGTATAATTTCTCAAGGTTATTTAGTAGGGCATGGATGGAGTCCATGACATGTTCCAACATAATGGCAGGTTTTCGGAAAACAGGAGTGTACCCATTGAATCGAAATGCAGTGAAGCTCCCTGGTGAATCCACTGCTAGAATCCTGGAAAAGAGTGATTTAACATACATTCCCCTTTTCACTCCTGCAAAACGTCACATTGAGAAGCTCTCTCTGCCAGAAGCATTTCCAGAAGAAGACATGTCCACCTGTGGTAACTCTGACTCATTCCTTTCAGAATCACCTATTTCTACATGTGATGAGTATCAACCCAGTGTTAGACAAAATTCACTGGTGAATATTGTGGACTTACATGTAGATATACCAAAGTATGAACTGGAAAGGGAACCAACAAACACATCAGAGAGAGTCCTCACAAGTGCAGAGAATTTAACGAGACTAGAAGAGAAGCAGAGGGAAAAGGATGCTAAATTAGCTGCAAAACAGCACAGAAAACAGTTAAGAGAGGAAAGAGCGCCCAAAAAAGCAAGGAAAACGAAATGTATGCATGAGTAATATTGATACATGTATCCACATGTACAGTTTTATCATCACTGTTTATAGATAGAGCCTCCCCCTTTCCCTCGTTTGCACTATGTCTCACCCACTTTGATTCTTGGCTAGAGAGCTAGTCTGTGTATCAGGTTAAAATACCTGTATATACATGTAGATCTCTTCTATAAGGTACACATGTCTCCCACTTGCATTGCTTCTTTATGGTAAATCGTGCATTTGAACCTGCATTAACTTGAAGATTAATGTATCTCAATGCAGTGTTATTTTGTGTTTGATGTACTTCAAATGCTTTCAACCTTTGCAGCTGACCGTGGTGGTTCCGATGGATGCCTAAGCTTATCCCCAGCATCACTCTCAAGATCATTGTTTTCAGATAACCCAGCTTTAACAAACTGGGTGGGCAACCTGGGCCTGACTATGGCTGACCAAGACACTTTAAGCAGTGGCAAGTTACTGTCAGCAAACCATATTTCAGCAGCAAGCAAGCTACTAAGAGCGAGCTTTCCTACACAAAATGGGTTGCAAGACACTCATTACTTGCTGGAGAAGCTGCAATGGGATTCTAGTCCTAACAAATTTGTGCAAATCATATATGTTGATCCAGGACATTGGGCCTGTCTATCAAACAAATTTTCTGGGGAGGAAATAGATCTGTATGATTCAATGCACACCATTCCCACTCAACAGGGGACTATTGTAAGACAAGCCTGTCGGATTGCTCAGTCTCAGAATTCCAGTATCACGATCAATGTCATCGATGTTCAACCGCAGTTTGGTGGTGCTGATTGTGGCTTATTTGCAATAGCAATGGCATCTGACTTATGCAGAGGAATTGATCCCTTTGATGTCAAGTATTGCCAAGATGAGATGAGAAAGCATTTAGAAAACTGCATTAAGAAACAATCAATGACCCAGTTTCCGAGCTCCATTCGCCGTGGCATACAGAGGAGAATAGTGAAGTCTTTATACGTGGACATCCATTGCCTGTGTAGACAGCCTGAACACCCCCCAATGGTCTGCTGCGACTGCTGTGATAAGTGGTATCATTCAGGATGTGTTGAAGTCCCTGACAATGTATTTGAAGTAGAAGAAATTTTATGGCTCTGTCCCTCGTGTAAGTTATCATTAAGTCAAAGTTGACCTTTTAATCACATAAAACCTTAGCAGCAATTAATAATCATGTGGAAGGTTTTGGTGACATATTATAGCAAAAAATCATGTCGGCTTGTTCCTACTGGCCCAATTAGAAATACATGTTTTAACTGATTCGTATAGCCACATAGTGCAGCAGCCTGACTCACACTAGACGACGGAGCAGTTTAGACAACAGCTTTTTTACTGAGACGGGTGACTTCACAGGGGGTAGATCTACAAGTAGTGCAGCAGCCTGAACCTCGCTCTCACTGGCACTGGAGTCTGTCCAACTGTCTCCCAACCAGAAACAACCGTTCTGCCGCTCGCTTGCGTACCAGGAACCGCTTGGAGCTAGGCTATAAATCGCTCATAACATCCCCTCTTCGTGATCTGGCTGGTATATACGCACTCCACCCTTGGGCACTACATGCCCTCAGGCGTCGTGCATATATACGCGCCATATCACTCGAAGGGATGTTATAACTAATACTTATAGCATGGTTGCAGGTGGTTGCCATTGATTGTGGTAACACCATAAATCTACTACAACCCTGATGAGGTGTGAAGAGTGGCTATATCAGGGTGTGAAGGTGTGAAGAGTGGCTATATCTAGGTGTAATTAGCTGAAATGAGTTGAAAAAACATCTTTTCTGTACAAACTGCATACATGAATGACATGAATATGGTGAGGTTTCAAACTGTACATGGGTGACATGAGTATGGTGAATTATGGCATCACTTACAACACTGTTAGTAACATCAGTGAGAGCTGTTGAAGCTCCTACATTCTGCTGATATCCAGGATGAAATGAATTAAAAGTAACATTACAATTCGAAAATGAATAATGTGGTTGTGGCACAGGCATAGAAATAATAGAATTGGATTGCATTGAAAACTGCTGCTGATAGGTAACATTCTCTTTCGCTGCCAAAATTTGAGACACAGTTTCATGCTGCTTTCCACTTGGAAAAAGAGTCTTAGGTGGAAAAGGCGACCCATCTTGCTTTTTCGCCTCGGCAACATACACAGAGAGCCATTTGCATAAATCGCTACTATCAGAACAACCTAGCAATAGACCATCGGGGACTTGGCGGTCAGGCTCAAGATGTTCGTTGCGCTTTTTGCGCCAGCATTCAAAATTAGAAACAGCCCACTTGGTACTTACAGCGGTGTTCTTGGGGACACATTTATCAGACAGGGACGTCTCCTTCGCGACCGAAAGAAATGTGGACGGACATCTACCTTTCTTTCGTAGTGAGAGGCGCTTTCGCTTAGCAGGGGTTCTGTCTCCCTAGGAGGTGACTCGTCCTCATCGGACTCTGTCCAATCCTCCACCTGTAATCGTAAGCATTTCTCGCGATTGCTAGCCCTTGAAGTCGACGCCATTCTTCAATTGATTCGAATAGCAAGTATACGGAGGATATAACGGAAGTTCACCGAATTGCGCGGACTCGTTGCTAGGGATGACGTCGAACCACCTAACAACCTTGCTATAAATCAATTATCACACCCCTAATCGGTATGTTGCGGTTTATAGGCCCTCCCCCCTCGGGCCTATAAACCAGCAACATACCTCTTAGGGGTGTAATAACTAATACTTAGGCAGTAGGAAGGCTCAACCTCTGTATTTACTGAAGAGTGTCAGACAGAGTTGTATACAAGTTGGATATTTAGCCTTGTTTAACAACTGAAAAGTGGAATGAACTGTAGTTCTTATCTAAATTCCCAGGCCAAGATGAAAGCTCCACCTCTTTTTCAGCACTTGGGGTTGCTAGGAAAAGTCTCAATGAAGTACAAGGTTTGTTTAAAGACCCATTCTTTCTTTTGTTAAGTGTATGGTAGATCAATACGTTTTAATGATATATTTAGGCAAAAGTGGTTCCACACCTGCTATCCCTGCCACCTCTGTTTCTGTACTGAACCATGCTAGAGCAATGCACAAGCAAGTCAAAGGTTTGTGCATCTTGTTGACCAGCAGATTGAGAATGCATTTGTCTGCTGATTCTTAGATAAAGGTGAAGTCTGTTCTTCTGTATCTGGGCCTGGGACTAGAGGGAGGTGCAAGGATGAAGTCTATTCCTCTGTATCTGGACCAGAGTCTCGCAAAGGTGACTCCTCCGTATCTTCACCTCAGATTGGAGGGATGCACAAAGGTGTGTAAAACCAATCCCTTCATGTTCCCTTTTGACTAGCTAATTAAACCTCGGCGCACATGCGCAGCAAGGGTTACGGTAGTTGGGTCTGTGTGTGTGTGTGTGTCTGTTAAGTCGCATCTCACCTCTGGAGCGTCTCTTCGTCCTGAAAATACTGTCACGTACTAAGCAGGCAACGGAAGTCAAAATATTTGTGGGGATTTCTCTGAAACCGCTCCGTTGCAGAGATTGTTTCCTAATTTGTAGACAAAGGTGAAGTCTGTTCTTCTGTATCTATACCTGAGACTAGAGGGAGGCGCAAAGGTGAAGTTTATCCTTCTGTACCAGAGACTTGCAAAGGTGACATCTATTCGACTAGGGGGATGCACAAAAGTGTGTAATAACAATCCCTTCATGTTCCCTTGGATTGAGATTGCATTTGTTTCCTGATTCTTAGACAAAGGTGAAGTCTGTTCTTTTGTATCTGCACCTGGGACTAGAGGGAGGCTCAAAAGTGAAGTCTGTTCTTCTGTATCCGCACCTGAGACTAGAGGGGGGCGCAATGGTGAAGTCTGTTCTTCTGTATCTGGACCAGAGTCTCACAAAGGTGACTCCTCTGTATCTGCACCTGAGACTAGAGGAAGGCACAAAGGTGTGTAAAACCAATCCCTTCATGTTCCCTTAGCTGATTCAGACTGCATTTGTTTCCTGATTCTTAGACAAAGGTGAAGTCTGTTCTTTTGTATCTGCACCTGAGACTAGAGGAAGGCACAAAGGTGTGTAATGTTCCCTTTTGACTAGCTGATTGAGACTGCATTTGTTTCCTGATTCTTAGACAAAGGTGAAGTCCGTTCTTCTGTATCCGCACCTGAGACTAGAGGGAGGCGCAAAGGTGAAGTCTGTTCTTCTGTATCTGCACCTGAGACTAGAGGGAGGCGCAAAGGTGAAGTCTGTTCTTCTGTATCTGGACCAGAGTCTCGCAAAGGTGACTCCTTTGTATCTGCACCTGAGACTAGAGGAAGGCACAAAGGTGTGTAAACCAATCCCTTTGTGTTCCCTTTTGACTAGCTGATTGAGACTGCATTTGTTTCCTGATTCTTAGACAAAGGTGAAGTCCGTTCTTCTGTATCTGCACCTGGGACTAGAGGGAGGCTCAAAAGTGAAGTCTGTTCTGTATCCGCACCTGAGACTAGAGGGAGGCGCAAAGGTGAAGTCTGTTCTTCTGTATCTGGACCAGAGTCTCGCAAAGGTGACTCCTCTGTATCTGCACCTGAGACTAGAGGAAGGCACAAAGGTGTGTAAAACCAATCCCTTCATGTTCCCTTGTTGATAGGTGATTGAGAACGCATTTTTTTCGTAATTTGTAGACAAAGGTGAAGTCTGTTCTTCTGCATCTATACCTGAGACTAGAGGGAGGCTCAAAGGTGAAGTCTATTCCTCTGTATCTGGACCAGAGTCTCGCAAAGGTGATTCCTCTGTATATGCACCTGAGACTAGAGGAAGGCACAAAGGTGTGTAAACCAATCCCTTCATGTTCCCCTTTGACTAGCTGATTGAGACTGCATTTGTTACCTGATTCTTAGATAAAGGTGAAGTCTGTTCTTCTGTATCCGCACCTGGGACTAGAGGGAGGTGCAAAGGTGACGTCTGTTCTTCTGTATCTAGACCTGGGACTAGAGGGAGGTGCAAAGGTGAAGTCTATTCCTCTGTATCTGGACCAGAGTCTCGCAAAGATGACTCCTCTGTATCTGCACCTCAGATTGGAGGGATGCACAAAGGTGTGTAAAACCAATCCCTTCATGTTCCCTTGTTGACTAGCTGATTGAGAATGCATTTGTTTCCTGATTCTTAGACAAAGCTGAAGTCTGTTCTGTATCTGGAACTGAGACTAGAGGGAGGTGCAAAGGTGAAGTCTGTTCTTCTGTTTCCGGAACTGAGACTAGAGGAAGGCGTAAAGGTGACATTTATTCCTCTGTATCTGTACTTGAGACTAATGGGATGCAAAAAGGTGTGCAGAACAATTGTGTATGTTCTTCATGTTTGTTTTGTTGACTAGCTAATTGAGAGTTCATTTTTTTCTTGATTCTTAGGCAAAGGTGAGGTCTGTTCCTCTGTACCTGCACCTGAGACTAGAGGAAGGCACAAAGGTGAAGTCTGTTCCTCTACATCTGCACCAGAGACTAGAGAGAGGCCAAAAACTGAAGTCTGTTCCTCTTTATCTGCTAGAGGGAGGCGCAAACAAATCCAAGGTTCATGTTCCCTTTGTTGAATACAAGTAATACTTGTACCATGGCTTTTCAGGTTGGTCAATTTGAGGTTGATAAATCTAATATCAACCTTATCTGATTACTTAGCAACCTAATAGTTTTTACAAGGTAAATAATTTGTTGCTCATGCATACATTGTTACAGGTGGGCACAGACAAGTTTGATGTACACAACAGCGACCCAGAAAGGTATGTACATGTACATGTCCTGAATTGTACACCTAAATACCAGGTTTGTACTGTTTCCTCCACAGGTGTAAACATGGATAAGAGAGTATTGACTGGTGTTTCGATATGTACAATTAATCTGGTGACTATGTCAGAAAGTGCCATATTATATCTCCACATGTAATAGTCACCAACAATTATGACACATGTTAATGTTGCGATCTGGCCTGTTCCACAGTCAAAACATGAGACCGAGCAATTCCTGTTTCTACAGCAGATTCATCAAGAACTTCACACAGATTGCCTAGCCACTAAACTGCGTTTACAAATCAACGTCCATCATCTGTGGGGCTGCCAGGTTGCTTGCTTTACCTAGTACACTAAGATACACGTAGCTCCGCAACAGCGAATTTCGCTCACGGAAATTTAAATTTCCACGGTGCGCAAAAAGTTCAATTATGTGGAGTCAGCGTTTTCGGCTAATATAGCCTGCGCGCGCGCAAGTGGCCAACATGGCCGAGCTCCTTGAAAATAATTAAAAAAGAGACTAGTAAGAGCTTTAAATACATTGAATTGAAGTTACAGCAGTAGATAAGGGAAAAGATCACATCGACCGAAAATCAATTTATTCGACCACTCGCATACTTTTCACCATAGCGGGGCGTACGTAATTCAAGATTCTGTACCATTCAGGTAGGTTATTGCTGGTACCATATTCTCTCAGTATTGGGTGTTCAGTTTAGTTCAACGGCTTATATGTCTCTCTACGGCAGGTCGAAAATACATGACGGTCGAAAATTGACAGTTTACTCTAAGTCTGCTACTCATCTGCGACGGTATTTGTAGCTTCACTCGCAGTTATATTCACTTCCCCAGGTTACTTGTGGAGCTGTTCTCTCCGCACCTATTGACACATGGTGTAGTGGAGCCCTTCAGTGCGAAGTCTATTGTTGGATCCTCAAAGCTCTGGTCCTGTCTCGCCTTTTTTTGCACATTGTACAAGTAGCCGCTGGCAGCGTGCTGGATTCTGTCCCAAGATAAGTTGACTGATGTTGTTTTTGATGTAAACAATGCCGTACCGCTCAGAGCGTAAAAAGAGGGCATATTACAAGAACTTAGATAAAGTGCATAAAAGTCAATCCAATAGAGATTATTGTGTGTAATTCTGAGAAGTTGAAGGCTAGGAGTAGATCTGTGTATAAAGCCTGACCCTAGCAAGAAGAAGGCAGCAGCTGCAGCCCTTTACAAATTGCAGCCTGAGAAGAAGATGGAGTCTAGTAAGGCCTATTATTGTTCCCATAAGGCCCAGAAGAAAGCCTATTATTGTTCCCATAAGGCCCAGAAGAAAGCCTATTATATTGGCAACAAGGTAGAGAGGAATGCTGCTGATAGAGTTGCTTATAGAGCAAATGCAGAAAAACGAAAAGCTGCAAAGACTTCTCACACTGCAAACCCTGAGCCTAAACGTGCTGCCTCTAGAACTGTTTATAGATCCAAGCCTGAAGTAATAAAGGAAACATTTCGTAAGTATCATTCTACACACAGGGGTGTCAGGCTGCAGTATAGTTTCTAAAAGTACCACTGTTATACAAAAACGGGTAAAAGTGGCCAAGACTGGATATAGTTTGATCCGGCCTACACAGCTGTTGATTGAGAAGTGTTTTAGGCTTATGCAGGCCCCCTGAATCTACTTTAACTCCAAACACTTTGGCGTGGGAATGAAACTAAGTAGAAAAGATTTGGGAAGTGTAGTAGTTACTAAAGGACTTATTGGTAGATCCTTGCAATTAGGAAGTATGCAGGGTTTCTGCTGAATAGCATTAGGTGTATTAAGTCTATCACACTGAAACCCCAAGATGATTTAGGAAAAGCTTACCTGCATGAGAGTGCTGTGATGATGGTGAATGTGTTGTTGCAGGTTTTAGCATGATCCCACTAGTGCTGGTGCCTAGCAGGTACCCACAGGGTGTGTCTCAGGTACTGTATCTGGTAGGAAAATCTGCTGAGTGGCAAACCACTAACTGATGTAGAGATAGTTGCTGTAGTGACCTATGGGCAGCTTTTGTGGGTTCCATGGGAAGTCAGAAAAGCCAGAGCATAATGTGATTTGGGGTGTCACTTTAGACACTACACCAAGTTAGGGCTAATCTAGCAAGCTACCCCCTTTTTCCTCTGTCAGATTTTAGTTGGGAGGAAAAAAGGGTCTAGCACAGGACACTGTTTTTATGCTTATTATCTTGTACTAGGGAAGCCACAATTGGTGGGGATGGTCATTTTAAGTGGGTGGTAAACCAAAGGCTGTAATGATATTCATGGCAAGTACTTGCATAGTGTTGAGTACAGTTAACTACATGTAGATTCATGATGCCTCCTATGCTATTGCTGTCGGGATTTGGAAAGCGTGTGCTCAGATTTAGCTATGACGTAGGCAATTAACAGTGAGGCAGGACTGTGTAGTTGACCTAAAAGGACACACACACACACACACACACACACACACACACACACACACACACACACACACACACACACACACACACACACACACACGTATATACAAACTATCACTCAATTAATTGCCTCCAGCATTCTAACAATCTACTCTCCACAGGCCAACCTCCCTCTTCAACTCACCTCAAGACCACTATCCATGAATGTTTCACCAACAGGTGATTTGGAGAACTCTACTAAATGTAAGTGGTCATCAACAATTTTCACTAACTACCAAAACCCTGCATCCAACTTAGCTAGCCTCGTACCCAGGCATTCAGTGGGAGGGGAAAAAGCTGTTTGCGCATGCGTGTAATTTATGCAACACTATGGCAGTGACCAATTTAATGGGTTGGGTTTCGGTAGTGATGCAAACGTAGATCTCATTGACAGCTTGTACAGTGGCATCAATGGTCTGCATATTTGTGGCTTATTTCGAGATGTGGTAGCTGCTAACAGAGCATAGCAGGCATCTGGCATCGTTGGGCCTCAAGAATAACTTTACTGCTTTGCATCCATGCTACTAGCAACTACAGTCTCTCCTGCTAATGGCTTCTCAGCCTTCAAAGAGCTTACAAAACGACTTAGGAAGAGCTACGTTAACTGTGCTACCTGTAGGCTACTCACAATGGCTATTCCCAAAAAAATTTTACGTCATTACACTGGAAGATTACAAGAGTATCCAATTTTCCCAGAATTCTGGGAAATTACATGCATGCACAAACAGTAGTTACCAGGCGTTCCTTTTCCCCTCCCACCGAACACCTGGGTACGAGTCTACCAACTTAGCATAATGTCAACATGTCAAACCCCAAACTCTTTCCACACCACATACTATAAACCAGCTATGGGTAAACCAAAACAACCATTCCTACAATATTCGGGATATTTCAATACCTGGACACAGGACAGGACTGTGGACTGGACTATGGGCTGAACTGTTGGGCCTCCCCATCCATGTATTTCACTACCTTGGTTTTCGCCATGTGCACGTATGGTTTTGTATAACTGGTAAGTTAGCCTTACCTTGTCAACTTGTATACAGGCCCTTTGAATTTCTTCTTGCCCAATACGCAAGTGTATTTCTGGGCATGGCTTTGCTCTATGACTATGAAGTCGCATGAGTCACCTCACTGGAGTTCCCCATCAGTGTCATATGCTGTCCGCAGAGGAGAGCAGACTATCAGTGTGGTCTAACACTACATATGAGCTACAGCGATGACCAGTCTGAAGCTTATAAGCATCGCTGACTAAGTGGCAAAGCCCTGACTGTTTACCTTATTTACATGTACTAACACTTTTACAAAGCACTGTCACTGCAGCCTAAGTGGTGAACAAGCATGTATACATTGTATTAATTTACATAATAATATCAGATGACATACCATGTATATGTAATGAGCAAGAAGCGAGGCCAAAAGAAATTTGAAGGGCCTTGGGTACGAGGTAAAGCGTTTAACAGTTACATATATACAAGATCATATGCGTAGATCTCTGCAAGGAGAGCATACATTCTGGCATCATACAGCCCAACAGATTTCAGTCCATCATCCAGTCCATGGTCCAGTCTACGGTTCACGGTCCAGGTTTTGAAATATCCCACCATATTCACATCCTTTATAAATAGTACCCATCTCTGTTAGAATAAACATATACTTCACCACCTGCCCCCACTCTATTGAGTCTATGTCCTAACACACTATTGCTTATGCATAAATGTTTCTATCCAACCTATAACAACCAATACAATGTACACCACACAGTTCCTTATACCCTCCAGGTGACTAAGTCATGTGTGCAATTCTACGGGTGGCACTAAATTAAATGAACTAATGCTGATGAATTCTTTCCTCCAATTGACCGTGGCTTTCTCTACTACCAAACTACTCATATCGTCATTTTTACTATGCCAACAATTCAACCACACTCACATTTCATTCTACTATCATATTCACAATGCTTTCAAATTTCTCATCCCTCCCACCACAATTTAACAACCTTCGCCAACCTCTGAATCATCATATTTTATTGATTTTAAACTAGACAAACCTCAACCATTCCATCAGCAAGTGCAGCTCGCAACCTTATTTCATAAGTGCACCCAAGCCCAGTTTCACAGAATACACAAATAACTCAATAAGTCTGGGGACAACACTAGTGCAGATACAAAAATTTAGAAGACAAGTAGCAAAAATCATTTCTTCAAAATGAATGTAAATGTAGGGATGGCATGAATCGTCAAAAATGAACCCAACAAGAACATACAATCTAGCTCACTTCATCATACATCCATCCCTACATCTTTCTAGATTTTCTTCTAAGAGCCTGCAAATACATACAAGGCTGTAGGATACTGACAGATATGAATTGTTGACAACATTTTGTTCTTCAACAAAGAAAGATGTAGGGATGGATGTATGATGAAGTGAGCTAGATTGTATGTTCTTGTTGGGTTCATTTTTGACGATTCATGCCATCCCTACATTTACATTCATTTTGAAGAAATGATTTTTGCTACTTGTATATATCCAGCTACAAAGACTGCACTACAAATATATTGTAGCCTTCCAGAATGAAGCATTCTAAATGTTTTCCAGGGCTTACACTTGTTTAAGACATTCTTATCTAAATATATCATGATGCTTTGAATAAGTACATGTTATGATGATGGGGTTGCTGGAGTGGAGGTTCAGTGGTAGCATTCATCTGATGAGCTTCAAGGACTTACATACTAGAAGAGAAATGACACTTCCATGACTGTTTATTGCTCATGTATCTCATTAGTGTTTGTTAAAACAATGCACAGTCAAGAATACACTCTTCAAGTGTACAGAGCAATGTTAGAAAATAGAGCATGGTTTCAATTCCATATAGTCCATTCAACTATGCTAGTCTATCAGTAATTGTTGTATAGAAATAATGACATCACAAAAATGTGTACTTGTATGATAATTACAAAACAATTACCTTATCTGGCAAGTTAATATCTGTATTAGCATTTATCAGAAGGTTGACAACATCACTGTGACCATACAGTGCAGCATACAGTACCGCTGTTCTCCCATCCTGCATAAAGGTTAATTACACTACTACGGAGTCCCAGAAGATCCATTGCAGTCTTCAAAAAATTTCATTCTATTCTTCCATTCTAATGCATGCGCTAATTAAAAGCGCCGTAACGTTCCTGCCTTGTATGGCTAACTGTAACGCTGTAACGTGCCTGCCTTGGCACACAGCACGATTTTGTCATAGAGAAACCTGGAGGAATACTAGTTTGCTATTCACTGCGCATAATCCTGGGGCACCCTAGAAAAAAGTAATTATACTGTATTACTTAGATCGTTGTGTGGTCATGCCTGTAGTCATAACAAAACATTACCAAAATTCTGGACAGAGTATCCAGCAACTACTGATGGATCATTGTTTGTATATCTGCCATGCACCAAAGTCTATGCAAACAACGCATACTTAAGGATGTGTTTCTGCACATGCAGGTCATATGTGCGATTATACAATGATACCCATCGATGCAGCCATGAATAGTTTTATCTGACCATCTATATATGGGCCAGCAGTATTTTGGTAAAATTCAAGTTAACAAAGTTATAATATGCAACTCACTCTTTATCCATATCTTCTTCTGATAAGCCATCATTTAGGTGTTAAATTCATTCCAAAATGATCAAGAGTGCCAAGCATTGACTGCACAATCTCACTTTCAATGGCATAAAAGACACTACTGGACATTATAATTACCACTGAAGTTGTATCATATTTTATCCTTATTCTGTAATGCAGGGCACAGTACCCAAGTAGTGATCCATATTGCAGAAGTTTTAACTGAAATTTCAAGTTGGAATACATTTACCCAGTCATAATTTGGCCTAACCACTCAGGTCGTTTCTTTTGATTGGCTAGGCATGGATGCAGAGTCAATAGAAAGGTCAAATGCATGTAGATTCTCAATGTGTACACGTGACAGGCAAAACCCAGGTAATGTTCCCACTCTTGCAAGCACACGAAATAACCAAATGTAGAGATAGGTAGAAATAGAGAGGTTCTAACCTACACATGTGCAACTCTAAGAGAGGTATATGGCCCTCTCTGTTGCAGATTTAATCTTCTCAGAGAACGCTTCAACGTACTGAGTGATATCTACACACCATCGAGCCACTCCAACACAAGAGGCACGTATGGCTATTGCACGCGTGGCATACATACCCACACATTGTAGAAAATATCATGCATGCGTATGCCTTCACTCTTACTTCCACTCATTCACAGAATGAGTGGAAGTAAGAGTAAAATGGAAGAATAGAGTGGAAGTAAAGAGTAAAATGGAAGAATAGAATAGAAATGTGTCTTTTGAAGACTACCCTTCTGGACTTCCGTAAGCTACAGAGCTTATCAATGAAACAAAAAAGCTATTTTGGAGTAATATCCCAGGACACAATATGATCTACCTTATCTTGTGAATTAACACTGACATGACCAGTGAGCTGCCTCCTGACAGCCTCAATGTCTCCTTCTTTAGCAGCTCTGAAGAGGGCATCCTTTCCTTCCTTTGAGAAAATAGGATAGAAGGTGGCTGTCTACAACAAGTATTAGTACAGAACACTTCCCTTAAACTTCATTCCATATATGTACCTAACACAACCAATGAAATAACACTTCTCTGAAAAGAGATATAATTATTCTGAGTCCCAAACGAAAGAAATGAATACATACCACGAATCATACCAGAAATGGATATATGCAACTATTATCTTAATTATGCCAGGAAGAGCTAATCCTCTTTGTTATATGCCTTATGTGGTTTAGAGGTATGTATAAGTATTAGTCATTACACCCCAAAGAGGTATGTTGCTGGTTTATAGGCTGGAGGGAAGAGGGCCTATAAACCACAACATACCGATTAGGGGTGTGGTTATACCCAGTTGCTAGGTGGTTCAACAATTGGTAATTACCAATCAGATATAATCACCCTAATATAGGCACTCTTGGCACCACTCTCACACCTTGTAGTGTTATGGCAGATTTATAGTGCCACTATAAACATGGCAACCACCTAGCAACGGGCTATAAATATCACGTGAATCAACTAAGTTGTCATAATTAACTACCTTACCAAAACCCAATGCTTTAAGTTTGGTGGTATGTTTGATTCCTTTTTCGTTTGAGAGCACTGGATCCTGTCTTCTGATAGTAGCATGGCATAGTGTGAGCTACTACCATCAGCACCACACAATGGACAGAAGAAGGTAACAATTGGAGTAGTTACACATCCATAGTGATAGAGTTTTAACACTTCAGTTATTACTTGCTCGATTCTAATGCGAACATCAGAGCACATTTTCTTCTTCGGCCGAATGGTATTCACTGTTAGACACATATGGTTCACAGAAGACTGTATCTTAAAAGTTGTATCAGGTGAGCTGACTGTGAATTCAAGACAATTGCGATACAGTCTGTCGTGGTGGATTCTCCATGGAGGGTCAGAATCCTTTTGCTTTTGCATTATTGCAGTTATAGTGGCCCTACCAATTCCAATAGGAAGAATGAAGCCTTCCAAGGTAAAAAGGACAGCAGTACTCTTGTTTCCATCTGCAGTGTCCTTTCTTGTGGGCAGCATACAGGTGAGATAGTACATGGGATCCTGCACAGTTGAGTGAGGATGAGGACATGTCAGCAGTAAATCACGAGCCAGCTTGAGAAGGAAGTCAGCTTTTATGAACTCAAATTCTTTGCATGCACTGTTAACGTCTTCATCATTAATAATTGCTTTCTTCACATCACGCTTCAAAAATGCTCTTTTCATCAGATGAGAGAGAACATTCATCACAAGTTGTGGTTTGATAAAAACTGTATTGCAAAGGTGTTCTGTCTCGTAGTACCTTACAGCTCCAATTTTAAGGTGTAGAAATTTCAGACAAGATCTAAATGAATCGTGCTGAATTCCACACTGCTCAGCTATTTGATGGTATTGATCAAGGGAAATGATTGGTCGGGTCTCAGACAGTTTCTGAAGCACTATGCCAGTGAAGAGCCACGAGGTGGGAGCCTTCACCTTCAAATGACTGCCATACACAAGGCTTTGGGTTGATCTGCGAATTACAGCAAAGTCCTCGTCTTTTTCAAGGGAAGAGAAATTGTCAACACCAAAGATAATACTCCCTGCAGTGCATTGTTGCACAATGTTGGCTCGGTATTGTGGGGTATCTTGTATCAGTTCAATCAGCTTTCTATTCAGTTCCTCAATTCTCTGAGTAGATACCTTGTCCTTGTGTGTGCCAATAAAGAAAGCACAAGACCGATTCACTGATTCCCACTCTTTGTTTTTGGTGCTAGTTTTGTTGTCATCATGTGGTATTTCATCAATCCAGCTATAGACAGGAACACTTACCAGGGATTGGTAGAGCACCTCTCCAACTGTGTGAGGTGATTTATATTTCACTGGCTCCTCGGTGAATGATGGGAGATACTCTAGTGGCTGAAGGGAATGGAGGTCGTGCTCCAGATTGAAGATGATGAAGACTGCATTAGCGGCAGCCATTAGCAGAGACAAGAGTTCCTGGTACTCAGGCTGGCCTCCTGTGTCAGTGCACAACACAAAGGAGGCACTGTCAATTCTCATGCTGACTTGTGCAAGCCTCATGTTTATTAAGGCTTGTTTTAGCACAGCTGAAGGTGAGGGTAACTGCAGGTCCATCACTTGGACGTCTTGGCTTATTTGAGGATCCTTTGGTACTGCAAAATCAATCTCAGAATGTATATCCTGGCCATTATCCTGGTCTGTGGAAACTTTATGTGTTTCAAAAGGATCAGCTTCCACTGGAGAAGTTGTCCGTTGTTTTCTTTCGTTTTGGTCTTCTAGGGTCTTTATCTGTGCTTCCTGAGTTTGCATTTCAGCATCTTGGTTTCCACTAACAGTTTCCTGAGCCAGTGGTGGATGACTTTTCTCAATTGCAAGATACTTATGAGACACATCTAGTTGAGGAATGGCTCCCTGTTGGGTTACTAGTGAGAGAAACCCATCCATTTCCTCTTCTGCCTGTATCTTTCTCCATCCTGCTTCAGAAATCTGAACTGCAAAGCCACAGCTTCCTCGAATGTCCAACCTGACACTTCCTTCAGGACCAGTAATGTCGGTACTCGGAAGAAGTCTCTCAGGGATAATGCCCTGCACACGATTCCAGAAGGAGCTCTTTCCAACTCGAGGAGGTCCTGTGAATACACACTGCATCATATTTAGCTCAGCTTCACGCTCTGAACCTGTGATATAAAATGATTTATTCAAGCATAACCATGGACAAAAGTGACTAAAGATTACTTTATTTCAAGTTTATGATTCATATTTCTAGGAATATTGAAATAAATGAAATATAGCTAATAGATGTACTTGAGTAAACAAGGTTGTAGAATAATGAAAGAAAGATTGTAGAGCTATGCTACCATGAAGAATTCTATGTGTTCATTGCTAATTGATACAATAGCCAGTCCCTTTTAAAGTAGAGAGACAGAGGTATTCATCTGAAATTGGACACTTGAACAAAAGTTAGTGTCAGAGGCAGAAACAAGATATTGGTGTACCTGTCTATGTCAGTAAAGGAACACAGCTGTTGAATTGTTTCTGGTACATGCAGTTACAAACTAATGCACCAAGGAATAACAGGTACCCGGTTTATGAGCAAGAAGAGCAAAAGATATTGCTTCACATGCTATTGCAAGTCTCACGCTATATGGTATATAGTTTGTTGATATCATTCAGAAATCACTCTACAAACCTTTAAGAAACTTTTCTTGAACTGCTTTTGCAGCTTTAGTCTCTCCTTTCATATTCAGAGCCTGATGCAGCAGACTCCACGACGCTAAGGGGTGAGTGGAGTACCACAGTCTCATCATTGCCATCTTCTGTTTCTCAGGGTCTTGATGCACTTGCTTGATTTTACTGTATTTGGAGTCTGGATCACGAATTCCCAGCAGCACTCCTAGTACTTCCCAGTCTTCCACATCCTTTACCATATCAGTAATATTTTCTGGTGTAAATGTGTCATCTGAAAATAGTGTAGGAATAAAAGACAGAGATGCACAAAATTAGTGGCTTAATACTCTTGCATGTTTCATGCATCACAGGTTCCCCTCTTGTTTAATGACCATGAACTCTTACCTTGCATAGGAAGTAACTTTAACATTCGCAATTGTCTAAGAGCACCATCCAATGAGCAAGAATACAGCGACATGGCAAATTTTTACCATGTCGCATTTCGGTCGAAGAGCAACCATATCTTAATGCCACAGAACAAAGAGCTCTCTCTCCTTTGGTCTCTAGGAGGGACTTGAAGCTCTCGATGAAGAGTTTCCCACATGTAGGAGGGAACATTGTCCATCAAACACCTTTTAATATTGGCCACAGTCAGAGTCACCTCTAAAGAGAGAATTATTGAAGAAAAAGGAGTAAAGCTGTATGGACGGCACCGTGAGAATATGGACTAACCTGCTGGGGATTTCATGTAGTCAAAGAGAATGTCAATGGACTCCTCATCATCAATATGATATAAAGCTAGGGCTATGGCTGTCCAACAAGCTTCAAAATAAGGCCCTTCAATAAAGAATGTCAGAGCTTCTCTATTATTGGGTATGTCTGGAATACGCAAAAATCTGCAGAATTGATTCCAGCTTTTAGTGGACTTCACTACTTCATACACATTTTCTGTTGTTAGAGGAGCATCTGTGAATGTGTACAAAAAAGAATATTAATGTAACAAAATCACTTCTCACTGTGAGTGGTTAATGCATTCAACAATGGGTGGTTACTGCATTCCAAGAGCTACCACTAAAAATACAATGCAGTAATACCTTCACAAATGTATTGTTCCATTAGGTCAGCTAGTTCTGCTGATTCCATTTCATTGTTTTCTTCAAGAATATTTTTCAGTTCTGTCCATGACTGCTTAGTTTCTAGCCACAAAGCTGAAACTTCTCCAACAATATCTTCTTCTTTTCCTTTTAATACAACTTCATCTGATACCTTCATTGCCTTAAGAATGCCATGAAAATTCCTCACTTTCTTTAACACCAACATGACATTTGTCAGATTGATATTGTGTCCTGTAAGTAAGAAGGAAAAGGAGACAATTATTGCATACGTGCTGATTTAAACTTGAGGAAGTGCACTTGAGACCATATACCTTTCCAGGGAAAATGTTTTACGGCAATTTTTTGCTCACAGATAATGACCTTCTCAGTGACCTCCTTCAAATTATTACCTGTAATAAATTTAAATTGGTATATACAAGTGTATAGCAAATCCCTGTGCTAAAGAAATATCACATTCTATGAGTCGACTTACCAAAAGAGGACAACAGCACAAGAATCTGTGATAGGTCATGTTTATCCAGAGCATTAAGAGCATCCCTGAGCTGTGTTACTGGGTCATCTGGGTCTTTTATTAGCCATAAAGTGATCATATGCATGATTTTATGTTCCTCATCATCATAATAAGAATCAATAGCTTCCAAGTGTCTCTCTTCAATTCCCAGTAGTAGTCCAAGTGCACTATGTCCTCCTATGTTCTTCAGAAGTGCAGTGAGACAGTCCACTGACATAATAGCTGTATATAAGAAAAGCCAATGTTTAAGCAATTGAACTTTAATAAATCAGGCCAGTTTACCTTTCTGAATTGTGTCAGCTGCCCGTTTTGCACTCTCAGGAGTCTTCATCGCCTTTACTGCATATGCCAGTTTTTCTACTGGATGTTGGGACTCCTGCAGAGCATCCACTACCAGGTTCTTCACTGCTCTGTAATATCTTCCCAGCAACCCCTGCCACATCTTTTCCAGCTCCTGCATCTCTCTACCGAGACCCTCACCAAGCTGAATCAAGTAATCTATGAAATGAGATTACATTTCAGTTCAGTGCTACATGAACTGTTGTTGTCTCACTTTTTGAGGTATATGGCACGTGCTCCTTAAAAGATGGAGCTGTCTTGTCATCTGTTGAGAGATATGACATTTATTTTAGCATGGTGCTATACATTAGCTAATTACTCAGACATACATTTCTCATGCTTGGTATAATGAAACTGAAGACACCTCATTTCTGCAATTCCATGATGTGTGAGTTTATTCCATTCTTCAAAGTTTAATGGGAATACTGAGTTAACAATGTGGACTGAGACAGCATATCGTATCCTGAGGCAATGAGGTTCAATGCTTTTCAGTTCAAGAACAAATCTGTCAATGTTGAGACAAGTGGCCACCACGTCTTCCAAATCAATAAGTCTCACAAGTGGAGTATAGTCATCCCAGTTATCATCAGTGATTAAGGTTAGTTCAACTCTCTCTTTGGAATCAGTACTAGTAAACATTTCAAATCTTCCTTCATGATATATAGAGCTTTCACAAACACGCCTCTTGATATACTGGTTGAAATGAGCTTCGTATGTTTCCAATTGCTCCTGGAGTTGTTTTGACTCAGGGCATAACTTGGTGATGACACGTTTAATAATCGAATACTGGAGAAATGATATCAGGTTTCTTTTGATGAGACCTAAGAACACCTCACTGACACAAGTTGCTCTTTCTAGCTCAACCAGTGGTACATCCTTGGAAACCATCTTGACATGTTTCACATCCATTATACACATCAGTAGCTTTGCTATTTTACAGTTCTTCTCATCAAGATAGTGTTCTGCACTTGTTCGTAGAGACACATACTCTTCAATGAGGGCCTTACTGTCTCTATTGATCTGACGTTGAAGGATTCTCCATTCGATATCAGAAAACCTGACCACTTTTTGTGCGACATTTGTTTGAGGGCTTGACACACCCTTCAAATCTACAAAGGACACTAACATTTAACAGTCAAATTAATGATCGAGATTTATTGCCCAGTGTGTGGGTAGATGAAAGGTACAAGTATAGGTAATCTAAACCACAGACATATGTTACAGGTGTTACTCCTGTAATAACTAGCAACAATATCTTGTCAAATATGGATAAGATAATTGCTTTTCACCAACTTCAGTTTCCATTACCTACCCCTAAGCCTTTCATCTTGTTCACTTGGGCAATAAGTCATCTCTACTTGGGATATTGCAATGTATAGCACCCACCAATACATGCCCTTGGGCTTATAAACCAGCAACATCCCTCCTAGGGCAACAAATCCAAATAATATTTGGTTGACATTATATATAGCTAATACTTCCTGCTGAATCTAGTAGGTACTAAAGTGAGCAAACTCTCAGTGGAGTTAAGGTGATATCCTACACTAAAGGGGTTACACATGTTGTTATTGTTGCATGCTATCATCCCCTGCCTCTGCCTGCATGCTGAACCTTGTTTACATGCTTTGTGGCACTTCCATCCGTACATCCTTCAACATTTACTGAGAATGTTTTTACTCTTGTTTTATATACCTGAGTCATCCTTATCTGTTATAGGTTGTGAAGCAGGCAGAATATCTTTGCTTTCCTTCAAAGTAATATCTATACCAAAATAATAATATACATATCCTTTCTGACACTTAATTTACTCACACCTAGAGTATTTGCATGCATAGATTGGAGTTTTCTGCACGATTTTATTGCAAAATGTCGGTACAATAACTGGTGGTAGTTCTTACCGAGAGATGATAAGAGTGTTAGTTGCTGTGAAATTTCATTTTTCTTCAGGTGATTTAGAGCATCTCTTAATTGTTGTATCATATTTTCTGGGCTATGAAGAAGCCACATATTTATCATGTGGCTTAACATCAGTGATTTTTCATCCTGGTTGTAGTAGCTTTGAATGGCCTGCAATGTGCCATTTTCAAAACCCAGCTGCAGGCCAAGAGGGACAATGCTTTCAATATCTCTCAAGAGGGCTGTCAGACAGTCAACAGACACAACCACTGTATAAGAATATTAAAGGAAAACTTGCTCTCATATTTTATGTAGTATTGAGTCATCTATAACTTGAAAAAACATTTCAATTCATAATTAAAGCATCCAAAAGCTTACACAACAACTAAAACAAAGCATTGTGAGTCTTGTGTTATTCTCAATAATCATATTTTAATCTAGATGTGAAGTAACCTTTTTTAATGGCTTCTGTCGCTCTTTGGCAAACCTCAGCAGTCAGCACATTTTGACGAAGAGCTTGAACAATTTTCTCCACTGGATTTCTTGACTCTATAAGCACCTCTACCATCAGCTGCTGAACAGCCATATCATACCTGCCCAGCACTTCTTTCCATGTCTGCTCCAGATTTAATCTTTCTTTACCAAGCCACTCACCTAACTCCATATAATAGTCTGAGTAAGAAAAGGACATTTAAATAGTTGTCACACATACAACACCTGTGGGGTCACTCCAAACCTTTTGAAGAGAAGACAGTGTCTGTAATAGAGAGTGACACCATTTCTCTGCCTTCTGAGAAGAAAGAAATACTAGTAGTGAGTGTTTGATTGATTAAGCTTTTCTGTGCCTGTACATCTATTACAGATATGTATGACTGATAAATTGATGATATATTAAACATACTGTCGGCCATAAGGTTAAATAGAGATGCAAAAGTGGGGGAGCCCTCTTATCCTACCCTCTGTAAATACACTATAATACATGTACCATTTTTCTGAGCAGTATAATAGAAGTCAAGGCATCTCAGTTCCACAACACCATGCTGTGTAAGGTAGACCCATTCTTCATTTGTCAGGGGAAACACAAACTTTGTAATCCGACTGAACAATGTGTAACAGACAGTTTGGTCCTGTGTCCTAATTCTCTTCAGGTGAAGTAGGTACTTCTCACAGTGAAAGGCATGTGTAACTGCTTCTTGAAGGTCAAGTATCTTTACTAATTGTGTGGATTCATTGAAGGTTTCATCTGTTTTAATTAGCAGGTCAACTGTGTCTGTGGAGTCAGTACCACAAATTTCATCAAAGTCTTCATCACAGACTTCCACCACACGTACTTGAGTGTACTGTCTGAGTTCCTCTTCATATGCTTTGACTTTCTCCTGAAGCTCCTCTGATTCTGAACACAGAGTACACACAATCTTCTTTGTCAGTGAATATTGCAGAAATGTGGTTATCTTTCTTGTTTTGAGTAAGGAAAATACTTTACCAACAAAGGTTGCAGGGATAACCTCTTTGAGTGGTGAATGTGTTGAGAAAGACTTTACATGCCTCACATCAAGAATGCAGGTGACCAAGTTCTCTGTGGTACAGTTCTCCTGCAGGTATTGTTGTGTCATCATTTGTAGGGATGCAAACCTTTCAACAATAACTTTGGTTTCAATATGAAGTCCATAATGAAGACTTCCTCCATGAACTTCCTGGACACTGCTCACTGCAACTGGACTCCTTTCTGAATATGTGACCACATAACAACAATCTAACAGTCTTTTGTGTTGTATGGAAAGAAGCATACAAAAATCATAGCAGCAATGGTATATTTAGCATATACAGGATTTGAAATGCTAAAACCTTTAGTGGAGTCCAACCCCCTTATGAGGATTCTGTCCAGTACTCCTAAAGCGTTTAGCTAACATACTGTGACATGGAAAGGCCATTTCTTTTATATGGAATGTTTAAATTGACAGAGGCTTATATAAATTAGCAATATGCATGTTACTGACATATAGGAAAAACCAGTATTAAAGTAGTCCATAAGACTAAATTCAAGAGTATTGTGGCATAGAAGTGTAGAGACTCATGCAGTGTATTATGTTTGCAAGGATATATAATTATACACAATGAAAATCAAGTGCAAAAGTACTTCATTAAAGAACACACGGATTAACATGTGTAGTAATAAATGCCCCTTCCCTACATCTGGGTATGCCGTCATTCCCTGTCTGCATAAATGCTGACTTTTGTCGTGCAATATACACATCATCAGGTACCTTAATGCAAGTATTTCTATTTACCTTCAAGTTGCTCTTCATTCAGCTGAAGAGAGTGTTCAATTTCGTTGGCTATAGTTGCCAATTTACACTGTCTCAGACATTCGGTTAGTTTCTTCCATGAAGACTCAGTATCTTCTTTCAACCATCTCGATATTATCCGAAACATTGTGTCATCTGGATCATGTAGAGCTGCTTTATAAATGCTTTCTACAATAAAGCCATGTTTGTCCTGCAGTAGCAATGTTCCAATACATCTGAACTGAGATGACATTTGAGTGATAATATTGGTACTTCCTCCCATTTTCATTGGAAATGATTGCAGGTTGACGAGGTTTGGTTTTTCAACTAAATAAAAAATATCAACAATCACAATAGGATCATACTAAAACAGTCATATTTTTTACAAAAATAGCTCAGCATTTCATTGGAAATATAATATTTGTTAGCTCAGAATCTCCACACTGTAACACTGCAGGAGTAATCCTACTAGGTCATGCATGACTAATGAACAATTATCCCACCCAGCACTGTGTTTGTTTGGCGATTCAGAAAATCTTTTGTCATAGAAATGCACATACGCATAGAATACACATACGCATACAATCTAGTTTCTACACTTTCTAGCTCTCTATCCCTACAAACATTTTATGGTATCAATGCCTAAGAATAGATACCCAAGCAAATATTTAGCCAAGAATGGTAAGCCATGTAGAGGTAGACAAAAGAAACCATAAGTAGAGTTTTTGATAAACTCTTTGCATCTTTAAGTTCAGATGAGCATGACTGGCTGGAGAATTGGATATTAAGAGGGGAGATAGTTCATTAGATCAATTTAGGCTTATATAGAGTAGTGTAATAAAGAGAGGGAGGGTAAGATATGTGTAAAGGTTTAGGAAGGAACTAGAATTTAAGAGGATTTGGATGCGGTTGGTGATGCAGGACTCCTGTGTAAGTTTAGGTCAGGAACACATTGCTTGAATGAAAAGTTAGGCCAGCATAGAGGTAGAGGAAGAAAATCAGAATGTGACATGTGTGGTGCTGAGTGTGTGAGTGTAGTTCACATGTTGTAATGTTGTAGTATTAGAGTCATCTAAGTAAATGTTAAGCGTAAAACAATAAATCTAATATAAAAAAACACTTGATGCCAGGCACTGTTGAGAAAGGTGTACCAGTACATCTGCAGTGGCTGGACATGCATGGCTCCAGGGACACCAAATGGATTTCAGGAACTCCTCTATTAGTAGTGTTACATGGAGTCATTGTTTAACCAGTGCAGCAACACCATTAATCGTGAGTATAGTCTCTTTTCGCAATTAGTTTTTTCTTTGTTTAGTGTAAATAGAGTCTGCACTATTTATTTGTATATTGCCACTGAAGAAGGCTCCAGAGAGTGACTGAAATGTTCAGCTTTGAATACTTTTTGACAATTTTTTTCAATAAAGTTTTGAATAATGTCACTGTAGCTACTTGCATTGGTGCTGCGGTTACCTCATGTGATATGTGTATTAGTTCAGGTGAGGCTATCAATTGGTGGTAACATATATTTGTCCAACTCATGTAGCTGTAGCACTTTTTCTCCTTCCTGCAAGCTGAAATCACATGCACCCAGTTCAACATTTGCAGCCTTTTAGCAAGGCTGAGATTCATCCACTGATATATGAATTTGATATTCCTATCACAATTGAAGGAGAGTGTGTCTTGAGAAATGATCATTCTGTTAATGGATATCACCCTACAGTTGGTCTATTTGGTCATCTCCACATACCAATAATGCATTCTCAATGATGATAGCTACAAGGCTTCAGTGCTGAACATGATCTGATCTTCAAATTGTTTTCTATATTCTGCTGTGTTTCTTCAAACAACGCATTTTGTTAATAGCGGACTTCTACCAAATAACCGACGACCCTTCATGTCCCGGCCAAATTCAACATACATTAAAAACACCCGAATAGCGGACATCTCTTATTTCCGGACAACGGACAGGGAGTACTGCACCGACTAATCCAGCTCCATAGAAAAGTTATCCTGAATAACGGACGGTACGCGTGGGCTAGCCCTAATCAACTGCCGCCGCCATCTAATTGTGCGTAAGCGCGGCAAATTAGAGGCGTTAAATAGAATCCTGTCTCGCTCCGCCGACATTTATGATCTAGTAAATTAGTGGCCTAGGTAGATGATTTACTATAGGGGGCGCCAAATTGAATCTTGAATGCGCGCGTATTGCCGCGCGTACTACGCGTACCTGGAATTAACGTACATGATGTAAACGCTCCATGGACCTATGGGGGCTCCGGGGGCTGGAGCCCCTCCATCATTTTCTGCTTGAGAGCTAGCAACCTCTATACCTTTTGTTCGATTACACGCTTAGCTAGGTCTAATTGCTAGACGCCGTAGTTCCTACGCCACTGGCATGTACATACAAGCAGAATTTAAGGGAGGGCGCCAGCCCCCGTTCCTACGCCACTGTAAAAGTATAGCTATGTGAGTTCTTCGTCCAATAAAGACTCGTAGCTTTGAGATATACGTGGACCATAGCCTATATTTGCAACGAACTTGGAACAAGGAACGTGAAATGTGGTCACACAATAATTCCCCAATAAAAAACACAACCCGAATAACGGACAGTAGGCCTTGCACCAAAGTGTCCGTTATTCGGAGAGTTCACTGTACATACACACATTTTTTGTTGAAATTAGACAGGAAATGATCCCAGAAACACTGTCGTAGTTCTGATTTTATTGTTGAAAGGAAGAGTTATGTCGAGAAAGAATAAATAGTTCCAGAGACAACAAGGGATACGCTTGAAATAATAGCTCTGCTCAAATTTACTCCTACAGAGAGAGTGTTTTAGCTTGAAAGTATGGCCTGCTCTTGTTGGGTGGCTATAAAACTTGACAAAATTGCAGATGGGGAAATGGTCAGATGGAAACTTTATAAACTTCACCAATAACATGATGTGAGCAATTTCATACTCCATCATCAAGGGTATCAGATTCAAATGTAGTAAACAGTTCCTGCAATCCAAGAGATGGTCATTACAAATGGATTTGGTTGGACAAATTCGAGACACTTAACATCCTGGATTCCATTAAGAGGTATGGGTGTCATACAGAAGAACAATAGAGAAGCTTAGAATGGAAAAGGGATATATATACAAAGAGCGCTTTACAGACACCAACACAGAGCCAGAGAAAACCCTCCGTAGGACACTTAGCATTTTGTAGGTCCTGGAAGAAATCAATTGTAAGTGAGAATGCTATGAGAGATCAGACGGGACAACTCAACCACGATTTATTCTACAACTTCAGAAGAAATACTAGTGATAGTTGAATGATATAGCAGGTTACTTTCATTTAAAATGCAAAACAATTATCTTCATTTAGAAGCAGATTCCATGCAGTACACCAGTCAGAGAGTCCAGAAAGATCACATTGTAGATTCATGCAGTCTTGTAGGGAATAAATGGGTAGCTATGATGCACTTAGCATCATCTGCAAAAAGTAAAACCTCAGAATATGAGAATATAGAGGGTAAATCATTACAAAGATGAGAAACAAGACCGGACCAAGAATATTACTTTGTGGCACACTGGGAACAACAGGTAAACTTTGGGAGTAGATTGACCAATATATACACACGTACTGAACTCTGATTGACAAGGTAAGCTCTCAACCAAAACCAGATATTACCAGTAATTCTGAATTTTCAGAGCTTGAAAAGAAGCTCATTTTGAGCCACAGAGTCAAAGTCTGTTCGAAAGTCAAGATAAATAACATCTCTTTGAGAGGTTAGAATAATGTTAAAGAAAACAAGTAACTGCTGTAAAAACAACGGCCATGTAAAAGTCCCAACTGGGAGACATATATGGAATTGGTTAAGAACTCCACAATACTGTTGTAAACAAGCTTTTCTAGAACCTTTGAAACAACTTTTGATGAAACCTGGCTTAATGACATGGAACAGGTTTTTTTGCATCTTCTGATAAACCTAGTGTGCTAGCTATTGATATTACATTTATAATCTTGGACAGTTCAGGTAGTTAACGAACAAAGTAAGGATCTTGGATCTCATTCTTCTAAGGACAAGTCCAATTTTTATGTACTTTTTCAAACTGAAAGCCGGCACTAGCTACATTTCTTAGAGCTGATGGTACTGATGGTGAACAAGCACTGTCTAATGCTGCTGCCAGTGCTTTTCCTTTTGCTACACACTTAAGATGTGCAAACCATTTCAGAGATAATATTACAACATTACATTTGCTCTTCCCAGAATCTGTAATAAAGGTAGTAATTTCTAAATGATATAATTACTTGTAGCCTAGTTGCATTAGTATTCAAAGGTTCCATGCTTGTAGTATTTCCTGTATTCCAGCTGCGCACTTAGGCATATTCCTGAGGATGTGTTGTAGCGCTAATTAAGTAAATATTCATATTCCCTGGGCTGGTGAGCCACAAGAATTCACAAGAATTCACAATTTACACAATGACTAATCACATAGTGAAATTAAGAAAGAAGAGTATCAAGATCTATGCCATGCAATAAGGCATTGACATCTACATCTGAGTGTGTTGGTCCATTACAAACATTAACAGAAAAGTTCTGTGGAGAAATAGTGATGTTACAATTATGAACATCTGAAAAAATTGACCCAAAAACATTAGAAGACACAGCAGGCTTAATTGGGGGAGCTCTCACAGCAACATTCTCACTCTTAGGAGCATTCTCTTTGTCAGAAGATCCCTGCACTAATACTTTGGACACCTCCTGTCGTTGTTGTAAACTCGGTCTTTCATATAGGTGTAGCGCATTTGAACGATGCCCAGTAACATCACGTATTATTTTCTCAGGCACTCCATCAGTGAAGAGTGCAGATGCCCCGGTTGCACGAAGACTATGGTTAGTCTTTTTTCCACTATTCTGGCTTCACGACACATATCTCACAAAAAATTAGTCAACTTATCTCTCCCAATTGCTACATTATCATACCAAATATGATCGCCAGCAGGAGCTTTTTTCGGTTGCAAGTAGAAAAGATCAGATTCTATTGCTCGAGGGGGGAATTTTTCAAAATAGGTATCCAATAGATACACTAAACACCGAGGTTGGGCCTCCGGGCAGGAATATACAGGAACAATTTTATTATTTTCTCTAAAATTCACACCAGAGTGATTCTTGGACCCATTTTCAATGTATGTATAACAATCAGGATTATAAGAACGCTTGAATTGAGATCTTTTAAGCTGTCCCTGTTCTTGACCTCCTCTTATGCAAAAGGCTTTACCGACGTTTTTTTCAATGTATGTATAACAATCAGGATCATAAGAACGCTTGAATTGAGATCTTTTAAGCTGTCCCTGTTCTTGACCTCCTCTTATGCAAAAGGCTTTACCGACGTAAAAAATACAGCACGCACCAGAACGAGGGGAGTGTGTACACCTAACACTTTGGACTCCCAAAGCATGTTCTCTTCTTCTGGTGTCACAATGGCGGCATGCTTAACTACTGCGCCAACACCATCCATGCGTAGCTCTCTATCTGTAGCGTACCTGCACAGCTCCTGTCAGGTCACGAAAAGCCGGATCTTTTCTGCTCATAAAATTCGGACCTTGGACACCATCCATCCTTGCGACGGACTTCAACAACGAAGCGTGACAACCAGTAGTTCAGGCGATCCACAATCAAATATTCCAGGAGATCATCGGGACACTGCTCCTCGACACTCTTGTTGCGCTGATCACGCCACGATTGAAATACACGGAGGGCCCAACTAGTACATTCTGCTGTGTTTTGCCTCTGGCAAATTTTCGCCATCATTGTGGGCGATTGGGGAGCTAGGCTACAAATAGGTTAACGCCTGGTTTATCTTCAGCAGTACAGGATATCCCCCTCAGCTGTTTACTCTACCCACCCTCGGGCTCCGCCCTAGGGTGGTAGAGTAAACAGCTTCGGGTATATGCTTCAGAACCAGGCGTTAACCTATACTTGGTACCTCCTATTATTCATGCATCATAAAAGGAATTTGATGATAAAATGAAGTTGCTGCAGAAAATATGTGACTTGCTTGAGAAGCAGCACAAGGCTGCTAGTGCACCTGTGGTTTTCAAGTGGTTTTGACTCCATAATTTGTGAGAATATGCGATCTGAAGCAGTTTATGATCTTGGGCTGGAAGATGTGTTCAAGAAAAACAGAATGAAGTGAACAACAGAATAAAGTACGCAAAGCTGTTATACATTATCCCCCAGTTGTAGCCATATCGGCCAAAATACAAGTAATTGATTTTGTTCAATATCTCAATTGGAAAAACGAAATACTATCTCAGCACTGCATAGCAGTGCAGCAACTCCTCCTACCAATACATTTCCTAGCTCTCTAACAGGAATTCTGAGTTAGAAGCCACATTGTCGAAAACATCTCATTTATCCAGAAAAAGGTATTTAGTTCCAACAAGATGAGTTGCTAGTAATAGCTACTGCTTCATCACTGTATGTTGTAACAACTAAGCCAACCCACTGAGATATGTTTTCGATAAGCAGTGGATAGGAGGAAAGCTCACGACATATGTGCTCACTGTGTTGTTGTAGCAGAAGACAACAATGAGCTGGGTCAATTCCTTGGTTGGTTTACTTTCACCAAATGAAAAGGAGGGTAATTTAACTAATGCTGTCTATCGTGGTACCACCAACATATGCAGAATCAAAGAAGCCTCAAAGAAGGAAGTATGGTGACGTTAACCACTTACCGGTTGACCATAAAATTGATAAGCTTCATGTTTCTAATAGCTACACATCTCCAGGCAATATGCAATGATCATTCATATGCTTCACAACAGAATAGAGATTCAGCAATTGTTGCATGAGCAGGAACTCCCCCTACTACAATAGAACAGAATGTGGTCAAAACAGCCAAACAAATGCTCGGTCAGTGAATGCACTAAAGTGCAAAACCCTCGATACATATTATGCATGAACCCTGCCATAAAGTATACGTGAACACGAACAACCAGCCCCACCACACAGAATGCTTGAGAGGCCGCACTGTATTACATTATTAGCAGTAGCATTTAGTACTCACAACAAACGCATATTGCTTCCATCGCTCCCATTGCTATGATCATGTAGCTCTTTGCGCATGCTCACTGACATAACAAAATGGCCGACCTTAAGTACTGTATAAATGGGAAATAGCCGTAACTTTGGAATGGACCGTTTGTATAAAAAATGCCTCTTTAAAAATCTTTCCCATAGGGCGGTGATTCTTATGGTGTCCCTTTTTTGGGCATTTTATTGTGCGCAATGGCAGAAATCACCCCAACAGGCACACATGCACACACACACAAACCAAGTACTGTAACCCTTCCAGTGTATGCGCCGATGGTTAATCACACCAAGTAATGCCACGACAAATGCATAGAATTGTAGTGTTGTTGATTCTGTAGGCCCAATTCAACCTCTTCAATATTGCTCAACTGCATACTGCAGAATACAACTATGACATACTCCACAAAACAACACCCTTGTCTTCACTTTTATCTACTATTGTGCCATATCTCAACCTCCCATCAGTCCCACAAGTACTATCTTGTGCTCCTTCCAATGCTTCGCAACAAAAGCACCATACTGTCAGTGTGAAGTCTAATGAGCTGTTTTTCATTACTCTTCTCACTAATCAAATCAAAAAGTGTGAACCACCTATAGTCTGCAGTGGCGATTCTAGGGGGGTTTCCAAGGTTTCCAGAAACTAGTCAGAATCGGGCTGGGGCTAGGGCTAGGGCTTGCACTAGTTAGGCGTCTCAAGCGTTCCTGAAACTCGCGTAGTGCTAGCATGCGTGACTGCACGATCGATCACACAACTAAGTGGGCGGAGCGTATGGAGCGTATATATACATGTACTTGGACACGTGTATTTCGGAGATGAGCAAGCAGCTGTCGCTTTTCGATTGCGTGGACCCGGCTGACAGAATACCAGCACCGAAAACATCAAGGCCATGGCCAGCTGGTGAGTTGTCATAAAAAAATCATACTCAAACGCTAGTACTGATACGCTCAGGAGCATAGGCTTGGTGGGCAAAATGACAGGCAGACTTACTGAGTTGCAGTAGCTAGCTACATGACTTCTAATGTCTGTTCTTAGGTGATGAGTCTGGTCCCAGTCAGCCTGAAATCTTACCAAACGACTTTTCCTTATGTTGGAAAGTCGCTAAGTGATAGTGAAAAGCTCTTTGCTCTTGAGGATCATTTCAAGCCTCACAAATTGTACCGATTTCCCCAACGCGATGAATATGGAAAGAAACGTTCATTCATTACCGGAGCAGCCAAGCGAATACGAGACAAATATCCTAAAGCCTTCTACTTTCACTGCACTGCCCACAGGTTGAATTTGTGTGTTGCCCATGCACTGAAATCAACCAGTGTTTCTAACATGTTTTCTGTAATCACAAGTACAGCGAATTTTTTCAATTATTCCCCTAAACGCCAGAAATCACTAGAGATTCATGTTGCGAAGTATCCATGCAATACACTTAGGACCAAGTTGCTTCCTTTGTGTAGGACACGATGGGTAGAGAGAATCAATGCTTTGGAAGTTGCACTAGATCTACTCGATACTGTAGTCCAGACATTTTGTAGCATGGTGAACAATACGGGCAAAGAATGAAACAGAGATACAGTAAACCAGGCATTAGACATTGACTTTATAATTAACTTAGTGATAGTGCAGAAGGTACTTGCTTTCACTAGTGGAATCACAACTGGATTACAGAAACAAGGAATTGATATGGTAGATGTCTGTACACATGTCCAGCTTGTCATACGGACTTTACAAGGAGTTCGAAGGGAAGTTGAAGGATTTCATGGTGAATATTTCACACAAGCATGCGCTTTGGCTCGGAAGTTAGATGTAGACATTAAAAAACCTTGAATATGTGCGAGACAAGTTCACCGACAAAATGCTGTAGCCACATCTGGTGAACAATTGACATACAATCAGCAAGTAGAAAAACGTTACTGCATCAATGTCACAATCCCAGTTCTTGATGATTTTATTGTTGGTCTTTGCGACAGATTTTGTGAAGGCTAAGAGGATATAACAAAGGGCTCTTTGCTGATCCCCTCAAATGTGATTACCAAACCTAACTGGGATAGTCTCATACAACCATTCTTGGAATTGTATTCAGACAAAGTTCCTTCAAATTATACTGTCAGTAATGAACTTCTAGTCTGGAAGCAGTTGTGGATGGACAAGTGGAGTTCATATATGAAGCGATTACAAGAGCAGAATGTAAAAATTGCTGGAAAAGAGATCAACTACTCTGATGCAGAAATGAAAAGATTGAAGTTTAGTGCTGTTCCAAATACTGTGCTTTTAGCTTTGAGTGAAACTAATCAAGATGTGTTTCCTAATGTGCACTACCTGCTTACTTTGTTAGGTGTGCTTCCTCTCACAACATGTGAAGCTGAACGTACTATATCATGTCTAAGACGTCTAAAGACATACATGAGAAGTAACATGACACAGGATCGATTGACAGGATTAGCTCTCATGCATATCCACAGAGATCTTAGTCTTCATGCTGATGTTGATGAGATAGTACAAGCTTTCGCAATAGAACACCCACGTTGTATGAAGTTATGTAATATTTTGGATTCATAATGCAGTCACAATGTGTTGTATATTGTATATTGTGAATATGCATAATATAGTTTTTCACCTGAAAATACACTAGAAGTGGTCTCAGAGGGGAGCATGCCCCCAGACCCCCCTAGGTTTGCATATGCATAGCACATGCATAACCAGAAACTACTCAAAAATATCTCTAGAATTGCCCATGGTCCGTGTGTCATTGAGAAATAGATAATTTTTGACATCACATTAATACTCACCAGTTAGCTATTAGCTAGCTGCATGGCTATTTCGGATTTAGTGGGTTAGTTGTTGTTTTGTGTCCTTCATTTTACCTACAATACTGCATGATACATTTATTACTTCCATCTATGGTTTGAAAAGCCAACAAATTTATAGGACAGTGTCGTCATGTTCAGTTTTTTTTTGTGTCATAAGGTAAGTATGTACTAGCCAGAACTAAAGGATTCTAACAGCTGCAATGCATACTTAAGTCTTGTGTGTGTGCATGCATGCATGCACGCTAATACAGTAAGCGTGTGTAACTGTACAATGCTCTCGACCTCATACGCATATCCACTAGACAAACTGGTGCGTCAAAACCTCACCAGCTACAGCACCTGCTACAGCCATGGTCTGGACCCTTGGGAATATACATACGTTTGTACTATACACATAGTTGTTGGCATATGTAACATTCTGAGGGTTTTGCACGTTATTTCCCTCATTATGTGTTTCATTTTCAACCATTGTTTGCAGCACATAATGCCAAAATGATGGCATGCAGTGAAAGTCAGCTATAATCTCTCATGTGAAGCTCATTAAGGCTGATAAGAGTCTATCAACACTGATTATATGAATGCACTAAAGTGCAGAACCCTCGGCGTCCGCGCGTGCGCGAATCCTTGAAAGCGCACGCATAACGCGCGTGCGCGAATGCTGGAAAGGCACGTGCGATTGAGGTTGGCTATGTACACTGCTGGAAGCGCTATAGCTTTGACCAGAGCAGTACGCATACTTGTACTACCTCATGCAGTAACCGCTGGTGCTTCGCTGTACATCTAACAGGAATACCTGATCGTGGGTAAGCCAGAGTAGGCTAGATCTAATTAGCATATTGGCTCTTTCGCTTGCGTTTCACGCCATAACTCTTGAACGGAGCGGTTTCAAAGAAAACCCCACAAATTTTTTGACCTCCGTTGCCCGCTAAGTACGTGACAGTATTTTCAGGACGAACAGACGCTCCAGAGGTGAGACGTGACTTAACAGACAGACAGACACACACACACACACACACACACACACACACACACACACACACACACACACACACACACACACACACACACATACACACACACACAAACACACACACACACACACACACACAGACCCAACTACCGTAACCCTCCTGCGCATGCGTGCCGAGGGTTAATAAAACAACTCTTCTCACAACAATGTGAGTAGTAGTAGGTACTGGAATGTAAATGTGGGCGGCTTTATCTGTGCACACAAGGAATGTAATTAATCAAGTTTAGGACTCAATAGAGTGTCTTTGAATTCATATATATGTCATTGTTATAGTCAATTATGATATTCCTCTGTGATCAAACAAACACAGGTTTACTCCTCTCACTTCAGAAGTCAACCAAATATTACAAAATGCATTACCAAGAAGGATCTAGAGGTCGTAGTACATTCAAGTCCTATTTTTACCCTATGTATGTGTATATATAAACCAAGAGGCCAAGAGGACGTAGCACAACTCTACACTTTGTAAAATGATTTCATAGTCGTACAGGAGCCTCTAGTATCACAGGGTAGCAGCATATAGTGCAGGCTTTCTTTAAATTAGTCTATTCTTCTGTCAATTGTGCTATGGACATTACAAATCTTTGGAACATGACAAAAGAGAAAATCATCTTATCTGATAATTCCACAGCTTTCAAGTTCATGTGCGTACAACACATCATGTAGTTGTTCAGCCTCATTCAGAATGTCCACTAAGCATAAGTCAGTTTTGATATTGATATGCATAATCTTACTATCACAACAATACTAACCATGTGGGAGTACCAATGGTATTCATTTTTATATAGGGTATAGGATCTCTGCCTAATTAAACTAGTATAGTATTAAATTAACCTGAACTTTTTGTTTCATTCACAGCAACTTTACTTCCTGGAATGATGGTGTTAGGGCATGTGTTCTTTTCCTGAACAGATACCACACCTTGAACATCACTCTCTGTGACTGGCATGTCTCTTTCCCCTTCTCTTCCCTGTTTCATGAGGTTATCTAGGAGTATATTACACAATGACAGTACTCACCAGCTTACATTACTGTTGCATTGGAAGAGTGTATAGTATTGTGAACATAAAAGCAGCATGTGTATGCAGCAAATATTTTATAGTATACTAGTAGATATGCATTCCTTCTAATTAGGTAATGCACTAGCTATAGTACCACAAATCATGCTGACTCAATATACATGATCATCGGACAATAAACTTTCAACAACCAACCTGGCACATCCTCAATCCCTCCTGACACCTCTTCGCTTTCCCAAGCACCTCCTTGGTTTATAAACTCTTCTGCAAATATGTACGGTATATCAGTGAATGAAACAAGGCCAATCTGCACTAGTTGTAATTAGTTACCCAGTACGTAGTCAGAACTACATGTAGTTAGGAGGCTCCTTTACACATGTATGACAGTAGGAATGGTCCTACATAAAGTAGTGTAAAAAAGAGTTTTACACCTAGAGTAACTCATGGGAAGATTTTACACCAGCACAACCTAGAGTTACTCAAGGGACGATTTTACACCAGCACAACCTTGATGTACTCTAGGGGGTATTTTACACTTGTATTGTTGGTGTAAAAACCTCAGTACATAATATCTTTCTGACTATTACATGGGAGGATTTTACACCACTTGGCAATTGCAGGGTCTTACTCATGTAAATTTGTCCCATATATATGGTATGTTAATATGTATAAGGCACAGTTTTACACTAGTTGCCCCGATCACTTATGAAGTGGTGTAAAGTTCTCCCATATAATATAAAACACATCGACTAGGGCAGAATTTTACTGCTGACCTTTGACCTCGCGTAAAACTGTCCCATGTATATATAAACAGGTTTTTTCACTCAGGAAGGTTCTTACTGATGACCTCTGACCTGGTGTAAAATGCTCCCTTGAATAAAACTCCGTGAAGACTCAGGGAGACTTTTATTGCACTGCTAGTATGCATTCGTTGCACGCTTCCCGGATGGGTGGGGCTAAATGTTGCTGACGCGCTGCATACAATTGCAAGGGTGGGGCTGACCACGTGTACCGCAGTTGTTTGGCGGGTTTTATTACGTGAGTAATGAAGTTCTTCAAAGTGTTTGTCCTGCTTATTCTGCTTGGGAGCGACTACGGCCTAGAGCCTGCTTCTTTAGAAGCATTCTCCATACAAGCCTATGGATGTGATGGTAGAGCCAATTTGTTGTTCGCGCCAGAACGTCCTTTTCTCCTTTGTCCTCCTCACTTTATTGGATGGACTGTATTGCTTAATCTCTGTTTGTGGATGATAATGATATTGTTTTCTGATGGAAGTCAGCCAAAAGGAACTTGTACTTCCTTGAAGATTTTTGTCAAATATCCATCAGGAAAGGAAACACCTTGTACTATTGAGTACTCAGACATGGTTCTAGGAAACACGCTGTTTGAAAAAGTGGAAGAGCTTTCTGGCATCCCCTTAGACATGCAGATGTTGTCTTACAAAATGCATCTCGTACGTCCTCATATTCCTTTACGACAGTATGGTTTACAGGATGGATGCAGTATCAATCTTTCAGTGAAAGGACTTGGTGGAGGTGGTGAAATTGATGCAGGTATGTGTTGAAAATGTATAAATTCAGTATACTATCAACTTTTTTTCAACTTGCAGAGGATGAGTTGCTTTATGAGTGTGTGTCATGTGGAGAATATGCAAATATCTATTGTAATGATTGCAAGTCTTCACGTTGTCAAGTTTGTGATGAGCAGTGGCACAAGCATCCTAAGAGAAGTCAACATAAAACAAAGGTATGTAATACTATGTTAAGTAGCTTCTTTACAGATACTCCTAGAAAGTGCACACAACAAAAACTGATTATACATGCATGGTAACATTGCACAAGCACACAACATCCTACCACATCAGAGAAATAACTATACACTACAAACCAACTACTACAGTACCAAAAGTACGCAAGGTATAATAGACAACAATACATACCTATATATGGCATACATATATAATATTACACAATCTATTTAATGTACTTCACAATTGTTGCACACTTAGGTACTACCTGAAAAAGACAGCTGCAGGGTTGGTGATTCACAGGGTCAGGATGAGTTAAGTATGGATGAGAGTTATGATGATATTTTCAATTCACCATCGGCTGAAGACTCATTCCAGTATGCGACTCTTATAGCAACCTTAGCTGAAAGGTTCAGTCTTACTTCGTTTAAGCCTTTTCAAAAGACAATCATTAATGCTGCTTTAGATGGACAAGATACATTAGTTATACACCCCACTGGGAGTGGTAAAAGTTTGTGCTTTCAATTCCTCCCAGTTTATCTGAATAAGAAGGCCATTATTGTTACACCAACAATTAGCTTAATGCAAGACCAAGTGTATAAGCTCAATAGTATTAAAATACCATCTGTATTTGTGGGATCAGCACAACTTGATAAACAGGTAGAGATGCATTCATTGAAGCCAGATAGTAAAGAACTTCTCATATTTGTTACTCCAGAATGGGTGACTAAACCTTCCAATCAAGCAAAAATGCATTCACTTATTCAATGTAATAAATTAGCACTTATTGCAATTGATGAAGCTCATTTATTTACTGAATGGAGTGATTTCAGGAGTGCATTTAGTGACCTTAGAAGGTTAAAGTCCGATTTTTCTAGTGTTCCAATTATGGCCTTGACTGCCACTGCGACAGCAAATGTGGAAGAAGATATAACACTCCTCCTGAGAAATCCTGTCACAAGTAAAAGCTCAATGAATCGTCCTAATGTCACCCTCAATGTAGAAGAATTGACACATGATAAGTCACTGCCACTAGCTGCTCAGTTTGCAAATAGAGCAGCAGAGATTATTGATTCAACCTCTTCTATTATTTATACTGATTTCATTGCGGACATTGGACCAATTGTCAGTGCTCTTCAAGAAGTTGGGGTGGAAGCTGTAGGCTACCATGGAGAAATGGATGCTTCATCCAGATATGATTCATATATCAAGTGGAAATCTGGTGAAGTGCAGACAATAGTGGCAACAAAAGCATTTGGTATGGGCATAGACAAACCAGATATTCGTCATATTATCAGAAATGGAGTTCCAGAGAGCGTGCTTTCATGGGCACAAGAGTTAGGTAGAGCTGGCAGAGATGGTAATCAAGCATGCGCTACAATAATATACCATAAGTCAGATATCTCACATGCCAACCCATGGGTCTTGAACAATCTAACTGATAAGGACAGGTGTAGACGTATACTCACCAGTTTCTCAGAATCATGGCGATATGTTCATGCCCATTTGGCTGGAGTGTGTCGCAGAAGGGTCCTCTTAGATATGTTTGGTGAAGAAAATACTCCAGCAAATGCAACAGGGGATTGCTGTGATGTCTGTCTACAGAATAATGATAGTGAACTAGATTTCAAAGAGGAACTGAACATTCTAATTGATGCTCTAAATCATGTTGGGTGCAAAGGTGAAGTTAAGGTAGCTGAATGGATCAGAGGTTCAAACATTGCATGGACAAACGAATATGATAAGAATTGCCTCTCATATGGTAATCATAAAGGTAAAAACATGAACTTTTGGAGGACATTTATCAAGCAATGTCACGTTGTCTCATTAGTGCAGCTTGAACTAAGATCTATGATCAAAAGCAACGGTATGTATGCTGTAAATGGTGTTTACTATGCCACTCAAAGAGGCATTGAGGCACTAAGTGAGTCGGAACCACTTCTGTTACCCAATTATAATACAGATGAAAAACATTGTAATAGTCAAAGTGGAGGGTCTTGGAAAAATCTTGAAGGTAAAAAGAAGCGAGTTGGAAAGGGTAGCAATATTCTAACTATTGTAAGGAAGCTTCTTTCTGAACCTGAAAACTGGATGAAAGTAGAGAGTAAGAGAAGCTATCATTTACCTGGCGTACTACCGAAACCATTACTTCAACAACTTTCCTACACAGAGGATATGTTAAGCTTACAACAGTCCTGTAAAGATCCTCACTTCATATGGAAGGATATACAGCTTTCTAAAGGACAACTGAACAAAGATCGCTTGATTAAAATTGAGATTAATAATAAGACTGAGGAAGTATACTACCGATCTGCACCATGCTTAGGGGTTAAATACTGTCCCAAGGACGAATGTACTTATATTGTGCCCATTCGTGACAAGAGAAACTGCCCAAAGCATAATATTCCTTTGCAAAAAACAAGTGATTGTCCTGTGGAATTTGTGTATATTTATCCAAAGGAGCGTGCAGATGGTAGACGCTGGTTTGGTGGAATTGTTCGATGCCAAAAGTCACCATCTGAAAATTTACATAATCACAGGATTCATGCTGCCAACAAAATATCTCAATCTGTCAAAGAAAAGATCAGTGATGCAATTTCATCTAATCCAGCACTTACACCATCTAATATAGCTTGTGGAAAAGGATTAGGTTTTATTCCATCAGCCGTTGATGGTGCAAGCAGTCACATAGGCAAGGTATCTCAAGAGATTAGGAAAACTAAGCAAAAAAGAGGGTTACTGGATCATACCTGGTCACCAATAAACTTTGAGGAGGTTGCTGATACAGTCGATGAAGAAGATAGTGAAATTGGTGGAAGTGAAACAGAAGAACTAAATGAGTACAAGCGCAATGGAAGACCTTACTTGGTTGCATGTGGTATTGAGGATGGAGTCAAGTTCATTTTCACAATGTCACCAGTTATGGCCAAAATTGCAAGTGAAGCTGATTTTATTCAATGTGACATAACATATGATGACTGCAAGGACTATCCATACATCTTTAATGCAGTAGCATTTGACAAAGTATCTATGGAGTGGATGGTTATAGGTAGACTGAGACTGGACTCACAAGATTCAGCTGGATATGCACTTTGCTTCAAGAAACTATTTGACAAGTGCCAGAGTATCAATGAGGATTTTGAACTTGGCTCTACACTGCAAGGCATTGTTACAGACTGGTCTGATGCTGAAATTAATGGACTGAAGAGGGCTGTTGGAAAGAAGACTGCAGAGAAATTGCTTAAAGGCTGTAAAGTTCATTGGCAGCGCTCATGTCAACGTGTTGCTGAGAGAGTATTATCATCACAGGATAGAAAGAGGGAAAGAGGTTTATTTTTGAAAATTTCTTCTCAGATACAAGCATTGGAGAGTTCAGTAAGTATTATTGCTTGCTTTGAAGCTCTCTGTGGTGTTCGATCTGTTATGCAACTTCTTAATGTTCTGCCTTCACTTTGTAAAACTGATGATGCTAAATTCATAGACGACAACTGTAATTGGTCATCTGCAAAACATTGGGCTCAGTGGTGGGCTAGATGTGACCACCTAAAGATGCTTTCAAAGTCTTTTTCTATGATGGAAAAAGAAATTTGGGAAAAATGTCCTAGCTCTACAAATGCTGTGGAACGAAGGAATAAGGATTGTAAAAGTGACACACCACAGTGCCTAAAATTAGCTATGATTAAAGTTTATAAGGTAGACAAGGTCACTTGTTTGAAACATATTGCAGCAGAAAAAGGTATAGTTTTGTCCTATAGGTCAAGAACAGAGGAAGCAAGGAGAATGACAGCTGCAAAGAAACAAAAACAGAGAATGAAGTCACTTCCTGACAAAACTTCACAATATGGACCACCTGATCATGCTGATAACTTTTTAACTTCAGCAACTACATCAAGAAAGAGGGGCACGGAACTGTCACATTCTAGTAATTCTCCAAAACGTCAGGCTATATGCATTGATAAGAGTGTGGTTGAATGCATCCCTAATGGTCATCCTGAAATTCTTGGAAAATGTGCAAGAATGAGGTTTGATAATGAAGAAGGACAAGAGGAATGGTATGAAGGAGTAATATCTTCATACAACATGATTACTGGAAAGTATGGGATATACTTTCCTTGTGATGGACTGACTGAAGAAGCATCATTTGATGATGAGGACTTACAAATAATGGATTAAATGATCCTGTGTTAAGAATATAGCTAATTGAACATTAACTTCATTCATTAGTTAAAAGTGAGATCTGTTCTTACTGTCATGAATTCACGATCAATCAACTATATAAAATCATATGCACTGTGTCAGCTGCATGCAACTTGGTCTAAAATAAAAGTCTCCCTGAGTCTTTACGGAGTTTTATTCAAGGGAGCATTTTACACCAGGTCAGAGGTCATCAGTAAGAACCTTCCTGAGTGAAAAAAACCTGTTTATATATACATGGGACAGTTTTACGTGAGGTCAAAGGTCAGCAGTAAAATTCTGCCCTAGTCGATGTGTTTTATATTATATGGGAGAACTTTACACCACTTCATAAGTGATCGGGGCAACTAGTGTAAAACTGTGCCTTATACATATTAACATACCACATATATGGGACAAATTTACATGAGTAAGACCCTGCAATTGCCAAGTGGTGTAAAATCCTCCCATGTAATAGTCAGAAAGACATTATGTACTGAGGTTTTTACACCAACAATACAAGTGTAAAATACCCCCTAGAGTACATCAAGGTTGTGCTGGTGTAAAATCGTCCCTTGAGTAACTCTAGGTTGTGCTGGTGTAAAATCTTCCCATGAGTTACTCTAGGTGTAAAACTCTTTTTTACACTAACTTCTACAAGACCCTACAATGCATGTGTTTAGTTGTATATCCTATCAGGAGCATATGAGCCGCTGAAAGCGAAGAAGGAGCGTCCAACTAAAAAAAAAAGGAGCGCGATGTGTACCTTGCGCGTAAGCCACGCGTTAACGAGAGCGTTATCACAACACTTAGTTAAGGGTATTACCCGTCACCTATCACTCCTTATAGGGAAGGTGAGTTAAGTGGTTCAAATTTAAATGTCGTTCTACGGAGTTGGACGCGGGTCCTGTGACTTCTCTAGGTAGGGCTAGGGTTAGGGCTAGGGCTAGAGGCTAGGGGCTAGGGCTAGGGTTAGGGCTAGGGCTAGAGGCTAGGGGCTAGGGCTAGGGGCTAGGGGCTAGGGCTAGGGGCTAGGGGCTAGGGCTAGGGGCTAGGGTTTGGTGCTGGGTTCAAACGCGCTTACAAGTACGCGCGGCGCTACTGACAATGGAGACATGCAAGCAATGGGGGTCCACCTGTTCAGGGGGGAGTCCACTAGTCCTAGGATCGGTGGACCGGAGGCCCACCAGTCCGGGGGGTCCACTGTTCCTCCGACACCGGCAATCCGTATACCTGCGTGTACGACCCGCGGAATGCGAACTTAGACCTTCGTAGCGCCAGAGTAGCGATTCAGTGCGCAGGAGAGAGATCCTATCTCGCAGGAGAGCAGGATCCAGCAGCTGGAATAATACACCTCCTTTAACTGAACTGGTAGCACTTTTACATCTGCTCTTTTTTGGACACTGATAGTCAAGTCGTAGTACAGAAATGAATAATAATAATAATAATAATAATAATAAATTTTAATGACATTTACAGCCAGGGTGGCTATATGTCAACTGACAGAAAACAACAACAACAACTACAACAACAACAACAACAACAACAACAACAACCAATACATAAATATCGTAATATCGTAATCATAATAATGGTGCAGTTTAAAAGCTCTGTACACAAAACTCCCTAGTGCTTTCAATATGCATGTATATTCTGTTTGTAGCAAAAATAAGAACTTTTCTCTTGCACTTAACATTGAGTACTCTGGGAAATATGGAATAGCTACTGAAAACAAGTCCTCTCTTAGAAATGAATATCACCGTCACACAGAAAATGAACTTCATCTTCTAGCACACCACACTCGGCACATAACCGTTGATCAACAGGAAGTGATGTTGGCTTGTGGTATCTACCAGCTTCAATTGCTAAACAGTGGCTGCTGACTCTTAATTTGGTAAGGGCTATACGATGCTTCGTTATATTAATGCAAAGTAAGTATTTTTCTAGTTGAAATTGGTGCTTGAATAGTTTGTACGTTCTGGGTTGGTTCAATGCGTTTCCTCGTGTACTCAGTGGTCTCTGTATTTGGGTAAACCACTCTTGAACATATTGATCTCTATACTTTGTCATGATTGCATTTAACATGATCTTTTATATTGTCCATGTTAGCAGATATATGAAGAGTAGATAATCCTGCTTTGTTGTATATATCTTTGGCCTTAGAGAGCCAACATTCTTTGCCACCTTTATCCGATGCCAATTGCTCAGATAGTGCATGTTGAAGAAGGGAAGGAATAAATCCAGAGCTAAGGCGATGCCAGTATTTTATTATTCTCTCTTTCCAAAACAAGTAAAGTGGAAGTTGACCTAGTTCACCACGTACTGCTGCATTGGTTGTACTGAGTGGGAGGCAAAGAATGTACTTTAGATATATTAACTCTAACTCTCGGTCATTATTGAAGCCCCAAATTTCACAACCATAACAAAGAATTGGTTTCACAAGTGTGTCATATAACTTCAATGAAATGACAGGAGGAGGAAACTGTAAATACAAAATGCTCTTTTTAGCAGAATATGCTGCCTTTCTTGCCTGATTGCCAAGAAACTTTTTCGCTGTATTATAATTGCCATTTGAGTTTATCCACACACCTAGATATTTATAGGTCTTAACAATTTCCAAATCTGTGTCCTTCCATTTGTAGTGTTGGTTATACTTCTTCCCAAAAACACATATTTTTGTTTTTGATGTATTTACTTCCAACACATATATATGCTTGTTGCAGAAAGACTCCAGAGTCAGTAAGTGTTTCTTTAATCCCTCTGAAGTATATACAAGAAAATATATAGAATGATATCATCAGCAAACATCATAACATCTAGAACAGCCCATTTAATACAACTCCCGCTCTATTCTTCTTTAGTTCAACCTCCAATCCAGTCAAAAATAGGCTAAAGAGTAGTGGGCTAAGATTACAGCCTTGTCTAATTCCTTTCTTGCATGGGAATGAATCTGTTGCTTCAGATGCTGATATTCTTACACGCGATGTGGCATTCGAATACATTGATTGTAGAACTTTTAGCATTTGGTAGCTAAAACCATGAGATTTCAACTTCTCCCACAAAAGATTGTGATTTACACTATCAAATGCCTTCTTGAGGTCAACAAAGCACACAAATAGCGATGTATTTTCTGCTTTAGACATTTCTATCAGTGTGTTAAAAATGAAAATACAGTCTGTTGTCCTTCTATACTTTCTAAAACCAAACTGTTCTTCAGGCAAAAGGTTTCTGACTTCCTCCCAATCACTGATTCTTTTATAAAGGATATATAGAAGTAAATATTTTCCCAATGCAGAGTGATACCCCTGTAATTGTTGGGGTCATCACTTGATCCAGATTTATATATTGGGCAAATTAGACCCTGTGCCCATGTAGTTGGATATTCACCTGTCCTTAGTACATTGTTAAATAGTTTTGTTAGGAGGTTGATGAGTTCGTTGTTGAATGATTTGTAAACCTCTACAGTCAGTCCATCCTGTCCTGGTGCTTTTTTGGTCTTCATATTTTTTATTGCCACTCTAACTTCTTCATTAATAATATCAGTATCCAGTTCTTCCACATACATATGGATCTGATTGCTAATGATGTTAGTAGGGATTGAGGTAAGAACATCCTCCTGTTCATTTAAAGATTTAAAATGTATAAATAACAATGTGGAACTAACTGATGTTATCTTCTTTGGTACAGGGTTCAATTTGTTGATGAGATTCCAGAGTTCATGTGGTCTTTTAGAGTTGGTAACAAGTAATTTGCTGTGCAATTGTGACTGGTAATACTGCTTTTTCCTCTTAATTAATTTTTGATACAGCTTTTTCTGAATAAAAAATTCCTCTCTAACAGCAATCACTGAAGGCTGGATAAGCCAGAGTTGTTTGCAATTATTCACTATTCGTTTTTGACATTTACAATGATTGTCAAACCATGCATTTTTCGGGAAAGACCTGGCAGTACCTGTTAACTTTGCTGGTGAGAGTTATTTTTTCTGTAATTGTTTGGTATTAGCACTACTCCGTTCAATCATTGAAATAAGTAGGGTTTCTAACTTCTTTGCACTAATATCTGGTGAATCAACTTCAATACTATTGCATAAGAACTGGAGTTGGTCATTAGCCTGCAGGAGTCTATGAAACCTCATTCTATTCTGTTCATCCCATTGTAAGGGTGAGGCTAGACTATACAAAGGTATGTGTGATACGTCTTCTGAGGTTGAAAAAGGTCTAGTTTGTTTCAGCTCAAATATTATAGGGACAATGGTCGGAATATGTTGTCAATTCGGCAACTTGAAAGTTTAAAACTCTTTGTTGCAGATCAGCAGAAACAAGCAGATAGTCAACAACACTACAACTTCTTGGAGTAAAGCATATATAGCTACCATGACTATCTCCAACGTTCCTACCATTCAATATCCGTAGTCCCATACTTATACAGAGATCTAGCAGGTGTCTACCTTGAATATTAACTATTGTATCCTTGGATAAGCAGGGGGTCTCCCTATCAATGGTGTAGCTGCATGGTATGCCTGTGGGAATGTTTGTATCGTGGGGTATATAATCCAATAGAGTCCCCGTCCAAGCATTCATATCTTATCTTTCCTTTAGCTGAAAAATTCAAGACTTCTAATTCAAATGTTGTCCACTGTGATGCTTCATTGCACATTACTACTGAATTAATTGGGGGTATATAACAGAAGCAACAGAAAACATCAACATCAGCTAATGATGGCTCTTTAAACTTGATCCAGACTCTGTCCTCTGTATTAGTGTTACTTTGTAACTCAGTGTATTGCTGTATCCTCGTATGCACATAGAGTAGAATTCCACCATATCCTCTCTTTGCTCTTTTGCTTTTAAATGATCTGGGTTTATTTATGCAAATATAATCTGGTACTTCAAAATTTGTAATATCTAATGATTTTAACCATATTTCTTGTAGACAAATGAGATCATAATCCATAGTAAAAACATTGTGAAGTAAATTGTTCAATTTTTCAATTGAGAGACCTTGGACATTCTGCATAAAACATGTATATAAATGAATTAAAATTTTGTGAATTTCTCTGCACATAATTAGAATGTGTAATACCCTGGCAGTTATGCTAATTGGAGAGGCCAGTCATCTCCAGATCAGTTGTGGATATAGGCTGACCGTCAACACACAATTCTCCTCTATAAATAGTAATACGTTTACTTCCAAAGTTAGGATGTCCCACAAGATGTTTTTCTATGTTTCGTAAATGCTTATCTTTAGCTAACTGCTCTTTAGTGAGGTCATTGTTAACATAGATGTTAGTACCCGCCAATTTTTTTCGATTTCTCATGACAGAGTGCTTACTTTCGATTGAGTCAAAAACAACTAGAATCGGCCTTGGGTGTGAAGAACCTTGTCTACGTCTGCAGTGGGAAACACAAGAACTTGGTATATCCATCTTGTTTCCGAGAAACTGGTGTACGACATTTCTCACATTTGCCTCATTTTCCCTTAGGCCTATGATAATTACATTTTTCTCTCTTTTCTCTCTTTCATTTCTTTCAAGTTGCTTTTGTTGATTGGCAATTGTTTCTGTTAGCTGTGCCATTTTTGTTTCCATAGCCTCTGGGGAAGCTGTAGACATCCTAACATTAGGTATCCTGGTGCCCTCTGACCCCTGCAATGGTGCTGATGGAAGTGGCTCCAAGGAAGGCTTCTTTGATTCCAATTCTGCAACTCTACTTTGAAGCCTATCAACTTGAAGTTTCATAGCCAACAATTCACTCTCAAAACAAGACTTCAGTGCTTGCACAGCCTCACTAATTATTCCCTTTATATAGTGATATCAATAGCTTTTTCTCCAGCCCTGAGAGCAAACTGCAGAGCCGTACATAGCTATGGGGCAGGGGGGGGCAGTTGCCCCCCCCCCCCCCCCAGAGCTTCTTTTTTACTAGGTAGATATCTATATGCGCTGGCCAACACTGCGTTAGACGTCCAAAACTTATTAGTCATAAATAGATCTACGCGACGTGTCAACACCGCGACCAGAGCTAGTTACAACAAACTGCTGAACGTGCAATTTATTCTAAGAAACGCACACTAGACTATGTATATAAAAATCGGATCCCCCTAGCTGTGACCAGGGGCGGATCCAAGGGGGGGGAATACAGGGCTCATTCCCCCCCCCCCCAGTGGCTAAACTTATGCAGCTACAGCATCAAAACCTCCCTGGTATATAAAAGTAGCGTGCGTGTGTTCTACACACTCACCTTGACGGTGCTAAACAGGTTGCTAAAGGTTGCAGCGAAGGTAGCTACATACCGCAAGCCGAAAAGTGGGCGTGGTACGTCAAAAATTCCCGCGCGCGCATAGTTTTGCCCCCCCCCCCTTCTAAATTTCTAGATCCGCCACTGGTGACTGTGCTCACTCATAGGGTTCTGCCCCCCCACAAATTGTAAGTTATGTACGGCCCTGAACTGTCAAAGTCAAGACATGACAATGAATCTTGTGTGTTGCTAGGCACCATTGTGCTAGATTCATGTACATTTGTAGAAGCACTTATGTCAAGTTCAACCTGACAACCTTGTCCATTGTCAGTAACTAGGTCATTGTCAGAGTAAGTATGATTTGCATCCCCTTGTAACTGCTGATTTTCTAACTGTGTCTCCAACTGGCAAGACACTTGTGTCTGACTAGATGTTTGTGGGGATTCCACTAGCATATTTTGTGCTAGCCACTCACCCAAGGGTTTACCATCATGCTTAATACTATTCTTCCACTTTCTTACGGGAACACCCGCGATGTTCTCGAATTCATTGGAGTTATCCACCTTCCCTGATATTTCACACATTTTCCCACTGTTTTCCCTGATTTTTTCATTTGCATATAGGGTAAAACTGTGCTGTTTTTTGGCCACATTTGACAGTAATGAATAGTTCTGAACTGCATTCAGTAGGAACCACTTTTGGAGTGGAAGCACTCATGTTTAAAATAGACACCCAATATTTAGCGATATCACTTTAAGATACAACCCTCACACACAAATATTAATTGGCTAAGAGACTCACAGCCTGGCAGTATATCATAGAGTCGGTAGACTCTATATGTAGGGATGGCGCAGACACGCCCATTAGCCCCATACAAAAGTAACGGCTGAGAACTCTCGAACGCGGAAGTTATAGGCCTTTTCTGACAAGCAACGTGCTCTGCGAGTGCCTCTATATACTATAATACTCCCAAACTCCGTAAAATATACAGCTACGGTGATTCTCGGAAAATTGTAAAAACGCCGATTGTTCATCATCTTCTTCTTCTTCTTCTTCTTCTTCTTCTTCTTCTTCTTCTTCTTCTTCTTCTTCTTCTTCTTCTTCTTTCTTCTTCAGTTCAAACGACCTACCGCGAAACTGGGGTTAGTAATCGCTCTATTTCTTTCACGAAAATCATTTATACTGGAGCGTACATGATACGCTCGGAACGCTACAGCCCAAGGACCCCGGCTTTCTAAATCGCGTAGTTCCCGACGACTCATCTTCATACCTTCTCCCAAAGCCCGTCAAACTCCAGTATGGCAAGCTTAGAAGCGTTAGTTTAGACGCCATTTGCTTGTTTGCTCACGTGCCGACGACGTGACGTTGAGTTTGGTCGTGGTTGTTGTTTGTCGCGCGCTGTTTGGCTACCAGCGTTGCTCCTTAAAAACCCAAGGATTGGTATTAAGAGGAAGCACTCAGTCACATCATTTCAAAAGGAGTGGTCTAAGATGTGGCCTTGCATCCAACCAGTTCGGCAATACCCAGACAAAGCATTCTGTGCTGTCTGCAGCTCATCATTTTCAATTGTTCACCAAGGAAAGCGAGATGTGGAACGACACATTAAAGGAAGTGAACATAAACGTCTGAGTGGCATTGTTAACTCCTGTCAGACACTAACCAAGTTTTTGCCTGATCGAAAATCACAGGATAAGGTAATAAATGCTGAAGTCCTTTTTACAGGATATATACTAGAGCACAATCTCCCATTTGAGTCTGCTGCTCATGCTGGTCCTCTCTTTAGAAAAATGTTCCCTGATAGTGACATTGCTAGGAAGTATGGATGTGCATCAACCAAACACAGCTGCTATAATAAATTATGCTATGGCTCCTTTTCTACATGATTCACTTGTTGAATACTTACAACAGAATCCTTTTAGCCTGGCAATTGATGGCAGTAGTGATACAGGCACAAACAGCATGTATCCATTATTAGTGAGGGTATATGATGGAAACAGAGGGGAGATATGCTCCAAGTTTTGGCGTATGTGCCTTGTTTCTGATAGCAGCGCTGATGGAATTTTTGCACAAGTGTCAAGAGCATTTGAAGAAGAAAGTGTACCATGGGATAATGTAGTTGGGCTAAGTCTTGACAATGCATCAGTTAATATGGGAAGGCACAATGGGTTGTACAGAAAGTTTGAAGCAAAGAATAAGTGTGTGTATACTTTGGGATGTCCTTGCCATATTATACATAACACAGCCAATTTTGCATCAAGATCATTTTCTAGAGTGACAGGATTTGATATTGGTGATTTCCTAGTTGATATATACTATTACTTTGATAACAGTACTAAGCGTCAAGCTTTATTAAAGGAGTATTGTACCTTTTGTGACCAAGAATATCGTAAAATTTTAAAATTTGGGGCTACTCGCTGGCTCAGTAAAGAGATCTGTATTACTCGTGTTTTGAGGCAGTTCCCAAGCCTAAAGAGCTATTTTGCTAGTCAACCAGAGTTAAGAAGTGACCCAAGACTTAGACGACTGCAGGCTTATTTCTCAGATCCTCTAACTGAAATATATCTATTACTTTTGCAATCAGTAATGCCCTTGTTCACTGACATAAACAAAACCCTACAAAGTGATGAACCAAAACTTTTTATACTACATAAGCATATGCAGCAATTTTTACGCAAACTTTTAGGCAGGTTTGTTAAGGCCGAAGCATTGGCTACAACAAGTGTAAAAAGTGTTGACATGGAAGATGATGCTGTGCTTCTTAGTTTGGACAAGGTTATGATTGGGTTCTCTACACGCTCAACAATGAATTCAAATGATCTACACCATGAAAGAGAGAAGGTTGCTAGGAACTGCAGGGTTTTCATGATAGAGGCATATAAATATGCAATTGCTCATCTACCATTGCATGACCCAGTACTACAGCATGCAGAAGTATTGCAGCATGAGTGTCGTACCACTGCTGAATTTGACAGTTTATTATTCTTTGTGGAAAAATACCCAACCCTGAAGCTAAAGCTGGAGGCATCCATTGATAAGCTCTATGACCAATTTTCTGATTATCAAGCACTGGATGACACTGCATATTTACTGGTTTTAACCGTGTTGATCACTTATGGCATGCATTGAGTACTCTTCAAGGTTGCAGTGGTCCACGCTTTAACCTTCTTTTTGAGGTAGCAAAGTATATTCTCCTCCTTCCACACAGCAATGCGGAAGAAGAAAGAATATTTTCAACTGTAACAAAGAATAAAACAAAATTCAGGGCAAGTTTATCAAATGAAAAATCACTTCCTTCAATTCTCACTTGCAAGACTAACTGTTTTAATCACCTACATTGTTTTGATTTTGAACCATCAACTATATTACTAGATAAAGCAAAAAAAGCAGCAACTACTTATAACATTGATCATTCTCAACCTGGATGTTCATCATCTTCTTAATATTTCATTTTACTTATGTGTGACAATACATAATGATATATAAAATTAGATTTTAATTAGGGGGTGTGGCTACCCTGGAGAGGGTGTGGCTATGTGACCAGCATTTGCATTCGCCAAACTTGAGAGCTATGTCCTTTGTGTCCGTTTCTTTGAACGACTAACTGTTTTGCCATAACTGGACCCGCTGTTGTACTCAGTATGCAATATTCGTACAAGACAGGATGTAGGAGTCACTGCCAATTGCTGGCTATCCTCATAGGTATGCAAGGGAGGTAGAACGAAAGCCAGTAGGTTTATACACGTTGCTACACACAGTAAAAACCAGTGAAACAAGTGTAAAAACATTTTCACTAAAATGTTGAAGGATGTAGGGATGGAAGTGCCAGAAAGTATAGAAACAAGGTCAAAGTTCAGCATGCATGCAGACAAAGGGAGGGGATGATAGCATGCAACAATCATAACATGTGTAACCCCATATCCCTACATCTGTAAATATGGGGTTATATAAATATGCATGCTGAACTTTGACCTTGTTTCTATACTTTCTGGCACTTCCATCCCTACATCCTTCAACATTTTAGTGAAAATGTTTTTACACTTGTATAGTCTGTCTCAAGGCGACAAAGATGGACGACAGGGTATAACCTCTGTGATTGTCAGGGCGTCGTGTTACAGGACGTCGGGAAAAATGAATATACACACATATACATGACAGAGAGTGAAGGAAAATATTCTGTACACATATACTATGAGAGGGTGAATGAGAATACATGGCATGAGAGAGCGAATGAGTATATATAGACCATGAGAGTGAATATTTGGCATGAGAGTGAGAATATATACATATACCATGAGATGAATGAGAATACTATACAATACACCATATGAGAGTGTGAAATATATATTATGTACATACACCATGAAGCCAAACATCTACAGCAAACCCACACTGCATTTTGGGTGTTGCTTAGTGACATACAATTGGGCAAAATGAAACCATGTAAGGCATGATTCACACACTATAGAATTCTCTGTTTCATCACTATTGGTTTCAGTGCACCTCCAACATTACCAAACAGGACTTTTCCAGATTATATCTACAACATTACAGACAACACTCCATGCGTCAATCTGGTGAGAAATACTTCTGTATGCTTATCCGGCTAACATTATCTCATCAAGACAAGAGGATGGCACAGGTTTAGGCTGTACTTCTAGTTCACCCTTCTCTACAGTTTTCTTTCCTTTTAGGGCAGATTCAGCAACTTGAGAATCAACAATCCACTGCAACATCACTGTAGAGAAGACATTATGATTTTGTATTTTGTAGCTACAAACATGCTAGACACGAGCAACCATGCAACCACTGGCCAGAAGCATATAAGGAAAAATGCAAGGGAGTGGCTCAGCCAGTGCTCACTGATGCAGGCCTACATTGGTAAGCTGAAACCTTATCAAGTGCATGATTATGTTCCTCTAATACTTCAGTTACAATAAGTCTCTGACAGTCATCACTGAGTCACCCCAATCTTGACAGTGCTGCAATTTAATAGAGTCAATAGAATGTGGGTAGATGGCAAATATAACTTGTCAATTAGCTACATAATTATAAACATCCGCAGCCCTAACCTACCCTAGCCCTAGCGAGCTAGCCCTTAACTAGCTAGCCCTAGCCTAGTTAACCCTAGCCATAGCCTATTCTATGGAAGCCCTTCTTCTGGTGTCCAAACGAATGCCGACTTTGTGCACTAGTGTATAGAGAGTCTACACACGTAGTATAATGTTTTTTAGCCGACTTTAGTCTAAGTCTGACGTGAATAAAAAATGTAGATATCGACGCGGGCTTACTACTAATAATAATAGTAATGGTTTGCCCCCAGTGTAGGGGATGTACAAAATCATACAGGAAACTTATTATTAACACACAGAGAGAACACGTTCAGACTAAGAGGCCTTTGTTGAGGACGCGTCTATTACTTTTCTTACAGCTTTGTAGGAAGACGAAACATATAGCTTCAAAAACTGAAATATCCCAGAGGGATAGAGCCCCCGCTCTGACTCTGGTCATAGGAACCATCGAGCATAATCCAGCCGGATAGAGCCCTCGCTCTGTCTCAATTTTCAAGTTGAGGCCTTGTCAAACTACCGCACGCGCGCGCGCGTGTATTACAAGATTTACATTGTAGAGATCTTATCACAATGTTGATCATTTGATATTACACTTTTAAATTATCATCATTCCAATTTCCACATTTAGTGGAGCTTTTGTTAGTGAGATACAGAAATGCTTGCCTGAGGCTATTAGTTGTTGTATTACAAGATAGATCTTATCACAACATTGATGTATTCCACTTTACCATCACACCAATTTCCACATTTAGTAGAGCTTCTGTTAGTAAGATATGGTAACACTTGCCTAAGGCTATTTTTAACCCTCCGCGCATGCGCAGGAGGGTTACGGTAGTTGTGTGTGTTTGTGTGTGTGTGTGTGTGTGTGTGTGTGTGTGTGTGTGTGTGTGTGTGTGTGTGTGTGTGTGTGTGTGTGTGTGTGTGTGTGTGTGTGTGTGTGTGTGTGTGTGTGTGTGTGTGTGTCTATCTGTCTGTCTGTCTGTCTGTCTGTCTGTCTGTCTGATTAACCCTCGGCGCGCAGGGTTACGGGTCTGTGTGTGTGTGTGTCTGTGTGTCTGTTAAGTCACATCTCACCTCTGAAGCATCTGTTCGTCCTGAAAACTCTCACTTAGTCAGCGGCCAACCGAGGTCAAAAAATTACAGTCAAATCTAGGACTGCAGTCGGAGAGCTATAAGCGACGGAAATCAAAAATCAGACACATCCATAATCGGACGAGGGCAAGTAGCCTCGGACTGTTCGTGTGTTTCGTGTGGCGCATGCGTACATAATGAAAAACGAACATGTAGCCACGCCCCCGGCCGGCCTGCTCCACTTTTTGCGCGGGGCGCATGCGTACAGGGACGAAGTTTGCGTAGCCACGCCTTCCCCTATTGATCTCCGCCCCCGGCCGGCCTGTTCACCCTTTTGCGCGGGGCGCTTGTGCTCCTGGGGTAAATTATCAACGAAAGAGTTTGCAAGGTGGCCCAACCTTTCGTATCCTAATTGCGCTGTTATGCATTGGCAGAGTGATGAAGACTACAGAAAGTTATGCAGATATACCAATACATTTATACAGTCGGCACCGAGTGCATGGAGACAGAGCTTACTGAATTATTTCAATCAAAAGGCCATAACAACTACTCTGCTGGCTAATATAGGTTTCGCCCATATAGATCTAGCATTCGCGTCGTGTAAGTATGAGTAGTCTCGCCCAAGTTGAACACGCTGCTAGGACCGCAGATGAGCCAGTCCATCATAAAAACGTGACATGTCTAAGTTCGCGGCGTTTGCTTGTCTAGAAACCGTCTAAAAATTTGTATAAGGTCGTATTCTCTGTGGTTTCATTATCCTTTTTATATGTGCTTTATCATTATAATGTATCCTGTTATATGGTAAATTAATGTATCCTGCTATATGGTAAATTAATCTTAAATCAGAAAAAGCAAATATATATAATTAGCTACAAAGGCCAGCACACACAGTTCTGTTCCAAAATGTAAAAACACAACAGAGTCAATATAGCATCTCTCATAACTGCACCTGAACCATAAACTTATTGAAAAATGGTTAACCATTTTCCAATATTGTTTATTCTATATAGTGTGAACTGTTGCATTTCTAAATTTTGGAGCACAATTGTGTGTAAGCCTTTGTAGTTTTCATAATCTCGCTATTTTTGATTTAATTTGTCCAGAAAACAGGATAGAGGATACGATACAAGATGAGGTCTATGTATAAGTTATAGCACCTCTGGGAGGGATGTTGCTGGTTTATAAGCACGATACCCGAGGGCGAGTACTTTGTAGTTTTCATAATCTCGCTATTTTTGATTTAATTTGTCCAGAAAACAGGATAGAGGATACGATACAAGATGAGGTTTATGTATAAGTTATAGCACCTCTGGGAGGGATGTTGCTGGTTTATAAGCATTTTGATTTAATTTGTCCAGAAAACAGGATAGAGGATACGATACAAGATGAGGTCTATGTATAAGTTATAGCACCTCTGGGAGGGATGTTGCTGGTTTATAAGCACGATACCCGAGGGCGCGTAGCGCCCGAGGGGGAGTGCTTATAAACCGCAACATCCCGACCAGGGGTGCTATAATTCATTTATAGCCGGTTGCTAGGTGGTTCTTGACGTCATGATGCCATATATGGCATGGTTTGCGTAAGCTTGCTCAGTTTGAACGGCGGCTAGCTAAGCGTATGTGTACTAGAGAAGCGGAAGATAATAGGAATGGAGTCGTGGACCGAGTCAGCTTTTAGCGACGAGGTGGACGAAGAGCCGCGTTAGTCCCCCCATAGTTTTGGAAACCGTCAAGCAGCTGCTAAGGCTCCCGCTCCCCTCAAGTTGTACCTGTGAATTGTGGAACACCTTGTAAAGGCTCAAACTATCCCTGGGTAAGCCCAAAGCTGTGAGCAGCACCGGCGGTAAATAGCTAGTAGGAAGCATATGCGTATTAAAAAGTGCTTGCTCTCTCTGACCGCTTTCAATGCTCTGCATACGCTTAGGAGTGCTCCTACTAGCCATCAGTCAAACTCGAAAATCAAGCCAGCTGAATAAAACTGCGCAAACTTTGCATGCTCCACGTCAATCTGTAACTTCCGTTTTCATCGAACACATTGAGTATGACATCATGGCTCAGTGAATATTACTGGGCCTACATTAGATATTGACACCTTCACACCAGATATTGACACCTTCACACCAGATATTGACACCTTCACACTAGATATTGTCACCGTCACACCAGATATTGTCACCTTCACACCAGATATTGACACCTTCACACCAGATATTGTCACCTTCACACCAGATATTGTCACCTTCACACCAGATATTGTCACCTTCACACTAGATATTGCACCCTCACACTTCCTGGAGGGCTGTAGTTGATTTATTCCACTACCATAATCTTAGCAACCACCTAGCAACGGGCTATAAGCTATCAAACTTTCCCTATTATTCCATGTTATGCTCTCAATAAAAATTAAGAAATTAAAAAATGTCTTTATTCCCCAGTGTTAGGAGTTACCTATTATGCAAAATGCCAGCATAATGTGGAAGAGCCTACGCGCGGTGCGTAAGCGTTCTGCTTCCCAGCGCGCGCAGGTCGTACTATTAGTTAGCTGGGCTTGAGTAGCTCCTACAGTCTCTTCTGGTCACTACACAAACGGTAGTAAATCATTTTTGGAAAGAAATGACTGAGTCCGAGGCTATCCGAGGTTTTCCTCCGATTATGGCTGTGTCCGATTTCCGTCGCCTTCAGCTCTCGGACCGCAGTAGATTCGAAGGTATTATTTTATGTACAGAGTCACTCTGGAGCAAAGTTTGTGCCAGTATCTGAGTACCACTCGTAGGTGTTTCTTTTTCTGAGAACAGGCGTCCGAATATATATGGCGTCCGATCTTTGATTACTTCCTCTACCTTGATCGCCATGCAGGGATAAAATATCCTGACGTGGGATAAAATATGTAGGATATAGGATCCGGATATACGTACCATCCGCCAGATAGTATATACTATCCCCGGATAAAATATACGGGGGATAAAATATACTGTGACACCAAATCCACCAAATCCACTATGACACCGGAAGTCGCGCATGGAAATGTATGTTATAGACAATGGCAGTGGTGCTATGGCTGATTTTATTGCTATTAAACACATTATGATCACACTTATACACCTGTGTTGATCATCAACCCTCGGCGCGCATGCGCAGCGACATCTTTCGTGAGAGTGGGTTTTACCTGTGGCTTCTGTCCTAATTCTTACAGTGGGAGCCGTTTTTTCGGCGATAAAAGCAGAGTATGTTTTGGTTGCGGAGCAGGCTCACCCTTTAGGCCCAGCCTATTCATTTCCCCAATTATCCTGCTGCTTATAAGTTATCGACTTGTTTCAATCACCACAGCATATTTCCTATGATTTGAACCGTAAATCCCTCAGGCCTCCCCCTTGGTACCGCAGAGTGGTAATGCGTTCCGTCCGGTCAACGGTTGAACGTACGTAGGTTCGAGTCCTAGAGTGGGAGCCGTTTTTCAGGGGTTAAAGCAGTAAGCAGGGTCACCCTTTAGGCTCAGCCTATTTATTTCCCCTTCCCTTGGCTAGTGTTTGTTGATTTTCACCTCTACACCTTTTTCTAACATTATAGCATTGGCACACATAATGCAGAAAATGTGTCTAAAGGGTTCATTGCTGCTTTCTTTGAATTTAAGGCTGTGTTGGTGCCACCTCTACATAGGGATTCCTTTATTGTTGTACAATACATGTATGCATATGTATATCCATTCACTTTATATTTATGTTCACGTGTCATTCAAAGAACATGAAAGGTTTATTGCTAAAACTGTAAGATCTTCATCGTGAGATGTTGCTTCTAAATTTTGACCCTATTCTTCACTATACCTAGTTCAGGGGCGCCGGAGCCGGTACCGCAGGTACCACGATTGCGGGACCAATGTTGACGCTGCTCATAATATTCATAACATTATTCGCTCGCGAAAACCGACGCGCATGTGCACTCGTTACATTAGTTTTATGAATATCATTCTGTGGTTCAGACCTGAAGTGCTTACGCTTATCAATGAGCCTGCACATGCGCAAAAAACTAGGAATAATTAATTACCCTACTTTTCACGGGACCAATACTTTAGAGCTTCCGGCGCCCCTGTAGTTAGCTGTAAAGTTAAAGCAAGCATCAGCTTTATTCACATGTGAATGTAGTAACAATGACAAATTATTTCTGAAAATTGATTGTATATTATTAAGTCACTCTTCTCTATACCCATTCACAACTCTCTAGATCCTCTCATTCTATGGGACAAGACACTCTACTTCAGTGTCACTAAAGAGGATAAGATTGAAGTAGAGTGTCTTGTCCCATAGAATGAGAGGATCTAGAGAGTTTGTGGATGGGTGCATAGAGAAGAGTGACTTAATAATATACAATCAAATAATTTGTCATTGTTACTACATTCACATGTGAATAAAGCTGATGCTTGCTTTAACTTTACAGCTAACTAAGACACTAAAGGCCCTGGGCTGCAGTGTCTGAGCATAGTGAGGATACTTCTAAGGTTCTACATTCCATATATCCACACTCTCCTTGAATAACTTACGTAAAGCGGCATGCTCATTGGACCTCAGATGTTTTGAGAAATTCCTTGTGAGAATAACAAGTCCAAAGAAAGTGAGAAACACCAGTATTGAATTCAGGATCAGGGATTCCGTGCACTAACCACTGATCCACGACTCCCTGTTAGAATATCACTCCCTCATCACTTTCCTCCTGTACATGTGTTAATTAATCACATCACCAGGCCACACAGAATATTCTGTTGACATGTTCATTTGTTACTCAGCCAGTTGGAACAGCTGCACCCTCTGACATACATTCTGCAGGTATGAAGGGCATGTACTTACTACTGCTGCGGTATCCCAGTGGCGGATCTAGGGGGGTTTCAGAGGTTTTCACTGAAACCCCCTTTTGCTGCGACTATATAATAGCTTGCATCTCACGAACACGCGCAGCTGACTTACTGTAGATTTCATGCGTTTGTCGCGCGCGAGCGTGCGTTTAAATAGCGCAAGCACGCTATAAATTAACGAATGCCTAGCGTCTATATACGCAGCAATTATCGATGTTCAAGGGATTTCCATCTCTCAACTCTTCACTTACATGTCAAACTTTAGTACGCTTTATTCTATAACTGAAACTGGGCAGGGGTGACAACAAGGTTACGTGTACGCACGCGTAACTCCGCATTCGCGCGCGTGCATATAATTAACTGGGTGTGGCTTCAAAACTCGCGCGACATGCTACCCCTTTGTGCAAAATCCTAGATCCGCCACTGATTCTTATGAATCTTAGTCTGAAATTGAATGCATGCATGGTGCACACTTCCAAGATTGGAGAGGCCTGATCTATTCTGCATGAGTGTATGGCTCAGATATTTGACCCAGGTGTTGCAGTCTTGACTTGACTATATTTAGGGTTTCATTTGGGAGACGGAGGTATTTGCTCCCCTTGGGATTGGTGCACACTTCCAAGATTGGAGAGGCCTGATCTATTCTGCATGAGTGTATGGCTCAAATATTTGACCCAGGTGTTGCAGTCTTGACTTGACTATATTTAGGGTTTCATTTGGGAGACGGAGGTATTTGCTCCCCTTGGGATTGGAAAAATACATTGCTACCCCTTCACGTTCCCATTACTCCCGAAAGTATGGATGAAACACTGGTATTGGCTGCTAATTCCACAAAGTTGTCTTTGTTGTGGCTATTGTCTGGATGCATACTTGTAATACTAGCTATATGTGTAATAATATTTTTATGTATATTGTAGGATGGGAGGAGGTAATCATGTCATCTATCCTGGCATTATGTTTCGTGTGGATGGATTTGAGGTGTGTCTACATCTACATTAGTATGTGTGTATGTGTAAATGATGTCAGCATGAATGTTGATTATATGGTGCTGCAGCCCTGAATATATATAGCCAGAGTCCAATTCACTAAACTCATCATATCCCCTCCAGAGGCAGAGACAGCATGTCAAAAGTGGGGGGGGGGGCTCGGCGTTCATGAAGTAGGGGGTATTACATTCATTCTGAATACATCTGGCATAGGCTATTAGTGTTCTTCATGACAACCTCCAATTTTGGGGGGGCTCAAGCCCGCCCTGCCCCCCCAGGTTCTCTGCCCCTGCCCTCAACTGGTTCAACTAGTGGCACGGCTCACAAGTGGCACCAAAACCCACACCTCAGGCTCTAGATCTATAGTCGTGGATTCAGATTCCTCTACACCATCTCCAATCCATTTACGGATGCCCCCACCACCACCTGCACCCACGTACGTTCCTACTTCTCTCCTGTGGACACAGCCAGTTCAGCTGGCTCACGAGGATATTTTGATGAAGCCTATCACTCCACTGCAGCCAGTCCCTCCTACTTAAATGTCATGGAAGCTGAAGATTTCAGATGGCAGTCACGTGCTCTGACAGTGGAGACAGCTTTCCGTCCAATGATTTAATGCTAGATGACCACAATGACTGCAGTCAGAGCTTCACTGGCCATGGATGAGATAATGATACTATTTTATATATCCACACACATCTTATTTTGACTATACCTCCCCTCTCTCTCTCTCTCTACACACACACCTCTCCCCCTCCCCCCAATCCCCCTCCCCCCCCCCTCCCCCCAATCCCCCTCCCCCCCCTCCCCCCAATCCCCCTCCCCCCCCCTCCCCCCAATCCCCCTCCCCCCCCCCTCTCTCTCTCTCTCCGCACACACAGTAAATCTGGTTCAGATGTGTCATTTCCAGTGTCAGCCTAACCTCACTTATATCACACTACCATGGTACTGCATTGTGGATGGTAGGTGGATAAATCACAGCTGTACAAGTATAGAGCTAAATAATTGCTACAGCACACTCAGTTGGTGTCCAAGATTGGATATGTAGCTATTGGATTATGTATATCTCACATCACCACTTGTGTGGTCTCTCTACAAATAATTATTGTGAACAGCACAAGGAAGAGAGTGTTATCTCTGTATTCCCTCAGAGCTATTGCAGCATACACAATAGCATGCTATGTTAAAAATTTGCTGACATAACTTTGGTCAAGAAAATTATATAGCCATGTACTGAGCTCTATACTACATAAAAACCTGTCACTTGTTCCGTAATGATCCCTTCATGTACAAGTATATACGTACTGGTTTTATGCACAAAAATGAACAGGAGATGGGCTAGCTACGCACTTGAGTCAGGGGTAAGACCACAGACAAGCTCTCGTGGTGTACTGATTGTACAAATGCGCCAGTTACAGATCATGCAAATATCCTAGTTTGTTGCCAAAATCCTTTTCACAAATATATAGGGGCCATGACACAGCTGCAAGTTCTTCCAAAAAGATGGAGCGTGCATGCAGCTCAGGCTCCAAGGCATTGAAGGCGTTGGAGATGTGTCTCTAAAGGAAGCATATTAACATAGAGATCTGATTATTGATCAATTTATCTTGTCATCAAATGAAAGGTTCAAAAATCTCACTTTAGCAGTCACTTGATCAGGTGTTGTATACCCTTTGGAAATGCGTCTGCGTACGATATATGACATGGCCGGCGGAGACGGTGGGACAGGTAGGGCATTTGCCCTACCACTTTTTGGTGGTCCATACAGGAAATGACGTGCTATGACTTTTATCCGAGATAGTGAAGTAGGCTAGCTGCGTCGCAGTCACGCAAATTTTAGTCCAACGCACGCCCCGGCCGCGTAATGCCCGGTTCGTAAGGGAAGCGCCCGTGCGAATGGACACGGAGGATCAATGGGCGCTTACGGAACTAGCCAAGGCGGTGGGGCCTGAGGGGGATTTGGGGGAGTAACCCCCATCTAGGTACTTTTGCCTCTCGGTGCCTTGGTTTGTGACGAGGCCTGGCTAGGGCATAGCTAATTACGCATGCGCGATTGAGGATCATAGTTGTTTGTAGTGTCTTTGTATATTGTACAACTTCGTTTTTGCTCATCTGTCTACCTTCGTCCTGTATCCCTAAACGGGCTATATTATTATTATTATTATTATTATTCACGTGGGCGCGCGCGCATGCGCGCGTCTTTTATACCGCACTGCAGTTGCCCTACCACCCTTTGTGGAGCTGCTCAGGCCCTGATTATTATATATAATATAAGGCAACTATAATAATAAACCTAGACTAGAACTTACAAATAAAGTACTTTACATGTATAGATCTGTAACTATAAAGTATGTTAACAAACCTAGTCTACTTATGTACACTTGAATGAGAGGAGAAATACTGGTAATAACATGTCATAGTAGGTATCTACTTATTGTACATGTGCTGTAGTAGTTGTACTATTCCTTCATGACCTCCATTCCTTGCTAGGCTCAGGGCTGTTTGTCCATCCTGTAAGTATAGAGGAGATGAGAGGTTACCAGTAGCTGTAATAATGGGTATAATTATAGACAAATGTCACAGTCGTGACTAATTATTAACAGCAAGTATAAACAGAGGGAATATGCATGGCTGTGGTTTGCCATGCTACATGTAAAGGGGATCTCATGATTATAATACTCAACACAGGTGGGTGTAGTTAAGGATTTATTATGCCATCTATGCATGGGGCCCTGAGAGGAGTTATGGATCAAACAATGCATCTGTAGCTCACTGTGACAATAGTAACACTGACAATAACATCCATTCTGCAGCTCTAATAGACTCCAGGTCAGTGCTTACAGCTAGGTACACCAGATTAAATTCTGTAAATTTGTGGTTTGTGAGGTTTTTTCCACCTTATAAGGCAAGTCCTGAGCTCCTGACTGTAGTAGTAGTCTCACCACCTCCTCATGACCATTCATACTGGCCATCATGAGAGCTGTGACTCCATCCTGTAGAGATGAATGGGACATCTACTGTGACAGGAGAGGGTGAAGGTTTTTATTGACTGACTGAACAAACATGGCTAGACAAGTACTGTTTAAATGCATGGTTGCTAGGCAAGAGAAAGAAGATGAATGTACTCTTTCATGAACTTGTAGCCTCAGTGTATAGTAGTACTCCCGATGATAACATGACATGTCAGGAACATATGTTGGCTAATTATGTTTAGAAAACACAATTCAGAACAGACCTTTACATAGTAGCTAGACATACACATGTGCTTGCAGAACTGACTCAAATTCACAAGTGTTAGTTGGTCATACTCACTACTTGGACTTTCAACGATGTGTAGTGGTGGGAAGTATATATCAACTAGAGCTATATGCCCATCTATTTCTTATCAATACACACAACACTATCATAACGAGAGATGAGACTCATCAACTTCATATATACAGATGAAAGATAGATATTCCCAAATGGGAGAGTCTACATAGGGATGGTACTGGGTTGGCTTCATATCTTCATATCAGTCTTAGCTTCATGTTTTATCTTTTCAGTTATTTCAGCTTCACATGTAACAGTTTCAAGGTACAAGAATCTCTAAACCATTGGTTCTCCAAAAGTATGAATACTAAGGGTGCACAAGCATGCCCATCTCATGTATAACTAAAGTATCACTATGTAGTTGAATTCACAAAGAGCTCTTTATTCAAATGGTGTGAATTTTTATGCACTTGTGTGGTTAGGTTTGGACATTTAAGCATATTATGTCCTGAACCACAAAATGAAACTAGACACCTACTGTCACGAGTGTGTGTACTGGCTCAGGCACCCCTGTATTCTAAGTGTGAGCATTCCTGATAACTCATGGCATGTGGTAACTCAAGATGTATCTAGTGATATATGTGTGGATGAGAGCTTTGCCATGAGCTCTAAGGATAAAATGGATGTAAAATTGACTGGTGTGTTTCCATAGATATAAGGACTAGAAGGTGTCCTGATATAAGTGAAGTGTCCTCATATAAACAATTACCAAGGGGGCAATACACATGGAATTTTAAGAATTCCAATTATCAAGTGTCCTACCACTTCTTCCATACTCTAAATACACAGTCTACTGCATGCAGTAACAATATCTACTAAGAGATGGTGTTTCTACTAAGGATGGTGTTTCTCTGTGTGTGAGGGGTGTAGAGGCAATCTCACTAGGTGTCATCTGGTAGGTTTGGGTTGGCAGATATGACTCAATGATGTTTTATGAAGAAATATATATACCCGTATATATCTGAATATATCTCTGTATGAAACTATGTCTTATTATTAGTTGAGGAGCAAAAAATAAAAAAGCCTACATTTATATGTAGAGGAGCATGAACAGTTAGACGATAGATGAATAGACACTTTACACATGCTCTACTACCAGCCCTTGAGGTGCTGCTGCATTTATTTGAAGATGAGAACTACATATAGACACAGGGTTTCTTCTATAGGGGGGAATAGGGAACCTTCCCAAGTATCCTGCAAGATATGACACTGTAGTAGGTTGGTTTGAGGCAGAACCTGTTACCTACATAGGAGTGTGTGTACTAAGAACTACTGGAGTAGAGTACTAGATGAATACATACATATCCTGCAGGATCAAAGGTAACACTACATATTTACTGTACATAAATAGTCTGTGGCACTGCAGCATATGACATTTGGAAGGTATAAAATATTGTGAAAGATGCATACATGTCAAACTGACACATATGAAAGAAAGTAAGCGTATTTAGAGAGAATTCACTATTTTTATGGGCTACAGACAAACTGATAAACAGATAGAAAGACCAACAGACACAGTGGCGTAGGAAGATGAGTTACTATAGGGAGGCGCCAAACTGAATGTGCATGTATCGCACGCGCGTACTACGCGTAGATGAGGTTGCTAGCCCTCAAGCAGAAAATAATGGAAGGGTGCCAGCTTCCCGTGGTTCTTACACCACTGGCATGTACATGCAAGTGTGCAGAATTAAGGGGGGGTGCCAGCCCCTGGAACCCCCCCCCCCCCCCCCCCCCCCGTTCCTACGCCACTGAGACAGACATAACTTAACCAAACTGTACATGTATATGCCATGTGCATGGTAATTTACATGCACAAGATATGATTTGTAGTGCACAAGTCCTTCAACATGTTATTAGGCCATGTACAAGCTACAGTTGTTGTATGGGTCTGAGTACCAGCATACACTGTGACATGAGAATTACCTATGCAACAGAATGTCTTGGGGCTGTTAAGTAACTAACACATCTCCTATGCTCCCAGTCTTCAATGGGATCACTTGTAAGAATGGTACCTCCTACATTGTACTTCTCAATAAAATGCACAAACCTCACATCCCTAACATTGCCTTTAGCACAAGATCACACACGCACACCTTTTGTTGAGGAGTTGTTTGCAATAAAAATTCATTGCATGATGGTAAGAGCATCGCCTGGAAAGTGGATTCGAGTACCAAATGATGCACCTAATTTTTCATTTGAAAAATAAGTGCTTTGGGCAAGTTGTGTTGCGTTGCCTTGCCTTGTATTTATTAGCATCTCATGGATGATTAAATTCATGCATACATAGTTCCTTATATTAAAATACAATGTTAAAGTATGTAGGGGTGGCCACACCAAACATCAGGGACACATGTATGTCTGCAGGGAATGATGACATGAAAATATCATAGTCAAAAGAGGTAGGGAAGGGGTTACATAGGAAAACATCTGCATGCAAACAGGACAGGACATCCGTGTTTACACCGCATTACACACTGTGCAAGTCCGTACTTACACTGTAGAAGTTTGTATGAGACCAATAGTAAAAAACAAACACATGGACTTCCGCGCGGACTTGCATGGTGTCTAACATGGATGTTGCGATGCCATAGCGTTTTCCTGTGTTGTGATTATTGCATGATATCTTAGCAGCACATATACTACACTTACATTTTGGTACTACTAAACCTACATCCTTGAATGTTTTAGAAACTACACAGTCTTCAATATTCTGTATAGATAATCAATGTGTAGCCTCGGATTTTATGCCCAGTTAGTGACCGGTTTGGATGGTTCTAATTGTGCGTTGCATGCCCACCCCTTTTCTTCTGACAGAGGATGGGTATCAGTAGCAAACTACCTCTATACTTACTGTTTTGGCTAGATTTGGGTCTGCCCCATTACTGAGGAGAATATCAACAGTGCGTACATGTCCTTCTTGACTGGCCATAATCAGTGGAGTAACTCCATCCTACAGTACAGAAAGAGAAGTAAACAATATGTTGCATTATCCACTACTAAATGTGATATACAACAGTTTAAAAATAAGACCCAAATGTATGGACTGGACAATATACAGGTCAAGTGGAACTAGAACTCAATCTACTGTGATGTCATTACAGTTGGGAGAAGTACCACTTAAGCAATCATATTGAAAATGTACTTATATACCTGTCTGGTAATGTTGTGTTATGTTGTGTTTGATACCAAGAGTAATTTATCACATGTTGCACTATACTTATGTGTACATCATATTTTCATTAGCACTCTCCTGGAAAGGAAATCTTCCACAGTTACTACATACACTGTACATGTAAGTGTTGATCAATGTTCAGAGGTACATTTATTTCACATCATATGAAAGGTATCAAGACAGTTAAAATGTTGACTTAGCAAACAGGAATAAGCAGCTGTATTGTACAAAAACAAAGTGTACTATTTTGTTTCTAGGTCATTTGAAGAAGAATTAGAAAAAGATGGAGAAGTCAGGGTTTAGCAATTTCACATATGTGGTTGTAACGGTCTATTTCACCTGCATGCACTTTGAGAGTCTTATTGTGTATAGATGTAGTTCATGTTATGTGTCTAAATAAATACCCATAATTTAACTTTATGAAGCCTTACTGTACTTTAAGTGGTGAAAAAGGCTATAATGTCTGTGTTTGGGAGTTCTGTGACATTTGGTTTGTCAATGGCTAATGACATACATAAAAGTCTACCAAATCTTGATACATCAACTCCACAAGTGAAGAGTTGAGATGGTTAAATGTATGCATGTGATATCACTCCACTTGCTCTAAGACCCAGCACCTTTTTCCAAATTAACATGTACCACAAAACTACAATTCAAAATTAACATGCACCACAAAATTACACTTTAACATGCAATAATCATAACATGCGTAACCCCTTTTAGTATTTACAGATGTAAAGATATGGGGTTACGTGTGTTATGATTGTTGCAGGTTATCATCCCCTGCCTTTGCCTATATGCATGCTGCACTTTGAACATATTTCTATGCTTTTTGGCACTTCAATCCCTACATCCTTCAACATTTTAGTGAAAATGTTATTACACTTGTTTCACTGATTTTTCCTGTGTGTAGCAACACGTATAAACCTATACTGATTTTCGTGACAGAAGTGATCGCCTTAAGATACATACCACAAGTATGACTCTCATTACTTGGTCATACTCACTTTTGGAATTATAAAATGCTTACAGTACTTACGATGTGTAGGGATGGGAGATATAACAGTGATTATTCAAGCTATATGTCTCCCTATTTCCTCATTAATACTACACACATCATCATAATATAAGGAAAGATGGTACTTATCAGCTACACTCTACTTCACACATACAGCTGTAAGATAAATATCTCTGAATTTGAGTGTGTATACAGCTAGGGATGAAGGACTCATCCTGTGGATGGTGTGACTTTCATCTATACATACATCATACTTAAGTGTTGGTACCTATTTTTTGACATCATCCATGCTCAGCTGGGATAGGGTTCATGTACATGTTTTCATGTACCATATCTAAACTACATAAATGAGACAGACTAACAATACTTGCATTACGTTGGTGAAGCATGTGGGGTTGGCAATGTCAAAAATCACTAAGACTGAGGATGATGGTAGGCAAAAGTAGTAACATTTATCTCTACATATTTTTTAGAGTTACACATGAATAAGGTGTGTGCAGAGCAAACGAGGCAAATGGCGGACAGCTGTTCAGACAATTGGCCCTCATCAGCAACATGTTATTGTTGTTACATCATCTCCTGTCTTGCTGCACAACTATTCGACAATTCCCTTTCCTATGTCCTTCACTGTATTCATATTCTCCCTCTACTGTCAGTGGTTTAGTTTGCAGTGTATGTACACCTCCACCTCCTGCAAGGGGTCCTGAATATCACTTCAAACTTTGAACTTCATGTAAGAACTGTGATGCACATTCCTTCAACACACACTAAGCATATCCCACATAATACAGTAGTTACATGGATACTCCTGTGTGACATGACTTCCCGTGTGACATGACAAGTGGTATGCAACAACAAATATGTTGCTGTTGCTAAACAAACACTCAATCTCTTGTTCCTCCAGTCTTCTACTCAGTATTTATCCACTGAAGTACTATAGATATGTCACTTCTGGGAATGATAACTTCACACCATGACTAGACAGGTGATTCACTATTACACAGTTAACTCACTGTTGATGAGGGCCTCCGTATTACAAGTTTAAAATCATTTTTCATTTAGCATATTGAAGGATAGCAGGAGGCTGAAGGCCCCCCTATTCAATATGTACATGGGGCCAGTCACAGGAGGCTCCAGATAAGCCACTATTCAATACTCTGCTTGTGAGAGCTTTTGGCCCTGGGTGCAGTTAGTATTGTATGTCATGATATACTAATGACACAAGAATGAAAGGGTCAGAAAGTGTCAAAATAAGGAAGCATCTATGCAGCAAGTGAGGATAGGATGCTTTGTGATCCAGTCTTGAACGTGGTGTGTGACTGCTTCAAGTATACCCTGAAATTGGAGGAAAGTGTGAAAAACAATGTGGAAGGAGAGATAGAAGAGGTGAATGACGACGAGGAAGCTACTGTGCTGCAGGACCTTAAGACCCTTTTTGAACCAGAAGAACAGCAGAGTCAAGACACAGACAGCATGATGAAGGAGAGGACTAAGGGAGTGAAGATAGGATGCAACAAGTGAGGACTAAGGGAGTGGGGATAGGATGCAACAAGTGAGGACTAAGGGAGTGGGGATAGGTTGCAACAAGTGAGGACTAAGGGAGTGGGGATATGATGCAACAAGTTAGGACTAAGGGAGTGTTGCTAGGATGGAACAAGTGAGGACTAAGGGAGTGTGGAACAAAAATTATTGTATGAGAAGAGTGAGCCACACAGTTGTGCAATTGGTGATTTTCTATAATGAGTGATTGAGCTGATGTTCATGTCATGTGCATTGTGAAGGAGTTTACAGTGCAAGAACAGCTCGCTTCGCTTCAACAAGTTATGCCCCCACCCCCCAATTTAGAGTGGCTGTCTCCATCCACCCCTAAAATAACATCAAAGTTGGAAGTGGAGGTGGGGCCCCCTCCCTGTATTAAAGTCATGTTTGTTTTGCAGTAAACAAAAAAATGTGTAGAGGAGTATGAACAGTTAGAAGATATACTTTAGGCACGTTCTAGTACCAGCCCTTGAGGTGCTGCTGCATAGAAATTAGGCAAGGTTTCATTTACAGGGGGAATGGGGGACCTTCCCTCCCTAGTACCCTGCAAGATATGATACTGTAGGGTTTGAGGCTGTACCTGTTACCTACAGAGGAGTGTGTGTGCTAAGAACAATATATACTCTACGAATACATACATAAAGGTAACACTACATATCTACTGTACACAAATAGTCTGAGGCACTGCAGTACTTATACTATCGCCAGCTGCAGATATATGTACTGTCAGATGCCTCAGTTGACCTCACAAGTAAGAAGGATAGTTTTAACATAAAATGGAAGGTCTATATCAGTGTATGTTTGTACAAAACTTCACTTCCACTGGGTGTCTACAGTTGGAAGAATGAGGTCTTGTCTGCAGGTGCTACAGAGTTGTTTGATGGCACATGATCATTGATGGCATACTCTACATGCCCTGAGTTAAGGTGATAGGATATATACTTCTGGTATTATTTCACAGAATAATTGCACAACTATTTAACAATGCTGAATACCAAGTGCTATTTTCTGCATTATGTCCAGTGCTGGTTTGCTTTCACTGTGCTGCTTTGATACTAGCTAATGTAACTTCATGTGTTGGGTTAGTATAATTAAAAGTTCATTAACAATGTGCTTGATATTACAAACCATACCATATTAAGGATCTCCAAGTAATTTCTACTGAAAGATTGCATAGTGATCACTGTAATGTGTTCAGCCACATGAGGTGGACCAAAGGGCAAGTTGGCCAATGCCACATGCTCATACCATGCTCATTTCAAATCCTCATATCTTAGCATGAGAGATCATCTATGCCAAGTGGTGTGGTACAACAAAGAGATTCAAAGATATTAAACAATGCCATTGTATGCAAACAATGCTAAATAAATTTAGAGAATGAGATTGTGTTCATATGTAAACCATGCTATGGTTTAGTGGGATTGTCCATTAAAAACAAATATGTTTATACGTAAAACTAATGTAAAAGTGCAGCAGACAACACCTCATATACTTCCCCTTCTGAACCAGCCTTTAGCATGGGATTGTAAATGTAGTGCATTTTGGCAAGCAAAGCAAGCTCATCTAGTTGCGTCGCAACAAGCCAATTACTCTTATGTCAGTGTATGTGTAAAGTTAGCATAACATTATAGCATACAAAGCCCAGTGTGGTTACATAGAAAAATCGTCCCATTGTCACAACCAGGTGGTTCACTCCACTTGCTATTCAAGTTTTTTTTACATTATATATACAATAAGCAGCATATCAATGTACATGTATGTATGTACAGTGTACATTACTTCAAAGAAAACAGGAGTAAAAACCACAGTTCAAGGATGTAGGGATGGAAGTGAACAAAAATCATATAAACTCAATTCAGATTGCAGACAAAGACAGGTGATGTCTTGCAGCAATAATAACATGTGTAAGCCCATATTACTACATCTGACATTATGCATGCTACTATACATTCTTCCTCTGTGACAGTCATTTCACTCTATACATGGAATGGTGTGGTTTGGTAACATATGTAGTCTCCTAGGATAACATTGAACCAAAGTTGAATTGAAATGTGGCTTTCCAATAGTTCGTGACTTACTTTCACAATGTTTTAGCACTTTTGTGGATACAATGCTATATAGATAATGTACAGTCTATATAGATAAGCATCTGTTTCCAAACATGTTCTATTTATACTGCATTGACTTTCAATAAGGGGACAACAAAAGTGAAAGTCCAATCCTTTTATTCTCCATTATGTATGTACATGACCTATGTTAAAGTGTGGACCCAGGAGGAGCTGGAGGGAGCTGTAGCCCTCCTTCTACTGACTGACATGTCACTCACCCTTGCACCTCCCATGCAAAGCAATATTTGACCACTGACCTGAACATAAATATGAATGCATAAATTTATAATGAAGCCAGCTCCAACAAACTTGAGTGTGTTCTATCCTGGACTTATTTTAAATGAAATCTTCTGTAAGTTTCGACAGTGATTCAGATTCAGATCCTGAATCATTGCCTGCTAGTCCCAGTGATCAGCATTTTGACAGCAAAATAGTTGTATAGTATTTAATCTGTGGGCTATCAGTGGTAGCTTACATAATTGACAGTAAGTCTACTAAATGCTACTCTAAAGGTCTCCAGTTGGAGCTGCATACAGCAATGAGGTTGATTTCCCCCTTCAAGACATCCTATACAAAGGCTGTATAACTGAATAGACCAGTGGTAGTTCACTGAATACACTATAAAGTAGTTACCTCTGCCATTAGCTCTTTCAAGTAACAACATATCTAAATTGATTGCCATCTCTAAGTACTATTCTCTGGGGTGCATTTTATGTCTGAGTTACTATCTCACTCCCTAGTGACCTCCATGATATACTCGCTTCAATCATCACGGCACAACATTATTGTTGTACTTCTTCTAGGTACACGTACACAAATTGGACACTACATTTTCATTTATTTCTCCCTCTATGAAGATTCCTTCTCATTATTAGAGGTACATTAACTGCACACTCCTATTCATCATTAGAGGCACATTAACTGCACACTCCTATTCATCATTAGAGGTACATTAACTGCACACTCCTATTCATCATTAGAGGCACATTAACTGCACATGGTTTGTTTTACAAGAGGTATGTGGCATCATTCTAATTAACTATGCAGTAGTCTGTCAAGACACCTGAGAATCACACAATACCAAATAGCATACGTTCCAGTCTCATCACTGATGAGAGACGAGGCACTATTTGAAGTCATGTTTTTCTTGAAGAAGCTCAACTCAATAACCATAACACAACATAAATGTCTACATGCAGTGTACACGTAGTGCTGTGAGGGGAAAATGTATTTATTAACCTCAGGACTGTATTCCAATGCCCTCCTAAGTCTGTAAATTAGGGAGGGACAATAGTTGACTCAAAGGTAGGTATATAGTATAGAAAGTATAATGCTAGTTACTGTGGGTATGTATTGTTTCTGAAAGTCCACTTTTGTAATCTTCCACAGAGAACAAGAGTCGGGTGTAGGGATGCAAGTGACAAGTATCACAGAAACACAATAGAATATATACATATGCAGGCAAAGGCAGGTGATAATGTCATGCAGTAATTAGCATGTACAAGTATTAGGGTGGGTGAATATATAGTTGAAGTGAAATTTATAAGGGTGTACCCCCATCCAGGGGTTACATATGCTGTATATATTCTTGTTCTTTGTGACAGTCATTTCATGGATTGGTGTGGTTTGGTAATATGCATAGTCATGGAGGATGTTTGAACTCTTGTGGATATATGTACTGCAAGTCAATGTAGAGTCTAGAAAAGAATCTTTCCACACATATTTGGTATAAAAGTCATTTTACTACCTTGGGAAAACATTTACTCTCAATAAGAACAACATGACAATGAATGTTCAAGGCCATAGGACATGGCACAGCCATGGCCGTGCTGGTTTTCGCCTCCTTTTGCATACTGCACATGCTCAGTTAGTAACCTTTGAATATTGAAGTTTTGTAATGAGTGCATATAATTATATCTGTCTATTGTTGCTGAGAGCATTTAATAGCGCGAGGCAGCTAATCCGGGTCTATATCTCAGCCAATTCATCATGGTGTCACGCTTTAGGAATGTCATTAGTCACACTCAATGGGCGTCACTAAGCAAAAATAGACATGGTCAGCAATAATTTTCGCTCACGCTAACGCATGCGCACTACCAGTGGTACTACTGGTTTAATTTTCACTCCTATGGGCCTGATGTTCAATAACAATGTGTATTCTACTCATATTACAACTCTCTGTAATATATGTACATAAGCTATGTAGGTATTAGGATAGCAAGTGCAAACTTTAGTTTAATTGCCTATTAACTATCCTAGGATAGCAAGTGCAAACTTTAGTTTAATTGCCTATTAACTATCCTATTACTATGCTACTAGAAGACACAGTAAATGTTGCTCTTATCTTTAAATATTAGTCACTTGCCAAACAATTTTACCATCAGGGATGAAGAGTGATATAACACAGAAACAAATGAGACAAGATGGAATGCGATAACTAGCAACCAAGGATGTAATCACCATGAGTACAACAATGGACTCTAACTTGACTACTTAAAGGAACTAACTTGACTACTAACAGAGAGACATATCAGATCTTTGCTAGCAAAACACTGGTATGAAGATGGTAATGGCCATCTAGCTCTATTCCAGAGAACCTGGGGGGAGGGGGGGCATTACTAGCAGACTACACTGGCTGGACGACACATAGTAAACATATACATTTGTAAAGAATAATACTGGGAGACAAGTGGTACATACATGTAGTACATATACATAACGAAACTTCAGTTGTATATATTTTCTGTGTAGGCATGGACTTAACAGTATGCACATACACGTAACAATGTGGGTTGCAATTTGATGCATTTTTCCACATAATTATATAAAATAATGGTCGCCATTTACCACGTGGGGTGCTCACATGTTACACACAAATGTCAATCTGGGTCATTTAAAGGTCAAAGGTTGTTCTACAAACTGTAACTGCTTTACTTTTATAGCTATTCTTTCAAAAAGGAAGCAATTCACCATTTATCAATGAACCTAGTGAGCTTTATGTGTCTATATTACGGCAGAAAAACAGCAGCGAAGGTAACACCAACTGTACTAGTTGTAATGAAACTACCACTGTTGCCTTGAAGCCAACATCTAGAGCACAGATTGGTCCCTGGAGTTATGCAAGTAAGCTTGCTTAGGCCCTCTCTACACTTGGGGTTGGTTGTCACATTTCGACTGTAGTACCCGTCGACGGTGACAGACGGTAGTAGCTACCCGTCGACAAACAGAACCAGTGCCTTACAATGTGTAGCGTTAAGTTATATAGGCAAGCTCCCCTCTTAAACAAGGCCTTGCAACAAGTGAACTTTGAGTGGGAAATGAATATGGCAGCCAGACATGTTAATTATTGATCTGCACGATGGGTTCACATGTGCACATCATGTGTTGGTCCATCACAAGGGAGAAAGGCCTGCCATGTAGAGAAATTTCAGATTAAATGTCAGAGCAAGGACTCCAGATAGCACTAGCTCTTTTATTGCTTCAGAATACCCTGCCAATTATTCTAATAAAGCTGTCCACACTGACATGTTACATAAACATGACAGTACAGTGGTTGGGTTGCTTCTCCAAAGTTGGTCAGGGTTCTTGTAGTATATATACATGGCGAATGAAGACACATGACATGTCCAGTGTTGGCTCTAGTAACAAGTGTGTACATACCATCAACTACTGTTTACATCAGGTACAAATTGGTCCCTTTACTTACCTAGGCAGGTACGTGACAGCAGTCTATTGTCTACATGATTCTTGTGAAAGATGTAAGAAGGAACACAAGGCATCAAACATTATACATGTCAACCAGTCAGTATGTACCTAAAATCTATAATTAGAGCCCAGCTCAAGCAAGACATCACTGAAGATTATTTGACATTGCATTTCTCCAAGGTATTAGTATGTAAGTAATCATTACATCAGCAAACTATAACTATAGGTAGTCAGATATAGAGGTATACAGTCAGAAGACCAGCAAGCTATACAGGTAGTACACCACAGTAGATGATGTTTGGCAAACCTTCAAAATGAAACAAGAGACACACTGTGGAGAGGTAGGTTGAGATCTGTAGTGAAGGCTACAGGTGAAAATTTCAAGAGATCACTTGATGTAGATTGTGATGATGACAGTGAGGAAGTAGGAAGAAAATGTTAAGGAAAAGGGAAAGAAGAAAGTAACATAAAGAAGAACATGATAACAAAATACATCTATGTGTCCATGAGAGACACATGTATGTCTGTAGGGGATGATGGCATGACACAATCATAGTCAAAAGAAGTAGGGAAGGGGTGATGATAGTTGCATGACATCTTTCTTATCTTGCAGCACATACATGTATATATACGTATTTTGGCACTACCAATCTTACATCCTTGAATGTTTTAGAAACCACAGAGCCAATATTCTGTGTAGATATCAATGTGTAGCCTCAGACTTCATGCCTAGTTAGTGCCTGGTTTGGATGGCTCTGATTGTGTGTTGGATGCCAACTGCTTTTCTACTGCACAACAGTTCACCCAGACAGTTGTTAGAATGGACTCAGGAATTGTGACATGTATAGAACACAGGATGGGTATCTGTAGCAGACAACCTCCATACTTACTGTTTTGGCTAGATTGGGGTCTGCTCCATTTCTGAGGAGAATATCCACAATACTTACATGTCCTTTTTGACTGGCCATATATAGTGGAGTAGTTCCATCCTGCAGTGCAGAAAACGAAGTAAGCATTATATTGCATTATCAACCACTGATACAGGTGAAGGTAGGTGATGCAGTAATAATGGGATGTATGAGTACTAGTGGAATGCTACGCATTGTGGGTGAGCAGAAGAGGCAAGGCCGGCTACATTTGTGCATTGCGTGGGGACATATGCACACCACCTAGTGTTAAAATCCAACTACATATAACATTTCGGTATGTTCAGTGCCCATCACAAATAAATATTTTAAAAATCGGCCTGTTGAGACAACTAGGTAGGCTCACTTCCTCTCACCCAATGAATATATAGTAACTAAAGTGGAACTTCAGCACCAATAAGGGTGTACCCCCATATCACTACACATTCTAGGGTTACATATGCTGTATAAACATAGCCTTGTTCTTTGTATTTCATGGATTGGTGTGGTTTGAAAATATACACAATCATTGAAGAGGGATGTTTGAGCACTCTTGTGGATATACTGCAAGCCAATAAGAGAGTCCAGATAAGTATATTTCCACATATTATAATTTGGTGTAAGAGTCATTCTACTGTCTTGGGAAAACATTTACTTTCAATAATAGGACAACATGAGATTATCAAAGAATGTTCAATAGTAACTTGTATCCTGCTCAGAGCTATGTTGGTATTAGGATAACATTACCACAATACCTGAAAGTACGAGCTTCAGTTCAATGGCCTCCTCTTATTACTATGCTACTAGAAGACACACTGCTCAACCTATAGCTAAATATTAGTTACTTGCCAAACAATTTTACCATCAGGAACAAAGAGTGATACAACACAGAAACAAAAGAAACAAGATCGACTGCAATTACTGGCAACCAAGGAATGTAATCAACATGCATATGAGTACAATCTAACAACTACTGACAGAAAAGGGGGGTTGGATAACAGTAAGAAGTATCCAATCTTTGGTAGGGATACAGATGGTAATGGTTCTCTCTCCCTAGTCCTTTATTTGTACCATGACTCTAAGTACAGCCTTTGATATAAATATGTACAACTGTCCAAAACCTCTGTATTTGCCTAATCAATTTCATATCCAGTTTTATGGGATGGTCAGCTAACAGGGCCACCGAATGAGGTTGACACATGGGGAGGCTCATTAGTATTCATTAAGTTAGGTGTACTTGTATATTATATAATGGAGATACTAGGTGCATTTTTGCGAGCGGAGTGAGCCCACCTTGTCGCCAATTTGTCAGTGCATGTAAAATTAGAATCACGTAAAACACTAAGGTATGTATATTATGCCGTCAATGGTCCCCCACCAAAATTGGTCCCCCCAGAACATCTACAGTCGTCGTTGGTCCCCCCTACCACACCTGTTCCACACATGGTGCACTACTGTAGCGATACCTGTACCAACGCTTAGTGGATATATCAGCGACACTACAGCTCAGTTCAAATATCAGCTACACTAGAGAGCGGCTAAGAGTGCAGTGCAGCAGTATAATTTGTTTGACGCAGCTAAAGCAAGACCAGGATAGTAAGGGGGACTGTTAGCGGCAATGGCAGACCGTCTGCGGCGCCACACATGGTCCTAGGGGGACAATATTTTCTGCCGTTGTTGGTCCGGGGGGAACGAGTTTTTTGCTATAGACGTTCTGGGGGGACCACATGACATGTACAGCGACTAGGTCCACTCACCACTGTGTCACCAATGGGACAGTGCTAGCGGCTACAACACACAGTACATGCTGTTAATAATTATACATAGAGTGACTCATGTCTAGCTATTTACATGGCAGCAAAAACATGTAATTTTTTGGTGGAGACGTGGCTCAAATATGGTGGGTGGCTTTAGCTGCCCCTGCCCCCCTCCACCCTGCTCCAGCGGCCCTGGCTAAATACAACTTCTAGTGAGACAGAAAGATGTTTCGTGATGGCATACTGTGACAATTGTAATATCTTGTAGGACACTGAAGATTTGGTTGAAAGAACATCAAGAGCAGCATTCTATTGAGTGTAACTCCTCCTGAGTGTGTGCCCAAGGTGTACAGTGGAAACAGGATACAGACTTCAGTCCCTTCAGAATCAGAATCAGTTTGTTTCTTTACATGAACCACGAACACATAGCAGAACTACAATTACCACAGAATGACTTCAGTTGCAAGTATTGTTATGAGTACTCCTCCAATCACCCTGTGACAGAGAGTTCCTCGCTCACTTATTGTGTCATAGAGGAAGATATAGATCTGGCCTGTGGAAACAAGGTCTTGACAACAGCTACCATATGGACCAACGGGAGGCTGAACTGACAGCCCTACACAGGATAAAGCTGTTCCTGAGAACCAAGAGAAGAGACTTAGTGGTCTTGCTCTCTTACATACTGATATATTTCCTTACAGATTTGCATGAAAGCACTCAAGGGAACTATAACTACTGTGATAGGTGTACATGCTCTTTGTACATTTCTCTATAGGACTAGGCTGTCATTATCAGCATACAACCTAGGTTCAATGACTTCCTATCCATTACTAGCAGACTACACTGCTGGATGATACATAGTGAACGTTAGTGACACAATATCTGAATAATGCTGGGAGACAAGTGGTACATATATACATGTAGTACACATAACAAGACTTCACATGTATTTTCTGTGTATGCATACACTCATCAGTATGCAAATCACATAATAATGTGGGTCACAATTTGATGCCTTTTCCACATAATAATGGTTGCCATTTTACCTGGGGGGTGCTCACACAAATGTAAGCATTTTATTAGAGAATAAAGGTTGACTGCAAATACTTCACTTTTATAGGATGGGCCTGCTATGCCAATGGAAATTCACAATTTATCAAGTTTGAAGGCATCAAACATTATGTCAACCAGTCAGTATGTACCTACTGTTTAAAATCCAGCTATCATTATGAATTATTTGACATTGGATTTCTCCAAGGTACATGTAAGTAATCATTACACCAGCAAGGTATAGCTATAGGTAGTCAGATATAGAGATATAATTATAGTCAGTGGACAAGAAAGCTCTATAGGTATAGTCAGTACAGTGGAACCTCTCTATAACTGACACCATTGGGGAAACCCAGTTTGTCTGTTATAGAGAGGTGTCGCTAGCAGAGAGGTTCGATATTTTTCATCATGTAATGACCATAATAACTATTATTGTGATACATATACATGTAATAATCATAATATTAAAAAATTCATTCAATGTAGCCTGTCTAGCTAAGGCTAGACCTTCATAAGGTAAGGACACCACAATATCCATCAGAGAACCTACTTTGGTGGCAGCCTCAGTGGCAGATCCAGGGGTGCAAAGAAACCCCCTTTTGATAGGGTATTGTGCAGCTATAAAGGTTTCGTTGTAGCACATAGTAATACTAACTTCAAGTGAATTTGTGGTCTGTTACTATACTGTGAATATTAGATCTTGAGTGTGATTATTGTGAGTGTGGGCAACAGTGAGGTTGATTTGTATTACTCTTAGCGAGTAGGGCACAAAAACATGTCCGTTATACAGAATAGTGAGGTGTCTGTTTTTCAGGGGTTGCTTTGCTACAGTCTGTCTGCATACATGTCCAGAAATGCCACAAGATGCCCCAAGGAGTCCCATGGAGTCTTAAATACTTGGGATAGTCCTTAGTATTTCTCTAGGATTGCCATGGACTGTCCTGGGATATCCTATGTCCCCTATCTGACAACTAGTTAACCCTGTCTGAGGATCAGCCGTAGCCCCTCCCATCAGTAAAGGGGTGGACATTTAAGCATATTATGTCCTGAAGCACAAAATGAAACTAGACACCTACTGTCACAAGTGTGTGTACTGGCTCAGGCACCCCTGTATTCTCAGTGTGAGCATTCCTGATAACTCATGGCATGTGGTAACTCAAGATGTATCTAGTGATATATGTGTGGATGAGAGCTTTGCCATGAGCTCTAAGGATAAAATGGATGTATAATTAACTGGTGTGTTTCCATAGATGTAAGGACTAGAAGGTGTCCTGATATAAGTGAAGTGTCCTCATATAAACAACTACCAAGGGGGTAATACACATGGAATTTTAAGAATTCCAATTATCAAGTGTCCTACCACTTCTTCCATACTCTAAATACACAGTCTACTGCATGCAGTAACAATATCTACTAAGAGATGGTGTTTCTACTAAGGATGGTGTTTCTCTGTGTGTGAGGGGTGTAGAGGCAATCTCACTAAGTGTCATCTGGTAGGTTTGGGTTGGCAGATATGACTCAATGATGTTTTATGAAGAAATATATATACCCGTATATATCTGAATATATCTCTGTATGAAACTATGTCTTATTAGTAGTTGAGGAGCAAAAAATAGAAAGCCTACATTTATATGTAGAGGAGCATGAACAGTTAGACAGTAGATGAATAGACACTTTACACATGCTCTACTACCAGCCCTTGTGGTGCTGCTGGATTTATTTGAAGATGAGAACTACATATAGACAGGGTTTCATCTTCAGGGGGGATAGGGAACCTTCCCAAGTATCCTGCAAGATATGATACTGTAGTAGGTTGGTTTGAGGCAGAACCTGTTACCTACATAGGAGTGTGTGTACTAAGAACAACTGGAGTAGAGTACTAGATGAATACATACATATCCTGCAGTATCAAAGGTAACACTACATATTTACTGTACATAAATAGTCTGTGGCACTGCAGCATATGACATTTGGAAGGTATAAAATATTGTGAAAGATGCATACATGTCAAACTGACACATATGAAAGAAAGTAAGCGTATTTAGAGAGAATTCACTATTTTTACGGGCTACAGACAAACTGATAAACAGATAGAAAGACCAATAGACAAAGTGGCGTAGGAAGATGAGTTACTATAGGGAGGCGCCAAACTGAATGTGCGTGTATCGCGCGCGCGTACTACGCATAGATGAGGTTGCTAGCCCTCAAGCAGAAAATAATGGAAAGGTGCCAGCTTCTGGAGCCCCCGTGGTTCTTACGCCACTGGCATGTACCTGCAAGTGTGCAGAATTAAGGGGGGGCACCAGCCCCTGGAACCCCCCCCGTTCCTACGCCACTGAGGCAGACATAACTTAACCTAACAGTACATGTATATGCCATGTGCATGGTAATTTACATGCACAAGATATGATTTGTAGTGCACAAGTCCTTCAACATGTTATTAGGCCATGTACATGGGTCTGAGTACCAGCATACACTATGTGACATGAGAACTACCTATGCAACAGAATGTCTTGGGGCTGTTAAGTAACTAACACATCTCCTATGCTCCCAGTCTTCAATGGGATCACTTGTAAGAATGGTACCTCCTACATTGTACTTCTCAATAAAATGCACAAACCTCACATCCCTAACATTGCCTTTAGCACAAGATCACACACACACACCTTTTGTTGAGGAGTTGTTTGCAATAAAAATTCATTGCATGATGGTAAGAGCATCGCTTGGAAAGTGGATTCGAGTACCAAATGATGCACCTAATTTTTCATTTGAAAAATAAGTGCTTTGGGCAAGTTGTGTTGCGTTGCCTTGCCTTGTATTTATTAGCATCTCATGGATGATTAAATTCATGCATACATAGTTCCTTATATTAAAATACAATGTTAAAGTATGTAGGGGTGGCCACACCAAACATCAGGGACACATGTATGTCTGCAGGGAATGATGACATGAAAATATCATAGTCAAAAGAGGTAGGGAAGGGGTTACACAGGAAAACATCTGCATGCAAACAGGACAGGACATCCGTGTTTACACCGCATTAGACACTGTGCAAGTCCGTACTTACACTGTAGAAGTTTGTATGGGACCAATAGTAAAAAACAAACACATGGACTTCCGCGCGGACTTGCATGGTGTCTAACATGGATGTTGTGATGCCATAGCGTTTTCCTGTGTTGTGATTATTGCATGATATCTTAGCAGCACATATACTACACTTACATTTTGGCACTACTAAACCTACATCCTTGAATGTTTTAGAAACTACACAGTCTTCAATATTCTGTATAGATAATCAATGTGTAGCCTCAGAGTTTATGCCCAGTTAGTGACCGGTTTGGATGGTTCCAATTGTGCGTTACATGCCCACCCCTTTTCTTCTGACAGAGGATGGGTATCAGTAGCAAACTACCTCTATACTTACTGTTTTGGCTAGATTTGGGTCTGCCCCATTACTGAGGAGAATATCAACAGTGCGTACATGTCCTTCTTGACTGGCCATAATCAGTGGAGTAACTCCATCCTACAGTACAGAAAGAGAAGTAAACAATATGTTGCATTATCCACTACTTAATGTGATATACAACAGTTTAAAAATAAGACCCAAATGTACGGACTGGACAATATACAGGTCAAGTGGAACTAGAACTCAATCTACTGTGATGTCATTACAGTTGGGAGAAGTACCACTTAAAGCAATCATATTGAAAATGTACTTATATACCTGTCTGGTAATGTTGTGTTATGTTGTGTTTGATATCACATGCTGCACAATACTGATGTGTACATCATATTTTCATTAGCACTCTCCTGGAAAGGAAATCTTCCACAGTTACTACATACACTGTACATGTAAGTGTTGATCAATGTTCAGAGGTACATTTATTTCACATCATATGAAAGGTATCAAGACAGTTAAAATGTTGACTTAGCAAACAGGAATAAGCAGCTGTATTGTACAAAAACAAAGTGTACTATTTTGTTTCTAGGTCATTTGAAGAAGAATCAGGGTTTAGCAATTTCACATATGTGGTTGTAACGGTCTATTTCACCTGCATGCACTTTGAGAGTCTTATTGTGTATAGATGTAGTTCATGTTATGTGTCTAAATAAATACCCATAATTAAAGCCTTACTGTACTTTAAGTGGTGAAAAAGTCTATAATGTCTGTGTTTGTGAGTTCTGTGACATTTGGTTTGTCAATGGCTAATGACATACATAAAAGTCTACCAAATCTTGATACATCAACTCCACAAGTGAAGAGTTGAGATGGTTAAATGTATGCATGTGATATCACTCCACTTGCTCTAAGACCCAGCACCTTTTTCCAAATTAACATGTACCACAAAACTACAATTCAAAATTAACATGCACCACAAAATTACACTTTAACATGCAATAATCATAACATGCGTAACCCCTTTTAGTATTTACAGATGTAAAGATATGGGGTTACGTGTGTTATGATTGTTGCAGGTTATCATCCCCTGCCTTTGCCTGCATGCATGCTGCACTTTGAACTTATTTCTATGCTTTTTGGCACTTCAATCCCTACATCCTTCAACATTTTAGTGAAAATGTTATTACACTTGTTTCACTGATTTTTCCTGTGTGTAGCAACACGTATAAACCTATACTGATTTTCGTGTGGAGTTCTACCTCCCTTGCATACCTATAAGCAAAATAGCTAGCAACTGTCAGTGACTCCTACGTACATCCTGTCTTGTACGAATATTACAAGTACTGAGTACAACAGCTGGTCCAGTTGCCTCCAACAGTTATTCGTTCAATGAAACGACAAAACTAACTTCACGTGTTCGACACGTGAGCAAACAAGAAAATGGCGTCTAAAACTAACACTTGTAAGGTTGCAGACCTGGATATTATTTTATGCATCAAGGATCATGTACGCTCCAGTATAAATGATTTTTGTGAAAGAATTAGAGCGATTACTAACCCCAGTTTCATGGTAGGTCGTTTGAACTGAAGAAGGAAAAGAAGAAGAAGATGAACAATCGGTGTTTTAACAATCACTGTAGCTGTATATTTTATGTACTTTGAGAGTATAGAAGCACTCACAGAGCATGTAGTTTGTCTGAAAAGGCTTTTAACATTGGCGTTTGGGAGTTCTGAGCCGTTACTTTTGTATGGCGCTAATGGGTGTGTCTGTACCATCCCCACATATAGAGTCTACCAACTCTATGATATACAACAGCTTTTGCCAGCAAGCCATAACAGACTCAACATATAGTACCAGGTATATATACACACCAGATTCAGTTGTTTGTTTTGTCTTCTGGGAATGATAACTTCACACCATGACTAGACAGGTGATTTACTATTACACAGTTAACTCACTGTTGATGAGGGCCTCCGTATTAAAAGTTTAAAATCATTTTTCATTTAGCATATTGAAGGATAGCAGGAGGCTGAAGGCCCCCCTATTCAATATGTACATGGGGCCAGTCACAGGAGGCTCCAGATAAGCCACTATTCAATACTCTGCCTGTGAGAGCTTTTGGCCCTGGGTGCAGTTAGTATTGTATGTCATGATATACTAATGACACAAGAATGAAAGGGTCAGAAAGTGTCAAAATAAGGAAGCATCTATGCAGCAAGTGAGGATAGGATGCTTTGTGATCCAGTCTTAAACATGGTGTGTGACTGCTTCAAGTACACCCTGAAATTGGAAGAAAGTGTGAAAAACAATGTGGAAGGAGAGATAGAAGAGGTGAATGACGACGAGGAAGCTACTGTGCTGCAGGACCTTAAGACCCTTTTCGAACCAGAAGAACAGCAGAATCAAGACACAGACAGCATGATGAAGGAGAGGACTAAGGGAGTGAAGATAGGATGCAACAAGTGAGGACTAAGGGAGTGCTGATAGGATAGAACAAGTGAGGACTAAGGGAGTGGGGATAGGATGCAACAAGTGAGGACTAAGGGAGTGGGGATAGGATGCAACAAGTGAGGACTAAGGGAGTGGGGATAGGATGCAACAAGTGAGGACTAAGGGAGTGGGGATAGGATGGAACAAGTGAGGACTAAGGGAGTGTGGAACAAAAATTATTGTACGAGAAGAGTGAGCCACACAGTTGTGCAATTGGTGATTTTCTATAATGAGTGATTGAGCTGATGTTCATGTCATGTGCATTGTGAAGGAGTTTACAGTGCAAGAACAGCTCGCTTCGCTTCAACAAGTTATGCCCCCTCCCCCCCAATTTAGAGTGGCTGTCTCCACCCCTAAAATGACATCAAAGTTGGAAGTGGAGGTGGGGCCCCCTCCCTGTATTAAAGTCATGTTTGTTTTGCAGTAAACAAAAAAAATGTGTAGGGGAGTATGAACAGTTAGAAGATATACTTTAGGCACGTTCTAGTACCAGCCCTTGAGGTGCTGCTGCATAGAAATTAGGCAAGGTTTCATCTACAGGGGGAATGGGGGACCTTCCCTCCCTAGTACCCTGCAAGGTATGATACTGTAGGGTTTGAAGCTGTACCTGTTATTTACAGAGGAGTGTGTGTACTAAGAACAATATATACTCTACGAATACATACATAAAGGTAACACTACATATCTACTGTACACAAATAGTCTGAGGCACTGCAGTACTTATACTATCGCCAGCTGCAGATATATGTACTGTCAGATGCCTCAGTTGACCTCACAAGTAAGAAGGATAGTTTTAACATAAAATGGAAGGTCTATATCAGTGTATGTTTGTACAAAACTTCACTTCCACTGGGTGTCTACAGTTGGAAGAATGAGGTCTTGTCTGCAGGTGCTACAGAGTTGTTTGATGGCACATGATCGTTGATGGCATACTCTACATGCCCTGAGTTAAGGTGATAGGATATATACCTCTGGTATTATTTCACAGAATAATTGCACAACTATTTAACAATGCTGAATACCAAGTGTTATTTTCTGCATTGTGTCCAGTGCTGGTTTGCTTTCACTGTGCTGCTTTGATACTAGCTAATGTAACTTCAAGTGTTGGGTTAGTATAATTAAAAGTTCATTAACAATGTGCTTGATATTACAAACCATACCATATTAAGGATCTCCAAGTAATTTCTACTGAAAGATTGCATAGTGATCACTGTAATGTGTTCAGCCACATGAGGTGGACCAAAGGGCAAGTTGGCCAATGCCACATGCTCATACCATGCTCATTTCAAATCCTCATATCTTAGCATGAGAGATCATCTATGCCAAGTGGTGTGGTACAACAAAGAGATATATTCAAAGATATTAAACAATGCCATTGTATGCAAACAATGCTAAATAAATTTAGAGAATGAGATTGTGTTCATATGTAAACCATGCTATGGTTCAGTGGGATTGTCCATTAAAAACAAATATGTTTATACGTAAAACTAATGTAAAAGTGCAGCAGACACCACCTCATATACTTCCCCTTCTGACCAGTGGTCTACCAGCCTTTAGCATGGGATTGTAAATGTAGTGCATTTTGGCAAGCAAAGCAAGCTCATCTAGTTGTGTCGCAACAAGCCAATTACTCTTATGTCAGTGTATGTGTAAAGTTAGCATAACATTATAGCATACAAAGCCCAGTGTGGTTACATAGAAAAATCGTCCCATTGTCACAACCAGGTGGCTCACTCCACTCGCTATTCAAGTTTTTTTTACATTATACAATAAGCAGCATATCAATGTACATGTATGTATGTACAGTGTACATTACTTCAAAGAAAACAGGAGTAAAAACCACAGTTCAAGGATGTAGGGATGGAAGTGAACAAAAATCATATAAACTAGTACCAGCCCTTGAGGTGGTGCTGTTGCATAGAACATAGGCAGGGTTTCATCTACAGGGGGCATGAGGAAACCGTCTCTTCCTGCACCCTGCACCTTATATGCACAAGATATGGTACTGTAGGGTTTGAGGCTGTACCTGTTACCTACAAAGGAGTGTGTGTGCTAAGAACTACTCAAAGATAACATAAATATCCTTCAGTGTCAAAGGCAACACTAGCTTCTGTAAAAAAAACCTTCATTTATCTGTAGAATAATATGAACAGTTAGAAGATAGATAAATAGATACTTTATGCATGCTCTAGTACCAGCCCTTGAGGTGGTGCTGTTGCATAGAACATAGGCAGGGTTTCATCTACAGGGGGCATGAGGAAACCGTCTCTTCCTGCACCCTGCAAGATATGATACAGTAGGGTTTGAGGCTGTACCTGTTACCTACAAAGGAGTGTGTGTGCTAAGAACTACTGGAAATATACTCAAAGATAACATAAATATCCTTCAGTGTGAAAGGCAACACTAGCTTCTGTACACAAATAATCTGTGGCACTGCAGTATATGACATTTTGAAGGTATAAAACGACTGTAAAGGAGCCATATGTGGGAACCTGATACATATGAAAGAAAGTAAGTGTGTTTAGGGACAGTTTGAATACTTTAGAGGTTACAGACAAACTGATGAACAGATAGAGAAACCGTCAGATAGAGAAACAGACAGAACTTAACCCAACAGTACATGTGCTTGCCATGTGGTAATTAACTATGATTTGCACAAGTCCTTCAACATGTCAATATGCAATGCACAAACATCATGTAATACAGTTGTTGTATGGGTCCTGAGTACCAGCATACATCATGTGGCATGAGAATTATTTATGTAATATGTACAACTAATGTTATGGTACTGTTAGGCAACAGTTTTCTACTCCTTATTTATCCAGTGAAACAATGGGACTAGTTGTATCACTAGAGAGAATGGTACCCCCTACATTGTATATCAGGTGTTACATTTGACCACATGTTCTCTTACTATTTGGGTTAGTGGTCACTTTGAGTTGCATAAATATATTTATATCCCAGTCTATGTAGTTGTGGAATCATCAAAACCACTTAGAAACAAAGCATAAGTGGTGAGTGTGTGGGCAACACCTCTGCAAAGATGAAGACCACTCCACATACATACAGATATAGTACATGTACTAGAGAGCTAGAGAAAAGATAAAGATAACAGGGAATTCATGTCATGATAATATTATTGCATACTTGTCTCTGGTAGTTGATGTGAGCTCCTCCCTTCAGTAGTCTCTCCACACACTGGGTGTGACCAGTAGTAGCTGCTATCTCCAGAGGAACAGAGTAGGGAGGAGTCTGCGATGATAAAGAGGAATAATTAGATGAATGTTCAGCATTGTGTGAGAGTGGGAATGGAACCCACTAAGTCAGCCTAATAAGATTCAGGACATGTAGCCACATTACTCCTGGATCTGATTACTGGAAGATTTTAAAAAATTGCATAGGCAGGAATACTCCCAGGTATATAGCATTTACAATGCTAGTTGCTGGAGGTACATGAACAATCACTCCAAGAGATGCTGAGAAAGGCAAGGCAACAACAACAGAAAGTGAAAGGAACACAATGCAACTCGCCCAAAACAGTCATTTTTCAAAGAAAAATTGGCTGTCTCAGGCAGGACTCGAACCCACAACCATCAGCTTTCCGGGCAATGCTCTTACCGACTAAGCTACCAAGGCAGCTCAGCTGGCTGGGCTGAATCCTGCATACAAATCTCGACCTGAACTCAAACTTAGTATTTAGGAGTAGGTACACGCACAACACCTGTTTTTTACATTATACAATAAGCAGCATATCAATGTACGTGTATGTATGTACAGTGTACATTACTTCAAAGAAAACAAGAGTAAAAACCACAGTTGAAGGATGTAGGGATGGAAGTGAACAAAAATCATATAAACTCAATTCAGATTGCAGACAAAGACAGGTGATGTCTTGCAGCAATAATAACATGTGTAAGCCCATATTACTACATCTGACATTATGCTACTATACATTCTTCCTCTGTGACAATCATTTCACTCTATGCATGAAATGGTGTGGTTTGGTAACATATATAGTCTCCTAGGATAACATTGAACTAAAGTTGAATTGAAATGTGGCTTTCCAATAGTTCGTGACTTACTTTCACAATGTTTTAGCACTTTTGTGGATACAATGCTATATAGATAATGTACAGTCTATATTGATAAGCATCTGTTTCCAAACATGTTCTATTTATACTGCATTGACTTTCAATAAGGGGACAACAAAAGTGAAAGTCCAATCCTTATATTCTCCATTATGTATGTACATGACCTATGTTAAAGTGTGGACCCAGGAGGAGCTGGAGGGAGCTGTAGCCCTCCTTCTACTGACTGACATGTCACTCACCCTTGCACCTCCCATGCAAAGCAATATTTGACCACTGACCTGAACATAAATATGAATGCATAAATTTATAATGAAGCCAGCTCCAACAAACTTGAGTGTGTTCTATCCTGGACTTATTTTAAACGAAATCTTCTGTAAGTTTCGACAGTGATTCAGATTCAGATCTGAATCATTGCCTGCTAGTCCCAGTGATCAGCATTTTGACAGCAAAATAGTTGTATAGTATTTAATCTGTGGGCTATCAGTGGTAGCTTACATAATTGACAGTAAGTCTACTAAATGCTACTCTAAAGGTCTCCAGTTGGAGCTGCATACAGCAATGAGGTTGATTTCCCCCTTCAAGACGTCCTATACAAAGGCTGTATAACTGAATAGACCAGTGGTAGTTCACTGAATACACTATAAAGTAGTTACCTCTGCCATTAGCTCTTTCAAGTAACAACATATCTAAATTGATTGCCATCTCTAAGTACTATTCTCTGGGGTGCATTTTATGTCTGAGTTACTATCTCACTCCCTAGTGACCTCCATGATATACTTGCTTCAATCATCACGGTACAACATTATTGTTATACTTCTTCTAGGTACACATACACAAATTGGACACTACATTTTCATTTATTTCTCCCTCTATGAAGATTCCTTCTCATCATTAGAGGTACATTAACTGCACACTCCTATTCATCATTAGAGGCACATTAACTGCACACTCCTATTCATCATTAGAGGCACATTAACTGCACATGGTTTGTTTTACAAGAGGTATGTGGCATCATTCTAATTAACTATGCAGTAGTCTGTCAAGACACCTGAGAATCACACAATACCAAATAGCATACGTTCCAGTCTCATCACTGATGAGAGACGAGGCACTATTTGAAGTCATGTTTTTCTTGAAGAAGCTCAACTCAATAACCATAACACAACATAAATGTCTACATGCAGTGTACACGTAGTGCTGTGAGGGGAAAATGTATTTATTAACCTCAGGACTGTATTCCAATGGGGAGCCATGCCCTCCTAAGTCTGTAAATTAGGGAGGGACAATAGTTGACTCAAAGGTAGGTATATAGTATAGAAAGTATAATGCTAGTTACTGTGGGTATGTATTGTTTCTGAAAGTCCACTTTTGTGATCTTCCACAGAGAACAAGAGTCGGGTGTAGGGATGCAAGTGACAAGTATCACAGAAATACAATAGAATATATACATATGCAGGCAAAGGCAGGTGATAATGTCATGCAGTAATAAGCATGTACAAGTATTAGGGTGGGTGAATATATAGTTGAAGTGAAATTTATAAGGGTGTACCCCCATCCAGGGGTTACATATGCTGTATATATTCTTGTTCTTTGTGACAGTCATTTCATGGATTGGTGTGGTTTGCTAATATGCATAGTCATGGAGGATGTTTGAACTCTTGTGGATATATATACTGCAAGTCAATGTAGAGTCTAGAAAAGAATCTTTCCACACATATTTGGTATAAAAGTCATTTTACTACCTTGGGAAAACATTTACTCTCAATAAGAACAACATGACAATGAATGTTCAAGGCCATAGGACATGGCACAGCCATGGCCGTGCTGGTTTTCGCCTCCTTTTGCATACTGCACATGCTCAGTTAGTAACCTTTGTATATTGAAGTTTTGTAATGAGTGCATATAATTATATCTGTCTATTGTTACCGAGAGCATTTAATAGCGAGAGGCAGCTAATCCGGGTCTATATCTCAGCCAATTCATCATGGTGTCACGCTTTAGGAATGTCATTAGTCGCACTCAATGGGCGTCACTAAGCAAAAATAGACATGGTCAGCAATAATTTTCGCTCACGCTAACGCATGCGCACTACCAGTGGTACTACTGGTTTAATTTTCACTCCTATGGGCCTGATGTTCAATAACAATGTGTATTCTACTCATATTACAACTCTCTGTAATATATGTACATAAGCTATGTAGGTATTAGGATAGCAAGTGCAAACTTTAGTTTAATTGCCTCCTCCTATTACTATATATGCTACTAGAAGACACAGTAAATGTTGCTCTTATCTTTAAATATTAGTCGCTTGCCAAACAATTTTACCATCAGGGATGAAGAGTGATATAGAAACAAATGAGACAAGATGGAATGCGATAACTAGCAACCAAGGATGTAGGGAACGGTTTATGATTGTTGTATGACATCATTCTTACCTTGTAGAACATATATACATATTTTGGCACTACCAATCCTACATCCTTGAATGTTTTAGAAACCACAGAGCCAATATTCTGTGTAGATATCAATGTGTAGCCTCAGATTATATGCTCAGTTAGGGCTTGGTTTGGATGGTTCTGGTTGTGTGTTGGATGCCAACTGCTTTTCTACTGCACAACAGTTCACCCAGACAGTTGCTAGAATGGACTCAGGAATTGTGAATACATGTATAGAACACAGGATGGGTATCTGTAGCAGACAACCTCCATACTTACTGTTTCGGCTAGATTGGGGTCTGCTCCATTTCTGAGGAGAATATCCACAATACTTACATGTCCTTCTTGACTGGCCATATATAGTGGAGTAGTTCCATCCTGCAGTGCAGAAAACCAAGTAGCTAAGCATTATATTGCATTATCAACCACTGATACAGGTGAAGGTAGGTGATGCAGTAATAATGGGATGTATGAGTACTAGTGGAATGCTACGCATTGTGGGTGAGCAGAAGAGGCAAGGCCGGCTTGCGTGGGGACATATGCACACCACCTAGTGTTAAAATCCAACTACATATAACATTTCGGTATGTTCAGTGCCCATCACAAATAAATATTTAAAAAATTGGCCTGTTGAGACAACTAGGTAGGCTCACTTCCTCTCACCCAATGAATATATAGTAACTAAAGTGGAACTTCAGCACCAATAAGGGTGTACCCCCATATCACTACACATTCTAGGGTTACATATGCTGTATAAACATAGCCTTGTTCTTTGTATTTCATGAATTGGTGTGGTTTGGAAATACAAATTACAGATGTTTGAGCACTCTTATGGATATACTGCAAGTCAATAAGAGAGACTAGATCAGAATATTTCCACACATTATAATCTACTGCCTTGGGAATACATTTACTTTCAATAATAGGACAACATGAAATAAACCAAGAATGTTTTAATAGCGACATGTATCCTACTCAGAGTTGGTATTAGGACAGCATTACCACCATACATGAAAGTGCAAGCTTCAGTTCAATGGTCTCCTCTTATTACTATGCTACTAGAAGACACACTGCTCAACCTATAGCTAAACAAGTAAATAAAAAATTTAGGAAATTTGGAAGGAAATATAGGGATTGCATAAAAAGGAACAGAGACAAGATTGGGACACAGACATGTTATGATATATCAACGTAACATTATGGGTACATCGATATATCATAAGATGTCTGTGTCCCAATCTTGTCTCTGTTCCTTTTTATGCAATCCCTATATTTCCTTCCAAATTTTTTATTTACTTGTCTCCAATCATTTTTTTTCTGGACCTTGGTACATGCATTTTGCTATTTTTGTAGCTTGCTTGGTAGCTAACATATTAGCTAATAGAGCTTGTAGGCTGAGGCTATCCAACATTTTTATTGCAACATCAAGTTTTGTGTACCAAATTTTACTTTTAGGGGAGCTTTTGTTAATGATATATTGCAAAGCATTGCCTGGGGCTACTATTTACAAGATTACAAGATTTTATCTCAATATTGATCATTGGAGTATTAAGCTTTACCATCACACCAATTTTCACATTTAGTAGAGCTTCTGTTAGTGAGATACAGTAATGCTAGCCTGAGGCTATGTTTTACAAGATTTACATGGTTTACAGAGATTTTATCACACTGTTGATCTTTGGGGTATTAAGCTTTACCATCACACCAATTTTCACATTTAAGGGAGCTATTGTTAGTGAGATATAGAAATGCTTGCCTGAGGCTATTTGTTGTTGTATTACAAGATCTACATTGTTTACAGAGATCTTATCACAACGTTGATCAATGGTGTGTTACACTTTATCATCACACCAATTTCTACATTTTGTGAAGCTTTTGTTAGTGAGATATGGTAATGCTAGCCTGAGGCTATTTTTTACAAGATTTACATGGTTTACAGAGATTTTATCACAATAGCATTGCCTGGGGCTACTATTTACAAGATTAAAAGATTTTATCTCAATATTAATCATTGGAGTATTAAGCTTTACCATCACACCAATTTTCACATTTAGTAGAGCTTCTGTTAGTGAGATACAGTAATGCTAGCCTGAGGCTATGTTATCACAATGTTGATCTTTGGAGTATTAAGCTTTACCATCACACCAATTTTCACATTTAGTAGAGCTTGTTTTAGTAAGATATGGTAATGCTTGCCTGAGGCTATTTTGTACAAGATTTACATGGTTTACAGAGATTTTATCACACTGTTGGTCTTTGGGGTATTAAGTTTTACCATCACACCAATTTTCACATTTAAGGGAGCTATTGTTATATAGTGAGATACAGAAATGCTTGCCTGAGGCTATTTGTTGTTGTATTACAAGATCTACATTGTTTACAGAGATCTTATCACAACGTTGATCAAGGGTGTGTTACACTTTATCATCACACCAATTTCTACATTTTGTGAAGCTTTTGTTAGTGAGATATGGTAATGCTAGCCTGAGGCTATTTTTTACAAGATTTACATGGTTTACAGAGATTTTATCACAATGTTGGTCTTTGGGGTATTAAGCTCTACCATCACACCAATTTCCACATTTACTGGAGCTTAGTGAGATACAGTAATGCTTGCCTGAGGCTATTTGTTGTTGTATTACAAGATTTACATTGTTTACAGAGATTTTATCACACTGTTGATCTTTGGGGTATTAAGCTTTACCATCACACCAATTTCCACATTTATTGGAGCTTTTGTTAGTGAGATACAGTAATCCTTGCCTGAGGCTATTATGTTGTTATATTACAAGATTTACATTGTTTACAGAGATTTTATCACAACGTTGATCATTGGGGTATTGAACTATACTATCATACAAAATTTCATATTTAGCAGACCTTTCATTAGTCAGATATAGGACTGTGTGGCCCCCATTAATAATACATGGCCTGAGGCTGTTTTTGTTTATTTTATAAGAAGTACATTGTTTACAAAATATTTAACATGACGATGCACTACCCCCAGTGGAACTACATCACTTTACCAAGTTTCATGTTTAGATGTGTTACCGTTAGTGAGTTACACTTCTTCAAGCGGAAGAAGAAGAAGAAGATGAAGAATTTACAAAATAGACTTTTGTTAATTTAACACCTTTCTCATGCATCAAATTATACCATTTTATAATCACAGTTAGTTTCTGGGTATAGTTACACATTCATGTTAACAGAAGTCCAGTAGGTAGCAAACTGAAAGTGAAAGTGATGAAAAACCTTATATATGGTTTTCAATGGGGATAGACCATAGCAATCCCTATATACACAGTACTACTGTACTGTGTGATATTAGTCACTTGCCAAACAATTTTACCATCGGGAATGAAGAGTGATATAACACAGAAACAAAAGAAACAAGATGGACTGTGATTACTGGCAACCAAGGAATGTAATCAACATGAGTACAACAATAGAGAGAAAAGTGGGGTTGGATAACAGTAAGAAGTATCAGATCTTTGGTAGGGATACAGATGGTAATGGCCCTCTCTCCCTATTGCTTTCTTTGTACCATGACTCTAAGTACAACCATCGATGTAAATATGTACAACTCTCCATCACCTCTGTATTTGCCTAATTTCATGTCCAGTTTTATGGAATGCTCAGCTAACAGAGCCACCGTATGAGGGTTGACACATGGGGAGGCTCATTAATATTCATTAAGTTGTACACCTAGGTGCATTTTTGCGAGCGAAGTGAGCCCACCTTGTCACCAATTTGCCAGTGCACGAAAATTAGAATCACGTATAACATTACGGTATGTATGTCACACCATCGATGGTCCCCCGCCAAAATTGGTCCCCCAGAACATCTACAACAGTCGTCATTGGTCCCCTCCTGCCATGCTTGGTCCCCTCACCTGAAACACTACATGCATTAGTATTTCTGACAGGATATGGTCTCCGAGTAGTTCATCAGTGTGTTTTCTACAGCAGGCCATAGCTTATACGCCCAATCAACGGTGTGTAAGCCAACTGTGCTTGCTCCCTGTTCCACGCATTGTGCGCTACAGTAGTGATACCTGTACCAATGCATTGAGCCTTACTGAGTATATCAGCAACACTACAGCTCAGTTCGAATATCAGCTACACTAGATAGTGTCTAAGAGTACAGTGCAGCAGTATAATTTCTTAGATACCATGCAGCTAAGGCAAGACCAGGATAGTAAGGGGGACTGTCAGCGGCAAGGGGGGACCGTCTACAGCACCATACATGGTCCTAGGGGGACCATATTTTCTGCCGTGGTTGGTCTGAGGGGACCGAGTTTTCTGCCACGGACATTCTGGGGTGACTCAATTTGGGGGGGACCAATTATCGCATGACGTGTATAGCGACTAGGTCTGCTCATCACTGTGCAAAGAACAGGATTTCAGAACAGTGCTAGCGGCAACAACACATAGAGACTTACAGTACATGGTGTTAATAATTAACTCGTTATATATAGAGTGACTCACATCTAGCTATTTACATGGCAGCAAAAACGCGTAATTTTTGGTGGAGCCGTGGCTCACAACTGGTGTGGCCGCCTTAGCTGCCCCAGTCACACACACGCCCTCCAGCAGCCATGGCTAACCCCAACTTCTAGTCAGAACGAAAGATGTTGTTTCATGATGAACTGAGTGCCATAGAATACAGATTTTGACCACTCTGATATCTTGTAGGATTTGGTTGAAAGAACATCAAGAGCAGCATTCTGGTGACTGTAACTCCTCAGGGTGTGCTCAAGGTGCATGGTCGAAACTGGATAAAGACTTCAGTCCCTTCAGAATCAGAATCAGTTTGTTTGAACCATGAACACATAGCAGAACTACAATTACCACAGAATGATTTCAGTTGCAAGTATTGATATGAGTACTGCCTCCAATGATGCCATTCACCCTAATAGCCTCTGTGACAGAGAGTTCCTTACTCATTTGTTGTGTCATAGAGGAAGATATAGATATGGCCTGTGGAAACAAGGTCTTGACAACAGCTGCCTTATGGACCAAATGGAGGCAGAACTGACAGCCCTACGCAAGATAAAGCTGTTCCTGAGAACCAAGAGGACAGACTTAGTGGTCTTGCTCTCTTACATACTGATATATTTCCTTACAGATTTGCATGAAAGCACTCTAGAAAACTACAACTACTACATGCTCTTTGTACATTTCTCTATAGGTTTTGTTAGGACTAGGTTCTCATTGTCAACACACCACCTAGGTTCAATGGCTTCCTCCTACAGCTATCCATTACTAGCACATTACACTGCTGAATGACTCATAGCGAACGTTAGTGACACAATATTATCTGAATAATACTGGGAGACAAATACATGTAGTGTACATGACAAAATTTCACGTGTATGTTCTGTGTATGCGCTGTCATAAGAAGGCACACTAGTCAGCATTGAAATGGCTAGTGAAGGGCCATGATAAGTACGAGCCATCTGAAGAGGCAATAAAAAGCCTCAGGAAAGTACAACAAAGCACACTGCAAGAAGTAGCATTTGTACATCACTTTATCACAATGTACATATTTCTGACATTTCAGTATTATTTTATTGGTAAACTCTACCTTCAGGAATTCAACAATATGTGATTGATGAGATTGCACATGTACATTGGCATGTGTGTTCATGAAAAATTGATTAGTCACACTCATTGTACATAACTTGAGAGCACTGTAGAATTTTGCTCTACCCACCATAATGCATGAACAGAGAGTAGCCTTTAGCCACATAATGTAAAAATATCTACTTTCATGATTACTTTCGATAACTGAACATTTATTACAAAACAGTGTATTCTACTCTATTAGTTAATCTCTTGGACACTGTAGTTATGCTTGAATTATGTTCCAATACAAGTACAGTTGATCACTTATACAGTGAAAACGATATAGTGACATATGAGACTATATCATGATGTGGTGGCCCAATTCTAGGTGGATGGGATACACTTCATCCATAGCCCCAACCCCTTATATTTGCTGTACTGGGTACAGGCTTGTTGCAGTAGATAAAGCTGTAAGGGTAGTACAAGGCTCTATAGAAAAGGATACCACTGAATGATAGACAAAGTACATTGTAGTTTGTCCCAAGAGATTCCATTTGTATATGGGAATCATTATTCAGTTTATGTACTTCATATCTTTGTATGCCTTTCAGGAAAACATCACAGATTTGTATTATACATGTATACCTTGTTTATAATATCAGTCAACTCCAGAAGTATATGTGATATTGTGTGGCATTGGTTTTCTCTAGTGTTGTATAATTATAGTGGTCATGAAGTGATATTGCAGTATGTGAATGCACAAATGTTGGCCATATTCTTTTAGCATACATATCATCACTGCCATCACTGACAGGTATCCAATGCTAGTTGCCCTCACCAAGGATGACAGAGGAAGTCTTAACTTCAACTCAGCTCACCAGATAGTGAGATATGCAAAACACTGAGATGTTGAACATATGTACACATACATGTCATAGCTACAGTATCCACAGTTCCTGTATATAAAAGGATCTAACACCACCAAGTAATGATCCAACTCTCTCCTCTTTATTCCCTACCCTGTCCATGCTTTGTTTCTGGAGGAACCCAACCCTTGCAGATTCCTTGGTGAAAGAAGCACTTCCAGAACTTCCCATAAGACAACTCTTCCCCTTCTCTGAGTCTCTCCTCCACAGATACTTCCTGCACAGACCCACCTCCTATCCCCACAGACACAAACTTAATCTACATCACAGTAATGCGTATTTCACCCTCTGTAACCTCTCCACAGCATCACAACACAGTGCTACCCTAGACGTTGCCTAGGTGAAGTAAAGGTCGACGCTCTGCAATGCCTCTGCTCCAATGCCTCTGCTCCACCCTGACAACCAAGCCTTTGTTCCCACACCACCTATTCCGGGTAGCACTCGTGCACACAACACATTTGTCCTGCGAAGTGTCACCATTTAGTATATAAAGACTAGTTTTTGTGTCACCAGTCATTCCCCAAGGAATGTCACCGATCACCAGAAATATGTATTAATTTTATTAATTTTATTCGCCTGGTGTTTGCCATGCACTTACCTCAGACATCAATGTGAAAACCTTGGAGACAGTGAGGACAGTAGCCACAGCAGGAGCCCACTCCAAGGATAGCGGTCAGGAATGCCCTTCCAGGGGCAGGGAATAACCTCCTCCCTACATCCTATATTTTATGGGGTTATGCATGTACGCATGTTACTATTATTGAATGCCATCATAACATGCCATAGATACTCTTGGTTTCTTCCATCCCTACATCCTTCAACATTTTATATGAAAAATATTTCACTTGTGACGTTAAATATCTGTCCTCTCTCAAGTCATACCTGACATTCATGGTATTGGATCACTTGTGTGTACTAGCTCTTCAGTGTCATTAGCCTGAGGTTTATTTACTACTGGAAAATGTGGCCACCTTACAGACAGATTTCTGCAATCTGGATGGCTCTGTCTAATGTGAAAAGTGTAGGGAGCAGTTCTTGAATGAACCAAACCAGGAGCTAGCTACTAGTTATTCTGTATTGTTGGATGCTATTCACTCATCATCAATTTCACATGATCCACATCACAGTGGGAGGGAGGGTCACAAGTATTAGTTATTGCATGGGCCCATGGGCCGATGCAGCCCTTGGGGATTACATCATAACTGTGCCAACATATCCTGTGTGGCATGAGGAATGACCATGCAACAACTAATCTGTTGCAGTGACTATCATTTTCCCAGACACAAACCACTTTATCCTTTGATCTGTTAAAATACCAGGCAACAATAGCATTATGTATTTGCAAGACAGATATATATATAGCACTTACACTAAAAATTGAAGGATGCAGGATTTGAATATATACCACCTTTGGAACTATTTCGGATCTATGCCACCTTGTATGTTTTAATAACCATTTGTTGTTGATGGTGGTATAAATGAAAATCATATAATCAACCGTAGCAAGAGAGGGAATGATGATAAATGTATGTATCCCAATAATAAAAGATGCAGAGAGGTGGTTACACATGTTACATACTTTACTGTTGGTGCATACCATTATATCCTGCTGTTGTTTTTAGTACTACCATCCTTACATCCTTCAATGTTACAACATGCACATGATGTGGCTCTCATATATTTCACTTTCATGTTCATTAGTACAAGCGTATGCAGTACCACTGTGAATTTCATTACAAGATAAGTACAATGACAAAACAGACTGAACGTGCCCATAAAAGGCATAGCCTTCATGAGATGATGAATACACAAGGATTCATGTCACTTCGCAGCAACCATAAATGGTTATGCTAATTTGGCTACCTTGACTAAGTTGAAGAGTGAAAAATCATTGTTTAGATAACATCAACACTGCACCTAAGTACATGTAGTTCATGCTCTATGCATGCAAACTCAGCTGATTCACGTATTTCGAAACCTCTGTATATCCAGAGGAATATAATCATTTAGTGATCAGGGGACAGAGTTTACATTTTTAGTGATCAGAGGATACAATTTACAGTGTAATTTCCTTTAACACACTTTCCCAGAAGCAGATATCATCCCTCAAAAGGACACATATTAGGTATTTAGATGTATTTACGTTTCTAGAAGTTTCTTTGGCATGAAGGATGAAGAGACGGCAGAAAAGACTGACTTTCACTGGGAATCAAACTCAGTATCAGTGACTGCAATCCAATGCACTAACCACTGAGCCACGACTCCAAGTTGAAATTCTCCCCACTCTCTCATATACAGCTACTCCTATACTGAAGTCTCACACTGGACCTGTCTATCACTCCATCAGAACTCTGTTAAGAGTCGACTGGTAACACCTTTACATCAGTGAAGGAGTCATGCTGAGTGGATTTACAACTACTTAACCCTTTAGGGTCCAGAACGACAATCATGTGCGGAAGAACACGTAATAAATTAACTTGAGGCCTAATGAGTTCAATTGGAATATAAATTCTTAGTTTGCCTGGTGATGCATTATATATAGATTTTTTTGATGATATCCAGGCATAAGGGATGGGGAGAGTAGGAATCTTGGTGCTCTCTCTTCATCTCTTATGCCTGAATTCTCTCTACATTACATCACAAGGCAACTAAGAATTTATGTTGCAATTACAAGAACCAGGACCCTAAAACTCACACAACAGACACTGACATAAACTGCTCAACACTTATGTAGGCAGAAGTCACACCCATTAAGAGGCACCACACTCAAATATCATTCAATTTGTTCATCTGATAATATACTGAGTAGAGTCTTGGAAGCCAAACAATCTTGGTCCTACTGAAGTATATATGGACCTGGAGTCTTCAATTCCTTAATGTAAAGTAGCTTGTCACAACTCACTCATTACCACCATACAAAATCACTTTAGTGACAAACAGGAAGAGTTAGGGACAACCTCTCTACAAAGGACAATGAACTTGTCCCTCATACGTTGAAGTTCCACTATATAAGCCTACAGACATCACACATGGATGGTGGCGGATTGAGGTCAAAGGTGACTAAGTTCAGAAACAGTGTTTTCCAAATAATAATTCAGTTTCTAAAGATGGATGGAAATAGTACCAAGCTATGTAGATTAACCTCACATATTGTGAGGCAGTAGGTACATGTGTATTACAAGCCATTATTAAACGACGTACTTTTCCAAAAAAAATCCTCTTCTCCTTTCTGCACCAACTCCTTGAGCTATATATGTGCTATAATTTAGTGCACATGTAACCACATACCATATGAGTATAGTGCGCAAATGCAAGTACATTAGAAAGCATTAAAGCAGTGAACTAAATTCATGCTAACACATACTGTCCTGAAAATAACTCTTAGTTGCCATTTTCAGAGGTATGTAGCAATAATTATTTCTCGCTGAGATCTAGGACATGTTATGCTTGTGTTGCTAAAGTTCAAGATGTCAAATGTAAAATCAAAAAGCAGTGGAGTGAAGAGAGAGTGGTGGCAGCAGTAACTTGTGAAAGAGAACAATGGCCTCAAAGAGGCTTCACATATCTGTAAAAACTTTCGTGGGCAATCAATAGAGTGCAGAAGACATTTTATGTAGGTCTGGACTTCTTACTTCATAAGAGGAGTACTTCTTGGTAGCCTATGCATTTGAATGGTAGATCAAGATTTTGCATTAACCGAGTAGCTATTATGAGGTTAGCATATATTATTGTTGAAAGGTAACGTTAAAGATGGCATGGCAGAGAGTGGTCGGATGGTCGATATTATTCTCACAATAGAGCTCATGCAATTACTCCAGCGTTGCAGAAACTTTCATCATAAAGCCAGCTTATGTGCACAGCATGCAGAGCCTTTAAATCAATGGCAAACAAACACACTGAAGATGACATATCTTGCCAAGTAGGGAAGTATACATTGTCTTTTAAACATCGTTATTCAGGTTTCTAAACTGATGAAAGGGAGTTACTGTTATCCAGAAAGAGAGTTACTATTATCCATAAATCTGGTAATGTATCTCAGAAGGACACATGTGTACACCCTTGCTAGTGAAAAACAGGCACTATATTGTGGTGTATATACTATACTGTGTATATCAGCAAGTGGTATATATTGCTTTAAAACTAGCAAGAAAGAAGTATGAGCACTTCATGGAACTGCTTAATGGATGTATTATGGAACCAATTTACTTTGAATGGTTTAGGTACTCCATTCAAGTCATCCCTCCTGCTAGGCCTGTATTACTAGTTCATGCTTTCAACATCAGTATTGGAGTATTTTGCACACTTGTGAAAATATCCATTTATGCACTTTGTCATCTTGCCCACACTTATATTTTGCAGCCACTGGACATTGGAGTGATTCAATCTAAAGCTTGCTGTAACTCAAATTGCAGGCTTAGTAGTGAAAGTGTGGCCCTATGCATTCACACTATTCCACAAAAGGATTTAAGAAAAGTAGAAGGTCACCTTTCAACCCTGTTGAAGTGAGCAATTATATGCTTACTCCTAATTTAAAGCAGTACAGAAACATCAAGCTGATGAGACATTACTGTGCTATATACTGAGGAGAAAGTTGCCCTATGCATTCACACTATTCCACAAAAGGATTTAAGAAAAGTAGAAGGTCACCTTTCAACCCTGTTGAAGTGAGCAATTATATGCTTACTCCTAATTTAAAGCAGTACAGAAACATCAAGCTGATGAGACATTACTGTGCTATATACTGAGGAGAAAGTTGCCATCTTCCAGAAGAGGATTACCTGATCCCAAACACATATCATGGCTAAATGAGACACATTCTGAGTCTTTTCAGATGGTATTTCTTCAGCAGTATGCTTGAGCAACTCATTGTAAATGGAGGCTCATTGAAAACCTAGGTCAGCTCTTCAAGTATAAAGCTTTACTCAAGTGTCATAGATAAAAATTCATTCAATTCCATATTTCTTCGCTTTTGTTACTTACGTACATCCTACATCATAAAAATTCCATATTTATTTTACACTTGTTAGATATAACACTAAAGTACAAACCCTTGGTGCCCAATCCAGTCCACACCATGTTTGGTAGACAGTATAATGCCCATGCGTGGTTTCTGCTTAAATAAAACAAATGCCTGACAGCACATATAGCCATACAATGCAGGAAATGGTGTATCTCTGCAATGGAGCAGTTTCAGAGAAATCTACACAGGTTTTTTGACCTTCATTACCTGTTAAATGGGTGATATCCTTTTCAGGATGAACAGACACTCCAGAGGTGAGATGTTGATTAACAGACACCCACACAGGGACTGAACTACAGTAACCCTTGCTGTGCATACATGTCAAGGATTAATTAGGATCAGTACATACATACATGTACATAAGGTACAAGCTAATAAAACTGCATGTGAATAGGTACCCTAGCAGTTTAGCTCCACAGAGGGAACTAAGTGGAGGTGGATGAAAGTAACAGATTGAAGAGTCTACTAAATTTATTTTTCGCATTCCTGAGTATTAGTAAGGGAGAGATTCAGATAATTGAAAGGGCATAGAAGTAAATTAAAATTAATTGTATGTAAAAGAGGGTAGGAATTCAGATTTATATGATTCAGGAACTAATATATTAGAAGAAAAGTACACACATTGAATGAAGAAGTAAGTAGAGGGATAAAGGTAGAAAAACCAAATCAGGAAGTACACTCTTATGGCATATGATAAATAAAAACCATTACGTACACACGTGCTTGCATCACAAGAACTTTGTTTGGTGTTCAAGAGAAAAGAGTGAGACTAAAACATTCTCTATACAGTTAGTCAGTGCTAATAATACCAATAATAGTTACTTCAGTCACTGACCACATGACACACCTACCAACCCTCATAGGAAGGTTTATTCATGGATCATGGCATTGGGTCAAAATCTTGAGCCTTGATGCAAAAACGTACAACAATAGCTGGAGGATTCCATTCTAATCATTAGCATCCCTTACCTAAAAGTATCACGGAATAGTTTGTTCTCACTATAGAGACACATTATTTTTGCTAGGAGGTAAGTACAGTCTGTGTTATTAGCACAATAAAGTATTTGGTAATGCCTATATAGAGAGTACATGTATAATATTACATGTGTTTGTATAAGGTGTAATGGACAGAAAAACCACAATACTGTGAACATTTTGGAAGAGCAGATAAATGCTACAGATACTGCTCAACATTACAGAGAAATGTACCATGCGTATGTAAGCTGGTGTAGTGCGAAATGTGACTACAAGTGAACTGGCAAGTGACCATGATGATAAATGGAATATTCATACATGGGGTGGAAGCTATGTATACAGCAGAGGAGCATGATCACATCCGTATTGTAACAACATGAAGTTATTTGGATGTTATCATCAGAACATGTACAACCCTGAGTTTATCACTGTACAAATCTCACACAGTTCATTCCACACATCCCTGAGTCTTAGACAATGGCTCTTTGTATTTCATAATGAAATTATAGCCTCAGATATCATACCACTTGGAGATATATTCTCTACACTTAGGGCATTATTTAATGAGTAGAACAATTGAAACCAATAGACTATAACTGTATATGAAGGAACATATATTCATACATTTCATGAAAGGTGTATATAATGTAGGGTATTCTTTCCCCTCCAGTGGTGGATAGAGGGGGGAGGTCCTAGGGCTACCCTTTCAGTCAGGACAATGCATGTGCTAAGAAGGCTGCATATAATCACAGACAATTCATGCAGCCCAAGTGAAGACAGGGAGCGCTTCATGTTACAAAATTCATGTTCACACACGAAGTATCACTACAGCACTACAGTACATGTGCAGTCACTGGTAGCTATGCAAATCAGAAGCTCGTGATCAATCGAGGGCTGCACAGTGCTAGCAACTGTAAAGAGGTGCATGGGGTGCCAAATAGGCTGGACAGTAGTGGTCAAATAGGCATGGCCTCACAAAAATGAGGGTGTGGGTAAACAAACTTTTCAGCACGCTTTGCACATGCCAACTGGTAAGAACCCCCCTTTACAATTTCTTAGATCCGCCCCTGCCCTAAGTATATGGACTCAATCATTAGTAAGAACTCTACAGTCAACTGCAGTCACTGATCACATGACACAGTCACTGATTCTCCAGACACAAAAGGACTGAACTATTATGTCACATGACTAATTTGGAGACACCAAACCTCATAGAACAGCAACCACTGCAATCTATCTATCAGTAGTCAATATCAACACCAGTACAAAATCACATGTATATTACGCATGCCACAATGGTATATAACACAAACATTAGCATTAGCAATATGTTATCCTCACAGTCATGAGGTCAGGAGGTTTGTGATAGGAAATTTAATCTAAGTGTTTAAGAATATTCTGGCCATGCCACAGAGAAGCCTTGACTACTACATTAGTTCATATTTCTGGTAATGTTTAGTACCTCATTATGCATTTGGATATCTATATGTACCATGAAATTTTCACATTTAATAGAGCTTCTGTTAGTAAGATACGGTAATGCTAGCCTGAGGCCATTTTTTCATTATGTACATGCCATAATGTCATACGTGCTTCCAATTTTTCATGCGCTCTCCCACTTGCCAACAATGCATAGCATTCCACTAGTATGACCAGTGTGGTCAGCTCAACACACACACACACACACACACACACACACACACACACACACACGCACACACACACACACGCACACGCACACGCACACGCACACGCACACGCACACACACGCACACGCACACGCACACGCACACGCACACGCACACGCACACGCACACGCACACGCACACGCACACGCACACCCACACGCACGCCCACACGCACGCCCACACACGCACGCACGCACGCACGCACGCACGCACGCACGCACGCACGCACGCACGCACGCACGCACGCACGCACGCACGCACGCACGCACGCACGCACGCACACACACACACACACACACACACACACACACACACACACACACACACACACACACACACACACACACACACACACACACACACACACACACACACACACACACACACACACACACACACACACACACACACACACACACACACACACACACACACACACACACACACACACACACACACACACACACACACACACACACACACACACACACACACACACACACACACACACACACACACACACACACACACACACACACACACACACACACACACACACACACACACACACACATCGCTGCACATGTACACCGAGGATTAAACACGTACCTGGTACATGTATTTATGCAGAACAATAGGAATGGTGTATTGATGAGGTATGAAGACAATATTCAAGTATACACCTTCATACCTTGTTTTGGTAATCCATAACAGCTCCTGCAATCAGTAGTTTCTGTACAATGTCTGTATGTCCCTTCCAAGCAGCTATCTCCAGTGGGACGGAGCATAGATCATCCTGTGAGGATATGAACAAGGGGAGAAGATGCAGTTATGCGAGTCAATATCTTTACTTCTGTGTCATATTCTGCACTTTATATGGTTAAGAAATATTCACATCTTAACTCTTATACATTAACCAACTTTAATTAAGCAAAACAATTTTCAGTTCTGCCCCAGTGTAAAATGATAGTGTGGACAGGTACTCCAGTAGTAAACATATGACATGTGTGGATTAAAAATGAGCCAGATCTAAGGGCTTATGCAGAGTCAGAGTTAGTTTTTCTCAATGGCTAACTTAAACATACACTAGTTGGAGGAATAATTATCCAAAGCAATCCAACATACACCACACACAGAACAGCATTTATTACAAAACCACAGTGACAAAATTTATTGTTTACACAGCAAAGACTAAGAGGTATTGTATATACAAAATACATTACTTTAAAGTGTTCTCTTCCATCAGTGTGGACATAATAAGCTATCAACAAGTAGACTATGCAAGGGTCAAAACAACAAGGACTGTAACAAAAGTCACAGATATAAGGGTAGACGGAAGGAATGATAGTATAATGGACATATAGAGATTAGTGCTTACATATTACTATTGTCTTAATTAGACATCAACACTGCACCTAAGTCTGTACCTAGCTGGTGGATTGGGTATACAACACTCACTTCCTTTCTGTTGCATATGGATCATGTAAAAATCTGGAAATGGCCCCCAATAATACAGAGGCATAGGCAGGGAGATAACTACTATTGAGACAGAGGAGGCAGTTGCCTCCTTGGCTTTGGACCTTATGAATAACTTATTAAGCTCTGCTGGGTGTAAATGCAAGTGGTAGCCAACCACAGGCGAGACTCCAAGCAAGTGGTAGCCAACCACAAGTGAGACTCCAAGCAACAAAACTTATACATGTGGAGTAACTAGCATTGAGGTGGAAAAGGCTGCTTGTCACTTTTTGGAAAGTAAATCGGCATTGAAAATGTGGAAAAAAACATGCAGCCGTGAGATAGACACACAATGACAGCACAGGTATGTGCATTCATGTTAGCTAGTGTCACATGATATGTACTTGCAGTGTATTGCGTGCTGTACTTGGTGGTTGTACATGCATGTGCAGATGATAAGCCTCCCCTGCTGTTCAATCCTAGTTATGTCCCTGATAGGTATAGCCCCTAGTTCATATTCATTCAGCAAAGGGTTTAGAATCACATACACACCTGAAAGCAACAGTTTCGTGCAGACCTGAAAGTAAATACTTCTACATATTTGTGATATGTAGGTCAGTTCCACTGAAGAGAATAAAAATGAAGTAATTAACATTCCAACAATTGTCAGTACATCACTATAGAGAATGACTTATAACTGTAATGTTCAGGAAGAGATACTTTGGATGTTGAGGTAGTAACCATGGAAAATGGTGTGCGCAGAGCAAACCAAGCAAATGGCTGACAGCTGTTTCGGGCTGGTTGTCCCTCATCAGCACCATGTATACCTAGCTACTCTGCAATGGCCTAGAGTTACATACCCTAGGCAGGCCTGAGTTGTTGTGGCTTCAGAACAATATTCATTCACCACAAACCACACTAGCCTACCTAGGAAAACCTCACTGCCTAACTCAAAGCCAACAGTAATGGGCAGGGCCGGGGTAATGAAACCACCAAAGACACTGTGGCACCATCTGTATTCACAGTTCATTGCTAGAAGTCAGAGAATATCAATATCATCACTATTTACAAATACAGTAGCCTTGGACCAAGGTTCTCGAAGAAAGAGAGCCTGGTACTGACTGCTTGCACATGCATGAAAAATCCCAGCATTCTGAGATTTCTGTATAACTTTGGTACACTTTCCACATCATGGATGGGCTCTGACGTCATGTTCCTCTGCCGTTTGCTATAGCATGCCCTTACTATCATCAGTAAAATCGCCATTTCGTTCACTGTACACTGTCTGGATAGCCATGACCTCGTTCTGAAGCCTGGGCAGAGAGAGGCAGAGAGGTTGGTGTCAAGCTGCTCTCCCACAAACCTCAAGTCAAACTACCCCGCACTGAGTGGCAGGGATTAGTAGGTGACTTCCTTACCTTTCATTAGGGAGGCAGAACTTCTCTGAAATCAGCCGCTTTCTTTCTCGGTTAACAGTTAGTATCACGGAGCAACGCGTTATTACTAAATGTCATAACCGACAATTGATTTGCGAGCAGCAGTACCAGGCTCTCCCTCTACCGCCTATTGAAAGCCTGGGCCTGGGTACGAGGCTACAATACAGTAGATGGACTAAGTACACTTTGTTAAAGTACAATATATAGTTTTGGTTTGTTATCCACAGAACTGAACAGATAAGATGCTACGTCTACTATGATAGATTACTTTTACTTAGTTTTTACATTAACTTGCAGAGATCACTGTAAAATTATTAAGCAAGTGAGGCTCTGGCTTAGTACAGTCAGTTGAAGACTCTGAACTAGAAGGTGTTCATGGAGCACTTACCCCACATATACTACGTATAGCTCTCATTGGAGTGTAGAGTTGAAGAATGAGATCAGACAGAACAATACACAAAAAGGAGCAGCATAATGCCATCAAATACAAACTTCAGACTTTTGGCAACACTTGTAAAACTATCTTCAAGAGATCTCTGTAAAGTGGGTGAGCAACATGAGCTGGCTATCTCTTCAAAGTAAATTCTGGTTGTAATCTAATCAAGGATACTGTATGGATTACCAGACACCTGTCCTTCACCTGACAACCAAATACAATACTCTATAACATGTGTAATCCCTCCCTATATCACTTTTATAGGGTTATAAATGTTCACAATGAATACATAGCATATTAAGAATAGGAATAAGGAAATAATGAAGAAGAAGTGTAAAGAAATTCAGACACATGTATATATGAAAAAGAAAGAATTATCCCATACCATGAAAGCCCACCACAACCTAGTTTGGGCAGAACCCTTCCCACAACAATGGAAGCAGACCTCCCCCATGAGTACAGACCTATTAATATAGGACAAGGCTCAGGAGGGGAATTGCAGTCAGTATACCTCTAATGCACACACAGGAGGATAAGTATTGAATTACATTCAGGTCACCATAAATTAGTGGCGTAGCAGTGATTTAGGTGTTGGCCATGAACTAAAGCTAGAATTCATATCACATCTAGAGCTACGTATGCACCATCAGCTCTACCAGCTCTAAATCAGCCTTGGCTGTATAAGGCGCATGTGCATGGTTTTTATAAGCTGAAATGTTCAACGCATGAAGGTGAGGGGTGTGGTCAATTTCTGCGTAAATATGGGTCTGGCGACCGGACCTACCACACCGTCTGCTACGCCTATGTAAGTACCAACAGTCAGTCAACACATAACCCACAACATGACACAGTGTAGCAGTCCACACATCACCCACAACATGACACAGTGTAGCAGTCCACACATCACCCACAACATGACACAGTGTAGCAGTCCACACATCACCCGCAACATGAAACAGTGTAGCAGTCCACACATCACCCACAACATGACACAGTGTAGCAGTCCACACATCACCCGCAACATGAAACAGTGTAGCAGTCCACACATCACCCGCAACATGACACAGTGTAGCAGTCCACACATCACCCACAACATGACACAGTATAGCAGTCCACACATCACCCGCAACATGACAGGTTGCCCAAACATGAAAAGTGACCTATTTGGACACTATTAAATATTTCATCCCAGAGCAGTGAGTAGCCTACATAGCAAGAGTCCTTTGCTGGCACAGCTTTAAAATTCAGAGCGGTCGATTTTCAATGTTTCAAATGCGGCAGTCAAATGAATCTCTGGTATTCATTGGTACACCAAAACTTACATGATGCTTTCAGATTTGTATACAGGATTCGGCCCAGCCAGCTGAGCTGCCTCGGTAGCTCAGTTGGTAAGAGCATCGCCTAACAAGCTGATGGTCGTGGGTTCGAGTCCCACCCGAGGCAGCCAATTTTTCTTTGAAAAATGACTGTTTTGGGCGAGTTGTGTTGTTTGCTTTGCCTTTCTGTTGTGTTGTTGTTGTTGCCTTGCCTTTCTAAGCATCTCTTGGATTGATTGTTCATGCACAATACTTAGTTTGGAGTTTGGTGTCTAGCTGGTTTGATTATCACGGCCTTCTCCTAAATACTAAGATTGACTTCACCTGTTTATCAGGTTGAGATGCTTTTATATTTGTATACAGGATTCGGCCCAGCCAGCTGAGCTGCATCGGTAGCTCAGTTGGTAAGAGCATCGCCTATCAAGCTGATGGTCGTGGGTTCGAGTCCCACCCGAGGCAACCAATTTTTCTTTGAAAAATGACTGTTTTGGGCGAGTTGTGTTGTTTGCTTTGCCTTTCTGTTGTGTTGTTGTTGTTGCCTTGCCTTTCTAAGCATCTCTTGGATTGATTGTTCATGCACAATACTTAGTTTGGAGTTTGGTGTCTAGCTGGTTTGATTATCGCGGCCTTCTCCTAAATACTAAGATTGACTTCACCTGTTTATCAGGTTGAGATGCTTTCAGATTTGTATACAGGATTCGGCCCAGCCAGCTGAGCTGCATTGGTAGCTCAGTTGGTAAGAGCATCGCCTAGCAAGCTGATGGTCGTGGGTTCGAGTCCCACCCGAGGCAACCAATTTTTCTTTGAAAAATGACTGTTTTGGGCGAGTTGTTTTGCCTTTCTGTTGTGTTGTTGTTGTTGCCTTGCCTTCCTAAGCATCTCTTGGATTGATTGTTCATGCACAATACTTAGTTTGGAGTTTGGTGTCTAGCTGGTTTGATTATCGCGGCCTTATCCTAAATACTAAGATGGACTTCACCTGTTTATCAGGTTGAGATGCTTTCAGATTTGTATACAGGATTCGGCCCAGCCAGCTGAACTGCCTCGGTAGCTCAGTTGGTAAGAGCATTGCCTAGCAAGCTGATGGTCGTGGGTTCGAGTCCCACCCGAGGCAACCAATTTTTCTTTGAAAAATGACTGTTTCGGGCGAGTTGTGTTGTTTGCTTTGCCTTTCTGTTGTGTTGTTGTTGTTGCCTTGCCTTTCTAAGCATCTCTTGGATTGATTGTTCATGTAGCACAAAATGACACTTATTAATAGCATACAGTGAACTTGATTTGATAAATACTTCTAAGTACTACCATGAGTATTGCATGACGTCTTTGTATGGGTCAAAGGTCATAAAATCTGTGGCGGTATTTTTGAAAAAGGTGCATGTGTAGTTTATTCTAAACCAGGTACCAGTACTAGGTGAAATACCTCAACATTGTGAGTGAGAGAGGGAACTCACTAATGACACGTAAAGGAAATATATATCAAGGTACACTATGAGCTGATACAGTCATGTATACAAATGAAATGTACTTGAAAAGTACGAACTCTTTTGCAGTTATGACTAGCTATAATTATAACCCATGCACGCACACACGCACGCACGCCGAGGGTTACTTATAGCAATTACATAATTACATTTTGAATGAACGTGTATAGTACATACATGTATGTCGCTTGTTAGAAATGGGTCATATAGTTAACTAATTATGCAATACTGGTTAATGATGTCATTACATCTGCCAGGCATGTGCACATGCATAGCAACTAGTGTGTAGCAAAGGTGTTGAGATTCGTAGCAACTACAGCTTAGCACTACATAAGCAAAAGAGAGATGTGTTGACTATTTGACTATATTGAGAGGTATGTTGACTATTTGACTATATCATAGAGTCGGTAGACTCTATATGTAGAGATGGTGCAGACACGCCCATTAGACCCATACAAAAGTAACGGCTCAGAACTCCCGGACGCGGAGGTTTTAAGCCTTTTCAGACAAACTACATGCTCTGCGAGTGCTTCTATACACTATAATACTCTAAAAGTACGTTAAATATACAGCTACAGTAATTCTCGGAAAATTGTAAAAACGCCGATTGTTCATCTCTTCTTCTTCTTCTTCTTCTTTCTTCTTCAGTTCAAACGACCTACCGCGAAACTGGGGTTAGTAATCGCTCTAATTCTTTCACGAAAATCGTTTATACAGGAGCGTACATGATTCTTGATGCATAAAATCTTCATACCTTCTCCCAAAGCAGTCAAACTCCATGTCTGCAACCTTACAAGTGTTTGTTTTAGACGCCATTTTCTTGTTTGCTCACGTGTTGAACACGTGAAGTTAGTTTTGTCGTAGTCTGTGGTTTCTTTGAACGAATAACTGTGGCAGGCAACTGGACCCGTTGTTGTACTCAGTACTCGTAATATTCGTACGAGACAGGATGTAGGAGTCACTGACAGTTGCTATATTCTGCTTATAGGTATGCAAGGGAGGTAGAACTCTACACGAAAGTCAGTAGGTTTATACGTGTTGCCTACACACAGTAAAAACCAGTGAAAAAAATGTAAAAACATTTTCACTAAAATGTTGAAGGATGTAGGGATTGAAGTGCCAAAAAGTATAGAAACAAGGTCAAAGTGCAGCATGCATGCAGGGGATGATAACATGCAACAATCATAACATGCGTAACCCCATATCCCTACATCTGTAAATACTAAAAGGGGTTACGCATGTTATGATTGTTGCATGTTATCATCCCCTGCATGCATGTTGCACTTTGACCTTGTTTCTATACTTTTTGGCACTTCAATCCCTACATCCTTCAACATTTTAGTGAAAATGTTTTTACACTTGTTGAGAGATGTGTTGACTATTTGACTATATTGAGAGATGTGTTGACTATTCTTGTGCTACCCTCAAGGTCAGAACACTGCATATGTGTTGGCATATCTGCCAGGCCACTACTTGTCTTCTGGAGAAGCAGCACGCTATTCTTCTGCGATACTAGCACCAAGCCAAAGCATTGGTAACCGACAGTGTGTTGTTAGCAGACTTGCTCATAGTTCTAGTATTTGTAGTTACCAGGTATGTATATAGCATATCTGTGTCCCAATCTTGTCTCCGTTCATTTTTATGTAATCCCTATATTACACTTATTTCCTAAATTTTTATTTACTTGTAAAAGATACAGGAAGGAAGGTTATTGTTCCAAACTATCATCATAAGTGGATACATGATTCTACATCCATATACATGTAATGTGCCTCAATCAGAGAAGGACTAAATGCAGAATCACCAATTTTGCCTACTACATGTAAATGTCATCACCTACTAGCAATAAGCAACAAACAGACATTTACAACTGAGTCACACTTGTCTCAATCCTCACACATAAAGTTCAGTCAGAGACTTAGCAATTCTAGAAAAGATCTAAGGTTATCTCAACATGGGCAGTAAAAAGCAAGACGACAGAGTCAGGGATATAGTTACTACTGCCTCTGTGATTGGTAATGTACTTCCATATACTTACCGTGGTGGCAAGATTGGGGTCTGCTCCATTTCTGAGGAGAACTTCCACTGTACTGGTATGGCCTTCTTGACTGGCCATATAGAGTGGAGTGATACCATCCTACATGGTAGAAAAGACAAGATATGTAATATCCACAAATTATGCTGTTTGTTACTGCTTGTTATTATATGTCAAAGTCATACTAGCTATGTAAGAGTAAATAAGGAGTTGGCAGGGATGGGATTGATATATGCACATCAGCCTTAACAAATGTAATGGTTTAGAACGACACACAGCCTGCTCTACAAATGCTTGTATACATTATAATTCCCACAAAGTACGCAAAATATACAGCTACAATGACAGCTACAAATAGTACAAAATCACTTGAGAAATAGTAGAACACCACCAACTGTTTATCACGCTTACTGTGAAACTGCTTTTAGAAATTGCTCTTATTTCACAAAAACATTTTTACTGAAGCGTACCTGCTCCTTAATTAACAAAATCTTCATATCTTCTTCCAATGCGGTAACACTCAAGGGCTGCAACCTTATGCTAATTTCTTGTTTGTTAACGTGCACATGAAGTTTGCTTTGTACAGTGTTCGTTGTCCTCCTTTGGCTATGTGTTATGCAGTACTTGGTGTCCTTTTCTCTCAACAACTAACTGTTGCAGGCAACTGGAACCTCTGTTGTACTCAGTAGGTAATACACATACAAGACAGGATGGTAGGAGTCGCTGACAGTAGCTATCCTGCTTATAGGTATGTAGAGCTCTGCACGAAAATTGTATGCTTATACACGTGTTGCTACATGCACAATAAAAACCAGTGAAACAAGACAAAAACATTTTCACTAAGATGTTGAAGGACGTAGAAATGGAAGTGCCAAAAAGCATAGAAACAAGGTGCATCATGCAGGCAAAGGCAGGGGATAGCATGCAACAATGATAATATATGTAACCCCATATTCCTACATCTGTAAATACTAAAAGGCATTACAAAGAGCAGATGATGGTCCAGTACTGCCACAACCCTTTGTGTATGATGACAAGAGGGAATTCCCCAGGTACACATACTCTACAAGTGTTCCTGTATCTATCAAGACCTTTGTATAGTAAGTATGTAAATACACCACTAAAATGACATACTGATATTGGTCAAACAGCCAATTTGTTCATCTTCATTATCATCATCATCATCTTTTTCTTCTTCTAATTTAGTTCCACATTTGACACATGTACTTATCTTGATTTTACATGAATCTGATCCTTTTCCTTGCATGCATGATCTTTAACCAACATAATCATTGTATCTTCCCACCCAATTGTTTATCAAAAAGCTTCCTTATTTGCACTTTCTATTTATACATGATTGTGCATTACATGTTTCATATGCATACGTACATATCAGAGAGTCGGTAGACTCTCTATGTAGGGATGGCGCCGACACGCCCATTAAGCCTTAACAAAAGTAACGGCTCAGAACTCTCGAACGTAGCAGCTATGAGCCCTTTCAGACACGTAACATGGCCTACGAGTGTTTTTATACACAATAAGACTCTCAAAGGTGGTAAAATACACCGCTACAATGGTATACGTGAAATTGCTAAAACCCCGATTTCTCCATCTTCTTCTTCTTCTTCTTCTTCTTCTTCAAACGGCCTAGCACAAAATATGTACACATATTTATCTTGATTTTTGTACCAAAAGGCTTCTTATTCCCGTGGGCAGTGCCTTTTATCAACGGAATCTTTGTAGGGCCCCTCTTCGACGAGTAAAGCTACGATATACTAGCACTTCCATGTAGTTGAACGCCATTTCCTCGTTATTACTCACGTGCGTTTCACATGACCACGAGCAGCAAAATGGGTGGGGCTCGCACACACGCAAAGAGCATTGTATTTGCAAGCGAGTCTACAATGAAAAAGCAGTGAGACAAGGGAGTAAAAACATTTCCATTAAATGTTGAAGGATGTAGGGATGGCAGTACCAAAAAGTAGGAAAACAAGTGCAGTATATATGCAGCAAGACAGGGGATGAGGGCATGCAACAATACTAACATGCGTAACCCCCCTACATCTTTATTATGGGGTTATGCATGTTAGTATTGTTGCATGCCCTCATCCCCTGTCTTGCTGCATATATACTGCACTTGTTTTCCTACCTTTTGGTACTGCCATCCCTACATCCTTCAACATTTAATGGAAATGTTTTTACTCCCTTGTAAAATGAGAGGCTCAAGCACACAAGTGTAGGAAAGGGTGGGGTCGAGCCTATGCATTCAGCTACACAATGAAAAAGTGGCAAAAGTGTAAGCATAATGAATCATGTGGGGATGGAAGAGGAATGTCCAGAAATGGATAATCCCAATTACAATGTATGACAACCATGACTATACCCCTAGCCTTAGCCCTAGCCCTAACCTCACCTACCTGGGGAATTCATAACTGGTGTCATAACTGGTGTCATAACTGATGTCATAACTGGTGTCATAACTGGGTACATACACAAAGGGTTGGGGTAGTACTGGACACTCCTCTGTCATTTATAATTACCTTATTTGACAAGTCAACAGTAGCGTGAGCCTTCACTAGAATGCTGACAATTTCACTGTGACCTTTCTCAGCAGCACATTTAAGTGGAGTGTTTCCCTCCTATATTTGTGTAGAAATAAACAATTGTCACTTGTGTACATTAGCAGATCACACTGTGGCTAACGCTTAACAAACAATTTGTCCTTTGAGGTATACACACATGACATAGAAAGAGAAAGAGATGTTCCAGTCTACAGTGTGTATTGGGAGTAAGCACAAATAACGTCCGGCTCATTTATAGAACATGAAAGAGGATGGACATACTGAACATATGGAGGCTATCATGTGACCAGTATAATGAATACGTTAATGTACAGATGGTCTACACTGATTGGGTCACAGAGACTGTGCCCTGTACAGTGTAGCTACATACATCCTTAACCTCACCAAGGACGACAGGGAAATACTTGAACTTATGATCAGCTCACTAGATATAATACCGAGATATCAAATTACATGTGAGACGTGACCATGTGGAAAATGTTAGTATTTGGAGACGTGGTCAATGTACATAATTATCATATACATAACCATATGCTCTGAATAGAGTACAGAAAGTCTGCATAACAATTATCTGCTCTCTGGAGATGAATTGTGTGATAGTGTAAGGTTTGTGCTCTGTGTTTGTACTGTATTGAGGATAGATGGTCCATGTGGGTGGTGAGAGTTGATGCACCATCAAAGATCTTTAAGCCAAATTCCCAGGTCTCAAGACTGGGCATGTGGACCATCTTTACCTCAAGCTGTTGAAGCTAGATTTTTTCTATATTTTTCAAAGCTTTTGAAGCTTTAAATATTTCTAAGCTGTGGAAGCTAAACATATATTTATCTAAGCTGTTACAGATAAAAACATAGATTTCTCTAAGCTGCTGAAACTGTTATTTTTCTAAGCTGTTGAAGCTGGCGTGTGTGCGTGTATGTATGTATGAGTGTGTGTCTGCATTTTTGTGTATATATGTACATAGAATTCCTTTCTGAACTCTGTTCCTCTACTACTTCTTTCTTTCTTTCTTTTATCTAAGTAGTGCTCTATGCACGTGATTGTTCATGTACATGACGTAGCTACAGTAACTATAGTTCCTGTATATAACCACAAAGCACTGTGAAAGAAAAGTGGAGATGACAATATCATGATACAGAAATAGTATTGTGAGGTCAATAGAGTGTATGTATATAGGTGATAGGGATGATGATGGAATTCAACAATGCATGGAAAACACCAGTTGATAAACACAACGGCTCATAATGCCTACTAGTGAAAAAGGATGTAAAGAGGGGTTACAACATGTTATCATTGTTGCATGTCCACCTCTGCCTTTGCCTTCATCCTGCTCTTTATTTTTCATACCATCATCAACTGCCTGCGTTTGCTGTATCTTGTTGCTATATATGTTTTTGGAACTGTCGTACTTACATTATAGAATCAAGCCTATAGTGTAGTCCGAAGTCCAGTTCAAAGTGCTTATGTACACATGTACATGTACTTCAAAGTGCTTATGTACATATGTAGTACTACAGCACAGAGTAAAGACAAATCAGAAACTAGTCATGCAAGCACAATGACAGATTGGTTTCAGTGTGAGGATTTCACATGGACCTTACTCAGTTCACTGTCCAACCATTAACCCCTATTGTTGGCTTGGTAAAGGATCTAAATGTTACATGGCTACAAGATTACATTTATACTGCAACCATCACAATCCTGCAAGTGGATTTACAACATACCAATACTTAATTGATACTTGTACTGAAGATGTCTACAACTACAGAACTATACCAGCAGCTGTAGAGGTAACTACAGAACTATACCAGCAGCTGTAGAGGTAACTACAGAACTATACCAGCAGCTGTAGAGGTAACTACAGAACTATACCAGCAGCTGTAGAGGTAACTACAGAACTATACCAGCAGCTGTAGAGGTAACTACAGAACTATACCAGCAGCTGTAGAGGTAACTACAGAACTATACCAGTATCTGTAGAGGCTAGTTAGAGGCAACGTCTAGTTGTTACTTAAAAAAGCAAAAATGGCCTCATTGAGCACCATAATTTTTTTCACCATCATCAAATTGAGGGTATATAGTTTTCTGAGTATCAACAGACTTTTGCTGGCAGAGCTCTAACTAACTCAAGTGCACTTGATGATGATTTAGTTGCAACATAGAATTACTACACACTATAGCCTCCATCATGCTATCAGTTTTACAGTCAACAGACACTGGGCATACAATACAATGGTAAATCTATGATCACTTGATCTTCTTTAGACCTTTAATATTTTCATCCATCAAGAATGACCCCAAAACATTTAGGGCCTAAGGCCAGTACAAATTGACTACAACTACTGACCAACAATTACATGTAGCTTTGTTAGTAGTGGTCTTGTACACAAGTATGTTTACATCACCATACAGGAACAACATCATCAGCTGTAGACTTACTTTACTTCACCTCCAATGAGTGCGCAAGACACCATTAATTTTCTTAAGTTGTACATGGGTGAAATGGTCATAAATTACTAATGCGTTTTTTGTGTTACTGCTGCATGCCATCATCCTTGCCTTAGCTACCTCTCATAGAATTACTCTAACACCCAAAACAGTTTGAGAATTGTCACTTTGTGCATGTGTGTGCATGTGCGTTTGAAAGTATAATTGTCAAGGTAAGTACTCGGGGGGTACTTTGAGCTGCAATTATAATGTGTGTTATGTTGACAATAGATACTGAGGACACAGTCAATGGAGGCCAAAAGGACACAACTCACTAGTTCTATATCAACGTGGCACACGCACTGGTTCAGAAGATCTGAAACTAAACTACAAGTTAGAATGGTCAAAGTCCTATGAGCATACATTGTCTTATCATGACACCCGGCACAGTAAGTCTCTATTCAAATCTTTAATATCAGATGATATTTAAAGCACTCTCTACACCAATAGCCACTTAGCACTCACATTGGCCTATGCTAGTTTCCAGCTTAATAAACCTGTGTTGATCACTTGCTCTTCAAATTATAAAGTAGGTTTCATAGTGATCTGGTTTTGGTTCTTCAGCTGTAGATATACTAACCACAATTTCTTGATTGAGGTTTTATCTTGACCACATCATTATCTACAAAACTAACAGTTATGACTTATGAGGCCTGTACAGAACATTTGTTACTTTATGGAATAATGTTTTGCACTACTACTTATACATGACTATCACTAAGTACTCTATACGGGCACTGTTAGCAATGACAGTTCTGATTTAGCACGTAAACTAACAAAATGCACGCAGGAGAAAGGCCAATATCAAGAGAGTAGTAGTGGAGAGGTTGGTCACGTTCTGTATTTGCTACAATACTAACTACAAAATACTAGAAACAAAGCTAGCATGGTATACAGCAACAGACCTTGGTGTTACCCCTCCACTGACGTCACTCCCTCCAGCACATAACGTCGCTGCCACACAGACTATTGCGTTTGTCTTTGGTTCACAGGACACTCCACAGACTGTGAGAAGTAGCTTCATTGCCGACACAGAGACTCAAGAGATGGCTTATGATACACACGTCACCAGCTCAACCACTCAAGCATGCGCATACGTTGTCAATTAACTTGTGCACACACCCGAGTCAGCAAAAAACGTTGGTGCCGTAGGATGCCACAGAGCAGAGGCAGAGAACCTGGAGGGGCGGGAGGGGGTGGCTTGAGCCCCCCACTTTTTGATAAGGAGGGCTGAGCTCCCCTAACATTTGAGGTTGTCAATGGGTCAAATGAAGAACGTATTAAAATTCTAATAGCCTATCATATGTATTCAGAATGTTAATTGATAAACTAGTAGCATTGTTGGCGAGCGGGAGTGTGCACGCAAAATTAGAAGCACGTACGTATATACGGTATGGACAGTGCGGGTTACATAGAGAGGTAATCGCCCGTTCACATCACTAGGAAAGCTCGCTCCGCTCGCCAAATTAAGCTCCCCACTTTTTTGATCGCCGAGCCCCCCCCCCCACCCCCCCTCCCTCCCACTTTTGATACGCTGTTTCTGTCTCTGTGTCACCTCAAAATGGTGCCATAACTTCTGAAAAAGGCGTCTATAGCAAATTCTATTATTCCTCACATACATCTTCTCTAGAAAGCCTTAGTAATAACTACTCAGCTAGTTGTCTTTCCTGCTGATGCCATTAGTATAGTAATCTGTTGCGAGTAGCGCCGAAGTCATTGGTACCACCGTTACAACTGAGCATGCAATTTTACTATATAGCTACCTCCGAGAAATTGTCGAACAGCACTGCTGGTCCGTGGCCCCCACTCCTTTCACCCAGCTTTGGTAGGCGGAGTACATTTTCATGCATACACGCTTGACTAAACCTATGCAGCTACAGCATCAAAACCTCCCTGGTATATAAAAGTAGCGAGCGTATGTTCTACAGCAGCTGAACCTGGTCATTGGACATGCGAGCGTGCACATGCATATGAGAATACTTCAACGTAGCCACGCGGCCACGGCGTTCGCAGCGAAATCTTGTCTACCCGCTTGGTGTTTTTTATTCATTTGTTTTAATAATCGTGCACAACTATCAGACGACTCTGGGCTACGCTATATCGCGTACCGGTGCATGGGCTGAATATGCGTGACAGCGAACGCAACTAGCCTACTTCACTATCTCGGATAAAAATCATAGCACACATTATTTCCTGTATGGACCACCAAAAAGTGGTGGGGCAAATGCCCTACCTGCCCCACCATCTCCGCCGGCCCTGATGTAGTATATTTCTGGACCAGACCATGCACGTATGAAATCAAGCACGAATTCAGCAAGCATTTGCCTGTGATCCTTTAAGAAAGTGTCTCAGCATCCCCAGCTAGTTAAAATGTTACAAGCACTTTGCTAATTATATCAGTGATAAAACAACTTTTTTTCAGTGTGAATTATTACTCTAAAGTGAACTTCTGTTTTGCCAAATTTGAAGATGATCAGTGCATGAGAATTGACCAGAAATGTTCCAGATTGACTCAGTCTCATGTAGCATAGTTGCAAAAGTTATCACGGAAACTGACTTCTTTAAATCTTGTGCCATACAGTCATGGGAACTGGCTCCTTTACACATACATACGTAAACATCCGACTCAGCAATATAAGGAGCTTGGCAATAATTACAGAAATATGCAAACTGGATAGGGTAGCACAAGCTAATGTTGTCATGGCAGGATTTAGCTAACTGATGCCATACATATTGTCATTAGAGAATATCATCCTACTTGGAGGCTCTGGAGTCAGAGAAGATTAAAATTTTAATTTCTTTCTATGGTTGCATTCAGATGAAAGTTACTTTTGATGGAAAAGGAATTTCTCAACCTGACAATGACCACGAAGACACAGAATCTGAATGGAAACTCTTTCAGTGAGTTATATTTGTAAGTCACAGAGGGAGCTCTTTACAGCAGGTTTTGTTTGTATTGCTAGGAACCACTGATTAACCATCAGCGCGCATGCACAGCGAGAGTTACGGTACTTGGTCGTGTACGTCCGTCAGTCTGTCTATCCGTCTGGTAAGTCACATCTCACTTCTGGAGCATCTATTCATCCTGAAAATACAGACTCAGTGGGCAACAGAGGTCAAAAAAATGTTTTTTTTAAACCGCTCTGTTCAAGAGTTATGGCGTGAAACACAAGCGAAAGAGCTAATTAGATCTAGTGAAAAACTAAACACGATTACACTAGCCAAGAAACAAACTGATTATCACATCAAACGTTTCGGGAGCTATACAGCAACCATCATCAGTGAAATATGAACAGAACCTAAGAAAGACAAGACACAAAGAGTTGTATAAGGTTGTCATATTCAGGAGGGAGTGTGCCAATGTCCCTATTCAGGACACTGGTAGAAGTCCTGATTAAAATAGCCTCCTTGACCAATCTATAGTGATAATCTGGGCAACTAGACAAGATGGAGACACTCTGCCAATCAACTGGGTGTCCTTCAGTCCAGGCGTGCTCAGCAAGAGCCGACGAGTTGAAATCAGCATCTCTCTTGTGCTCACCAAGGCATTGACAGAGTCTGCGTCCAGTCTGGCCGATGTACGCAGCAGGACATGCAGCACAGGGGATCTTGTATACCACACCTGACTTCTGAAGGTCTGGGGTTTGGTCTTTCTTCTCTTCTCCGACTTACCAGCTCTCTAAACACTTATCTATAATCTTAGCCCCCCTCATTGGAAACTCAGCCTCACATGTTCAAAACTCCACTAAGTTTTCGTCCTTCGTGGCTTCGCAGATCCTGAGTCCTGATGATGTTTTGGTCTCGTTTGACGTAGTGTCTATTTTCACCAATGTCCCTGTCAACCTGGCTATTGATGTTACATATCCTCGCCCAAAGACCAAACCCCAGACCTTACAGTTATAGGAACACCATTGTTTCTCGCATTCCATCCAGTACACAGATTTGTGATAGCTGTATTCACACTTTCTTTGTGTTCCTATAACTGACTAAATGAATACCTTGGCAATACTCTGTTTAGATAAGGCTATTTATATAGGGTTAATGCACTGGTGGTTTTAATAGCCGTGACGGGGAGGTTGCTCTAGTATCGCCTGCTAATAATTCGAATGAATATAGTGACTTTGTGTACTTATTCTAGTATTAGTGACTACTTACTGTAAGGGCATCAGAAAGGACTTAATCTAACACGGATATTACGTACATGTACATATGCACTGACTACACGCCGTACACATGAGTAGTTTGTTATGAAACTCAGACACGCCCTGTTTGTACAAATGTATGTGCCAAATCTGCACATGCCATTAACGAAGGCTGTATGTCTGACGTCATCAGCTTCCAATCGTGAAAAAAGCTACGTGTCTCTAATATCTATCGCATGTGTTTACCAATCGAAATTTGCTTCCACCACCCCTGGTGTAAGGTTATTATATCAGTCGTATTTAGACAAGCAGATTTAGAATTATTTAGGAGCCTCATCACCAGACCCTCTACATATGTATATCCAACAGCTGTGTATGGTTGAACCTGCTCATTAGATAAGAATCATGCACACACTTCAACGTAAATTTAACGACACCAAAGAGCATTACGCAGTGTGGAAGCAAAGGCTCTACTGGTCAGGTACATTGTGTGATTGTGAACACAGCTACCCTAGTTCACTATCATAGATAAATCATAGCACATGTCATTTCCTGTATGGACCACCAAAAAGTGGTAGGGTAAATGCCCTGTCCCACTGCCTCTGCAAGCCTTGGGTTATCATGTTGGCATGCAGCAACATTAAGGTAGAAAGGAGAGGAGAGGAACTATCTATCACCTCAGGTAGTCAAGATGGAACATAGAGAATATTAACATACCCAATTCAGCAGTGAACACACATGACAGCTACATGTAGATATCAGTAGAGTAAAGAAGTGGTCACATATTCTTATATGCCTAGACATACCATGGAGAGTCAAGTGGGACAATGTACTAACTGGCAACCAGACTCTGTCATCAATATCACTTGCTACATATAAATCTACTGAACACATCATGATGTAACGTAGCAAAGTTCCTAAAAGTTAAACATGTACGTACATGTTATAAACTACAGCAATGACACCAGCAGCTGTAGAAGCTATGTCTATACTGTATGTGGATACAGTAGTTGTGGGCTTACAACAAATTGGGCTGTACTTGTACATGAATGTACATGTACGAGTACAGCCTAATTACTGCTATATAGGAGGTCCATATACAACTTCTAGGTGATTCCAAAGCACCTCTTCAGTCACTTTTGCACTACTACTAAACCTTTCACCCCCACAGTATCAAGAACAGTTAGTAGCCTACATGGCAACACTTCTTTGCTAGCACAGCTCTAAAACTCAAGAGTGGTCAGTTATTGATGGTTCAAAACACAGCAGTCAACTCAACCTCTGGAGACTATAGTCTGGACTATGGACTGGACTGCAGATATTGTCAGAGGTATCTAATCTTATGACATTGGAAAATTAACCACAGAGGCTGAAAGAAATATATCACGAGAATAACACATGTGGACTTTGTGTATTTTAAAACAGTTTCTCTATGCAGTTTATATGTTTTTGTTGAAGTTGCTGGTATGGCCTTCTTGACAGGATGGTTTCACAGTTAACAACTTATGCAGGTACATCATTAATGTCCAAGTTTGCCTTCATAATGACTTCATTACTTTTGCCTTCATAATGACTTCATCATATTATAATCATATTCAACATCATGGGAGATAGGGTACATTGTAAGGGAATTTCCCTAAAGGCAACCTGGACACCACTCAGTGTTTCACTAAAATATTGATGGATGTAGGGATTGAAGTGCCAAAAAGCAGAGACACGAGGTTAAAGTCCAGCATGCATGCAAGCAAAGGCAGGGGATGATAGCATGCAACAATCAGTAACCCCTTTAGTATTTACAGATGTAGGATATGGGGTTATGCATGTTATGATTGGTGACGCTTCACTGCCTGTTTGAATGGAAGAAGAAAGGAGAAGAAGAAAAAGAAGATGATGATTTTACAATTTTCCAAGAATCACTGAATTTCTATATCTTATGTACTTTGAGAGAATTATAGTGTATAGACACACTCTTATAGCAGGCTGTTGGTCTGAAAGGCTTAAAACATCCATGTTCAGGAGTTCTGAGCCATTATTTTTGTTAAGGCTAATGGTGTGTTGGCAATTGCCCCCCCCCCCCCCCCCCCCCCCCCCCAACATTCCAGTAGTGGGCCCAATAAATAGGAGCTATAACGACAGAATGTGTATTGCTGCTGCTTCATGCATTTCCATATACTACTATGCGCACAGATAACAGCTATGTATAAGTAGCCACACCGTTTAATGCATACCAGTGAAGCGTGGCAAAATGAGTAACGAGCACACGTACACGTAGATAAACTGAATCTCGCGACTCAACTCCAAACTACTTCTGCTGCCTCCTCTAAATTATAAGCAACTTCAACAAAACATATATTAACCACTGAGTCACACTTCTCTAAATCCTAGGCTCTTGGTTTCACTTATTCCTGTATGCCACTGTAATGGTAAGTATACTACATCCATACTTACTGTGGTGGCTAGATTTGGGGTCTGCTCCATTTCTGAGGAGAACTTCCACTGTACTGGTATGGCCTTCTTGACAGGATGGTTTCACTCCACTGGCCATATAGAGTGGAGTGAAACCATCCTGTATAGTAAAGAAGACAGAATGTCACCATAGCCACTACCTACTTGAACCTTTAATTGACATCACTTATGGAGCATCTACATTATTACAGAAACAACTCTAAAGGCTGTCTGATATATCAAAGAGTCATCGCCCTCAACAACAATATACTTCCATTTATTAGGCGTACACATCACTAGAAGAGTAAACACACAAAATCATGTACCAATATGTTGGGGTCACTTGGTATGAAATGTTAGGACACATAACAAACTTTGCATGCTGCCCTTCCAACAGTACTACATGTATGTAGGTGTCAAATATGCATGGTTGGCCTATTTATTATCTCTTCATATTTTCAAGACATACGTACTTCATAAAGACAATTACAGTGGGAGTGTATGGCTTCACTAACTAGGGGAAACTACCAACTACATCACCAGAATTGTTTATGACATTACAGATTCCCCTTGCAAACTCAGTGTTGAGTGTTGATTTCACATACATGAATATCACTTGTGTTCTGTGGGTTAATTATATACACCTTGTATTTCATGCCATACACATTATGAGCCTGAGGCCCACCCCCTAACTATTACAGTACTAAACTAAAGGAAAACAGAAGGTTTGTTATTGATCTAGCTTTCGTTTGTGGACATTTAATACCTTTATCTGAAAGGAGACTTACTCTGACCACAGCATTACCTACATGTATGCTATATCACCAACTACAAGCTGTGGTAATAGCAAGTAATCATGTCACTCACTTATCATACTGTATAGATGGATGTATCTAGCTATACCAAGTACATACATGTAACTGTGCCACTGCTGCACAGTTAGTAAAATAGCTTTGCTGCACAGTTTAGCTTTTTAATGACTACTATCCACTGCTGCTAACAGAAAATAAACAGCATATGTATGATTAGGACAAGAACCAGAAATATATGCACATTATACAGGCATGAATGTTGCACTATTACTTCAGCTTAGCCAGAAAAAGAGTATTGTTGCAAGGATTTCACATACACATACATGTATGTCACTCCTGTCATTCTCTTGGACTATCCATGTCTTACTCACTAAACCTAATACCTCCGAAGTGCCTGAGGACTGACTGAAATGTGTACATATGTAGAGATCACCTACCAAGTAGAGGTAGAGGATATGAGGCTGTGTAAATCAATATCATACATTAAGCTGTACATGACAGACTTGTACCACTGAACTGAACTTTACTCAAATCAACCTTCAACAAAACTAATCACTTCTATAGCTAATTGTCATCCTGGATGAGAATCTGGGACTTCACTGTAGATAAAGGGAAAGGGGAACTTGTGTTATGCAACAGGGACTATAGCCACCCTTGTTTTTGAGAGACACAATGTACTCAGAGCTCCCCAATGTGGATGTTATAAGCCTTATCAGACACACAACCTGCTCTGCAAGTGCTTCTGTACATTAAAATACTCCCAGAGTACATAAAATACACAGCAACCAAAAACACCAAATTGTTCATCATCTTAATCTCCTTCTTTCTTCTAATTCACTTTAAATGGCCTATTACTCTTTCACAAAACACTTTTATACTGAAGAAAAACTTTTATACCGAAGCCTACATGACCCTTGATTAACAAAATGTACATGTACCTGCTCCAAATGTAGTCAAACTCAACAACGCAAAATCCCTTCTTATAATAATCTGCTCCGGGTCGGTACGCTTACCCTCTGAGAAGTAGTCAGACAGACAGACAGACAGACACAGACTAACTACAGTAACCCTCGCTGGGCATGCATGCTGAGGGTTAAAAATTAATGAATATCCTAAAGAGTACCAGGGTAGCTATGACATGTGTAACCCACATCTGTAAATAGTGAAGGGGTTAAACGTGCTATTATTGCTAATCATGGGCTAAACATCATTGTTTGTGTTAACTGAACTCACACAGCCACAAACCTCACGAATCTGACCACAACATGAGGTGATCATATATATGGCATATCATTACGACAGTAGGTATTACACACTTGCACACCTGAACTAAGCTGCACTTACTACACACGCACTACACACTTACTACACACATGTGCTGCAGCTATATATAAACTCCTATTGTTGACTCAGTACAAGAAGGATCTAAATCTTAGATGTGGAGATTACTTCGACAACAACCACCACAATCTTACAAGTGGATTACCACGTACCATACTTGTATTACAGCTACAGCAATGACACCAGCAGCAGTAGAGGCTATGTCTACACTGTAGGTGTACGCAATAGTTGTTGGCTTACAACAAATTGGGCTGTACTCAGGTGTATGTATATACACAGAAGTAATCACTGCTAGGAGGTTAACTTCTAGAGGTTGCCCAAACATGCCTATTTGGACACTATTAAATATTTCATCCCATAAAATCAAGAGCAGTGAGTAGCCTACACAGCAATAGTCCTTTGCTGGTGGCACAGTTTTAAAATTCAGAGCGGTTGATTTTCAATGTTTCAAAATGAGGCGGTCAAATGAATCTCTGGTATTCATTGTTACACCAAAACTTACATGTAGCACAAAATGACACTTATTAATAGCATACAGTGAACTTGATTTGATAAAGTATTACCATGAGTATTGCATAACATCTTTGTATGGGTCAAAGGTCATAAAACCTGTGGCGGTATTTTTGAAAAAGGTGCATGTGTAGTTTATTCTAATCCAGGTATCAGTACTAGGTGAAATGCCTCTACATTGTGAGTGAGAGAGGGAATTCACTAATGACACGTAAAGGAAATATATATCAAGATACACTATGAGCTGATACAGTCATGTATACAAACACACACACACACACACACACACACACACACACACACACACACACACACACACACACACACACACACACACACACACACACACACACACACACACACACACACACACACACACACACACACACACACACACCAGGTTGTCCTTTAATTAATGCACACCTTCAGGTGAATATATGTCTGCATACAGCTCAACACTCCATGTTCATGTATCCATGTTCATCATCCGCAGCAAACACGGTTCACAAAAATTGGTAATTTGCCTATTTCCTTCAACAACACACTTCTTTCTGCTCCAGACGTTAACTGTGCCGAGCACTAATGCTGCTTCTGAATATCTCCACATTTGGTACTCTTAACAGCCATAGTTTATAAGAAAACTTGTTTACAGACAGAGACAGAGAGACAGACAGAAACACACACAGACTAACTACAATAACCCTCCCACACATGTGTGAGGATTAACAAGCACAAATAATGTCACTCTGCCAAAGAGGATAGAAACAAACATCATGTCAGGACATATTTGAGATATCCCTCACTTATCAAAGGAAATCACACAGTACGGTAGTACTGTGTATATAGGGATTGCTATGGTCTATTCCCATTGAAAACCATATATAAGCATTTTGTTCATTTTAACTTTCAATTTGAAGTTGATTTCACTTTTAATGATATCAAGGTGAAGAATATGTGAAAAATAACCATGAAACAAAAAATAGTTGATCTGTGATGTAAGATAAGCGTAATATCTCAAAAAGTGCTTTTCACAATTTTGCCATGTTCTTCATCTTATTCTTCTTCTTCTTCTTCTTCTTCTTCTTGAAGAAGCGTAACTCAATAACCATAAAATCAATGAAATTGAATCTTTGCATGTGAAAATGTATCATTACGTACTGGGGAATAGAGGCATAATTTTGTCGTTAACCCTTGTAGTTCATGTACTACTGATCGTTATCTCTCCCAGCAATGTATTATGAATGAGGATAACTAATGAGCAAAACTCAGCAACCATGGTAACCATCAACCTGAAAGTTAGCATGTGTAGAGATATCATCGCTAATAGCAACATGACAAAAGCATATTTTATTAACCCTTGTGATTCTTGTAATAATGATGTTAACACTCCTATACATGTACATATATATAGCGATTACGTAATTCATTTTGAATGTACGTGCATAGTACATAAGTTTTAATAGTTAGCTTGCGTCATACAAGAAAACGATCACGTCATGAGACAAGACTCATTAATGACGTCATTTACACCAGCCGCGCATGCGCAAAAGCTTAGCAACTAGCGCGTAACAACTAGGCACGGAGTGAACTGGCTGATAGAGAACGTGTTGACGATTGGTAAAGCAACTAGCACTTAGTACTACATAAGCAAAACAGAGATGTGTTGACGATTCTTGTGGTACTCTCACTGTCAGAACACTGCACACGCGTACAGTGCTCTGCCTCTACGTATGTACCTCGGTAAGCTTTATATATCATAGATACCATATAGTACCTATGCTTATATACCGTCTGCTGGAGAAACGGCACGCTATTCTACCACGATACTATATACCACCAAGCCAAAGCGCTGGTGACTGATAGTACGTTGCTAGCAGGTTTGCTTATAGACCAAAGTGTACGCAGCTGCTGCTTGCAACCAAACCACGCCCTCAGTACTAATCACGCATTTATACAGTAGCTCAATACTTGGTCAGATGTTTATGGATACGGAGAGCACATGCTAGGGAGAATTATTGCTTACAATAGTAAAAAAATGACAAGAGACAAGTAAATAAAAAACTTAGGAAATTTGAAGTGTAATATAGGGATTGCATAAAAATGAACAGAGACAAGATCGGGACACAGACATGCTATATACATCAATGTACTACAAGGTATGTTGATGTACATAGCATGTCTGTGTCCCAATCTTGTCTCTGTTCATTTTTATGCAATCCCTATATTACACTTCAAATTTCCTAAATTTTTTATTTACTTGTTATACTGAAGCCTGGTGATATCCCTTAAAAAAATCATGAAACAGAAAATTACGGCAATTTAATCAAGGAAGGTTACTCATGTTACTGTTACAAACTATCATAATCAGCATAGATGCTTGATGATGACAATATTTTAGCTCAGAATGACACAGTTTGGAGTGGAGGAAGGCCTCTGTTTATCTGACTGGCTGGTCATACTGCCTTGTGCTATTCATTTAAATTTGTTATTGCAAATTTTTAGGTATATATATATTTTGGTTGTTTATTGTGCATACGTACTTGTAATGGTTTCATGTGCAGCATAAAGAAGGTAGGGCCTGCACATGTACACAAAAAGGGCAGTTCTATAATTAAAAAAAAACAGCATAACAAGTGTTATTAAAAATTCATTAAAATGTTGGATGTAGGAATAACAATAGGTATACAACGGGGGTAGAACTCTGCATGAAAGTCAGTAGGTTTATATGTTTTGCTACACACAGCAAAAAATACCTTTTCTCATACTTCCTCCTGCCTGTCACTTCACACAAAACCATACCACAATGGCTCAAAACATCCCAAACCACTCCCAAAAAGACATCACCAACAATAACATTCACTACAGAATTGGCAGGTCAATTGTGAGCATTACCAACTTGAAGATATGGTGTCCATTAACAAATGCTCTATTTCATAAAGACTGACACTCTGGAGTCAACACTCATAAACATGAATGTGGAATCACCTCTTTGAATACTTTATAAGCACATATATGTATTTCCTTGGATTATGCTTAAGAGAACACATACACGTACCTATTGACCAGAGTCTACGGTATGGAGTGTGACAAACATGACCAATACTCTAACACACACATTTATGATAGCTACGTAAACAGATGAATACAGTATAAAGGAATTTAAATTAATGAATTAATGGCCACTTGTTCTCATTACACAATGCACTATCTGGCCGGCAGACTCTTGTCAACCAATACCGTGGGGTCTATGCTTTAATTTACTAAACATATTGTGATGTTACCTAGCAAAGTATAAATCCAGCAAGACATAGGATGATGGTATGAAATGATAAATAATTGAGGACATGAAAAGTAAGCTTTACAGGAGAATGTACATGACTTTAATCATCCATGAGATGCTTAGAAAGAAAGGCAAGGCAACACAACACAACAGAAAGACAACAAAACTCGCCCAAGACAGTTATGTTTCAAAGAAAAATTAGCTGCCTCTGGTGGAACTCGAACCAACAAGCATCCACTTTCTATGTGACACTCTTACCTACTGAGCTACCAAGGCAGCTCAGCTGGTTGGACTCCAATCGCATGTACAATACAACATGTACATACGTATGCACTACACTCTAGATTATGGCCTCTATTCTTGATTGGATTATAGACTTTGTATGCACAGTAGGCACAAGATTAACCATAGAGAAACTGTAGATAGCTACGCAAGGAATATATGGATGTGCCTGTGGACTTATAGTTAAGTTAGATATCTCCATGTTAGTTCAGTATTACCAGTATTTCATATAGGATAAATTTGCTCACACAGCCACAAACCTCACCAAAATCATGAGACATGCACAAGGTGATGATGATATGGCATATTATTACAACAGTAGGTAGGTACAGTCATGGCACTCCACCAGCTAAACCATAATTACAAAACACTGCATACATTTACTACAGATTTACACAATAAGCACACCCTATACATTTCTAAAACTTACGTACATTTTAAGCCATGTTGAGACTACAGCAAAGTCTCAAGACAAATCAGAAACTTGTCATGTAAGCAAAATGAGAGATTGGTGTTTCTACCAGTGTGAGGATTTCACATGGACCTCACTGTCCATTAACCCCTATTGTTGGCTGAGTAAATACTACATAGCTATGAGATCACATGTATAACCATCACTGTTACTCTGCATACCAACACTCCATACTTGTACTGAAGATGTCTACAACTACAAAACTATACTAGCCGCTGTAGAGGTAACTACAGAACTATACCAGCAGCTGTAGAGGTAACTACAGAACTATACCAGCAGCTGTAGAGGCTATCTATATCTATAGTTAGGAGCCTCCTAAACAACTTCTAGATGTTGGCCAAAAGAGAAATTTGTATCAAAGTTGGTGAAGGAACTCTTCACTGCTGAAGAGCGAATGGTATGCAATGTTAAAGGAGTAATGGGAAAAAAGAAACTTGATTAACAGAAGATGAAGTACATTCGAGCAGTGACATTTGAGAATTACCCTTGTGGAGTGAATGAGCAGAAGGCTGCATGGAGCAAATGTGTGAAAGCAATAAGACAGTGCTAGCAGAGCACTTTGCCGACTAAGTCCAATAGTGAAAAGAAAACAAAATATATATTCATAGTGTACTTTCCTACTCATTATAATATTATATAGGTGTTTACATTTCTACATGATTACATTCCTACTTATTATAGGTGTTTACATGTCTACATGTTTGGCCACTCATAATTGCGCATGCTTGTACGTACAGTAGGAACGTGTTCGTCTGGCCGTGTGAATGCATTTAGCATTTTGTGGGAATGTGTTTTGGCGCTGGTGGCTTTGCGTGCAAACGCATTTAGCACTGGAGGCAAACACGATCGTCTCTCCGTACAAACGCACTTTTCTCCGCATGCAGACGCATTTAGCATTGGAGACAAATGCGTGTAAAACGCATACACCTTATACCTTGCATCTGAGCGGTACTGTATGTACCAATATGTTGGGGTCATTTGCTATGAAATGTTAGCACCAGCACCAGCAGCTGTAGAGGTAGGTGTACACAGTAGTTGTGGGCTTACAACATTAGGCTGTACTCAGGTGTACTCAGGTGTACGTACATACACAGAAGTAATCACTGCTAGGAGGTCAACTTCTAGAGGTTGCCCAAACATGAGAAGTGACCTATTTAAAATTTAAAATCAAGAGCAGTGTGTAACCTACAGAGCAACAGTCCTTTGCTGGCACAGCTCTAAAACTCAGAGCAGTCAATTTTCAATGGTTCAAAATGCACCAGTCAATTGACCCCCTGGCATTCATTGGTACACCAAGACTTAGCACAGACCTTACTCAAACGACACTTATTAATGGAATACTGTGAACTTGATTTGATGAATACTTCCAAGTAATATCATGAGCATTGCTTTGTATGGGTCAAAGGTCATAAACTCTGTGGCAGTATTTTTGAAAAAGATGCATGTGTAGTTTATTCTAATCCAGGTATCAGTACTAGGTGAAGTGCCTCAACATTGTGAGTGAGAGAGAGAACTCACTAATGACACGTAGTGGAATTATATATCAAGATACAGTATGTGTTGTTAGTCATGTATACAAACAAGAGTAAAAAAATGTCACACTGACAAAGAGGACATCATGTCAGGACAAATTTGAGAATTCCTGCACTTATGACAGGAAATTATACTGAAGTACAGCAATTTTATGCTAATTAATCACACAGTAAAGTATATAGAGATTACTTGGTCTATCTCCATTGAAAACCATACATAAGGATATTCTTCATTTTCACTTTCAATTTGAAGTTGGTTTCACTTTTAATGATGTCAGGTCAGCACATGTATGCAAAAATTGGTTGATCTGTGATGTGTCATACCTGAAAACATGATTTCCATATATTTGCCATGTTCTTCATCCTCTTCTTTTCCTTCTTGAACAAGCGAAACTCAATAACCATACAATCAATAAACTTGAATCTTTGCATGTGGTAATGTATCATTACATACTGGGAAATAGTCATTAACCCTTGCACATTATGAATGAGGATAACTAATGAGCAAAAAAGCAACCATGGTAACCATCAACCTGAAAGTCAGCATGTGTAGCGATAGCAGTATAACAAAAGCGTTAACCCTTGTGATTCTTGTAATACTGATGTTAACACTCCTCTCAATGCATACATGTAAAATGAATGCACTAAAGTACTGACCACCACATAGTAAATACTATAATTTGCATGAGCATTTTCTGCAGAAAAAAGGCTGACTGCACATATAGCTCTCAACAGAGAGAGTACTGGATCTGTGCAATGGAGTGGTTTCAGAGAAAACCCCACAATTTTTGGACCTCCGTTCTCCGCTGAGTATGTGACAGTATTTTCAGGTCAAACGGATGCTCCAGAGGTGAGATGTGACAGACAAGACAAACAGACACACACAGAGACATGGACAACTACCATAACCCTCCTGTGCATGCACACCGAGGGTTAATTATAATGATTACGTAATTACATTTTGTATGAACGTGGATAGTACATACATGTATGTCGCTTGTTAGAAATGGGTCATATACATGTAGTTAAGTAATTATGCAATACTGGTTAATGATGTCATTACATCTGCCAGGCATATGCAAATGCTAGTGTGTAGCAAAGGTGTTGAGATTCGTAGCAACTAGGGCTTAGCACTACATAAGCAAAAGAGAGATATCTTGACTGTTCTTGTGCTACCCTCAAGGTCAGAACACTGCATACGTGTACAGTGTGTTGGTATATCTGCCAGGCCACTACTTGTCTTCTGGAGAAGCAACACGCTATTCTTCTGCGATACTAGCACCAAGCCAAAGCGCATGTGACCAATAGTGTGTTGCTACCATATTTGCTCATAGTTCTAGTATTTGTAGTTACCAGGTATGTATATAGCATGTCTGTGTCCCAATCTTGTCTCTGTTCATTTTTATGTAATCCCTGTATTACACTTATTTCTTAAATTTTTATTTACTTGTAAAATATACAGGAAGGAAGGTTATTCTTGCAAACTATCATCATAAGTGGATACATGAATCTACATCCATATACATGTAATGTCCCTCAAACTAAATCAATCAAAAAAGGACAAACACAGGAAAGAGTCTATAGGAATGCGGGAAACAGACAGAATCGAGTGTCCGCGTTTTACACCGTCAATACTCCGCGTACGCCCTGCGCAAGTCCGCGCTCACACCACGTAAGTCCGCGGTGGGAACAATCGTAAGCGGGAAGTCCGTTTTTCTTTTGTTCCCAATACGGACTTACACACTGTGAGTACGGACTTGCGCAGTGAGTACGCGGAGTATTGACGGTGTAAAACGTGGACACTCGATCCCGTCTGTTTCCCGCATTCCTATAGGTTTTTTCCTGTGAAAATGCAGAATCACCAATTTTGCCTACTACATGTATATATCATAACCTACTAGCAATAAGCAACAAACAGACATCTACAACTGAGTCACACTTGTCTCAATCCTCACACATAAAGTTCAGTCAGAGACTTAGCAATTCTAGAAAAGATCTAAGGTTACCTCAACATGGGCAGTAAAAAGCAAGACGACAGAGTCAGGGATATAGTTACTACTGCCTCTGTGATTGGTAATGTACTTCCATATACTTACTGTGGCGGCAAGATTGGGGTCTGCTCCATTTCTGAGGAGAACTTCCACTGTACTGGTATGGCCTTCTTGACTGGCCATATAGAGTGGAGTGATACCATCCTACATGGTAGAAAAGACAAGATATGTAATATCCACAAATTATGCTGTTTGTTACTGCTTGTTATTATATGTCAAAGTCATACTAGAGTCAGTAAATAAGGAGTTGGCAGGGATGGGATTGATATATGCACATCAGCCTTAACAAATGTAATGGCTCAGAACGACACACAGCCTGCTCTACAAATGCTTGTATACATTATAATTCCCACAAAGTACGCAAAATATACAGCTACAATGACAGCTACAAATAGTACAAAATCACTTGAGAAATAGTAGAACACCACCAACTGTTTATCACGCTTACTGTGAAACTGCTTTTAGAAATTGCTCTTACTTATTTTACAAAAACACTCTTACTGAAGCGTACCTGATCTTTAATTAACAAAATCTTCATACCTTCTTCCAATGCGGTAACACTCAAGGGCTGCAACCTTACAAGTATTAGTTTTAGATGCGAATTTCTTGTTTCCTAATGTGCACGTGAAGTTTGCTTTGTACAGTGTTCGTTGTCCTACTTTGGCTATGTGTTATACATGTACTTTGTGTCCTTTTCTCTGAACAACTAACTGTTGCAGGCAACTGGAACCTCTGTTGTACTCAGTAGGTAATTCAGCTACACAATGAAAAAGTGGCAAAAGTGTAAGCATAATGAATCATGTGGGGATGGAAGAGGAATGTCCAGAAATGGATAATTCCAATTACAATGTATGACAACCATGACTATAGCTACCCCTAGCCCTAGCCCTAGCCCTAACCTCACCTACCATAACTGGTGTCATAACTGGTGTCATAATTGGTGTCATAACTGGGTACATACACAAAGGTTGGGGTTGTACTGGACACTCCTCTGTCATTTACAATTACCTTATCTGACAAGTCAACAGTAGCGTGAGACTTCACTAGAATGCTGACAATTTCACTGTGACCATTCTCAGCAGCAGTTTTAAGTGGAGTGTTTCCATCCTATATTTGTGTACAAATAAACAATTGATCACAATCACTTGTGTACATTAGCAGACAACACTGTGGCTAAAATCTAACAAAACAATTTATTCTACAAGGTGTTTGAGGCATAAAAATACGATATAAAAAGAGAAAGAGATGTTCCAGTTTACAGTGTGTATTGGGAGTAAGCATATCAAAATAACATCTTTATCATATTTATAGAAAATAAAAGAGCATGAACATTCTGAATATATGGAGGCTATATATCTATCATGTAACAAGTATAATGAATACATTAATGTACAGATAGTCTACACTGATTGGGTCACAGAGACTGTGCCCTGTACAGTGTAGCTACATACGTCCTTAACCTCACCAAGGATGACAGGGCAATACTTGAACTGAGCTCACTAGATATAATACTGAGATACCAAATTACATGTGAGACGTGACCATGTGGAAAATGTTAGTATTTGGAGACGTGGTCAATGTACATAATTATCATATACATAACCATATGCTCTGAATAGAGTACAGAAAGTCTGCATAACAATTATCTGGTCTCTGGAGATGAATTGTGTGACAGCGTAAGGTTTGTGCTCTGTGTTTGTACTGTATTGAGGATAGATGGTCCATGTGGGTGGTGAGAGTTGATGCACCATCAAAGATCTTTAAGCCCCATTCCCAGGTCTCAAGACTGGACATGTGGACCATCTTTACATCGAGCTGTTGAAGCTAGATTTTTGAAGAAATTCTATATTTTTCAAAGCTGTTGAAGCTTTTAATATTTCTAAGCTGTGGAATATATTTTTCTAAGCTGTTACAGATAAAAATATATATTTTTCTAAGCTGCTGAAACTGTTATTTTTCGAAGCTGTTGAAGCTGGCGTGTGTGCATGTATGTATGTATGAGTGTGTGTCTGCATTTGTGAGTATATAGAATTCCTTTCTGTACTCTGTTCGTTTACTACTTCTTTCTTTCTTTCTTTTATCTAAGTAGTGCTCTATGCACGTGATTGTTCATGTACATGCCGTAGCTACAGTAACTATAGTTCCTGTATATAACCACAAAGCACTGTGAAAGAAAAGTGGAGATGACAATATCATGATACAGGAATAGTATTGTGAGGTCAATAGAGTGTATGTATATAGGTGATAGGGATGATGATGGAATTCAACAATGCATGGAAAACACCAGTTGATAAACACAACGGCCCATAATGCCTACTAGTGAAAAAGGATGTAAAGAGGAGTTACAACATGTTATCATTGTTGCATGCCCACCTCTGCCTTTGCCTTCATCCTGCTCTTTATTTTTCATACCATCATCAACTGCCTGCGTTTGCTGTATCTTGTTGCTATATATGTTTTTGGAACTGTCGTCCTTACATTATAGAATCAAGCCTATAGTGTAGTCCGAAGTCCAGTTCAAAGTGCTTATGTACACATGTACATGTACTTCAAAGTGCTTATGTACATATGTAGTACTACAGCACAGTGTCCAAGACAAATCAGAAACTAGTCATGCAAGCACAATGACAGATTGGTTTCAGTGTGACAATTTCACATGGACCTTACTCAGTTCACTGTCCAAACATTAACCCCTATTGTTGGCTCGGTAAAGGATCTAAATGCTACATGGCTACGAGATTACATTTATACTGCAACCATCACAATCCTGCAAGTGGATTTACAACATACCAATACTTAATTGATACTTGTACTGAAGATGTCTACAACTACAGAACTATACCAGCAGCTGTAGAGGTAACTACAGAACTATACCAGCAACTGTAGAGGTAACTACAGAACTATACCAGCAGCTGTAGAGGTAACTACAGAACTATACCAGCAGCTGTAGAGGTAACTACAGAACTATACCAGCAGCTGTAGAGGTAACTACAGAACTATACCAGCAGCTGTAGAGGTAACTACAGAACTATATCAGCAGCTCTAGAGGTAACTACAGAACTATACCAGCAGCCGTAGAGGTAACTACAGAACTATACCAGCAGCTGTGGAGGTAACTACAGAACTATACCAGCAGCTGTAGAGGTAACTACAGAACTATACCAGTATCTGTAGAGGCTAGTGGGGTTCATGTAGTTACAACATAGAATTACTACACACTATAGCCTCCATCATGCTATCATTGTGTCAACAGACACTGGGCATACAATACAATGATAGATCTATGATCACTTGATCTTCTTTAGACCTTTAATATTTTCATCCATCAAGAATGACCCCAAAACATTTAGGGCCTAAGGCCAGTACAAATTGACTACAACTATTGACCCAACAACTACATGTAGCTTTGTTAGTAGTGGTCTTGTACACAAGTATGTTTACATCACCATACAGGAACAACATCATCAGCTGTAGACTTACTTTACTTCACCCCCAATTAGTGCACAAGACACCATTAATTGTCTTAAGTTGCACATGGGTGAAATGGTCATAAATTACTAATGTGTCTTTTTGTGTTACTGCGGCATGCCATTATCCCTGCCTTAGCTACCACTGATAGAATTACTCTAACCCTCACAACAGTTTGAGAATTGTCACTTTGTACATGTGTGTTTAAAAGTATAATTGCCAAGGAAAGTACTTGGGGGTACTTTGAGCTGCAATTTTAATGTGTGTTATGTTGACAATAGATACTGAGGACAGAGTCAATTGAGGTCAAAGGGACACAACTCACTAGTCCTATATCAGCATGGCACATGCACTGGTTCAGAAGATCTGAAACTAAACTACAAGTTAGAATGGTCAAAGTCCTATGAGCATACATTGCCTTACCATGACACCCGGCACAGTAAGTCTCTATCCAAATCTTTAATGTCAGATGATATTTAAAGCACTCTCTACACCAATAGCCACTTAGCACTCACATTGGCCTATGCTAGTTTCCAGCTTAATAAACCTGTGTTGATCACTTGCTCTTCAAATTATAAAGTAGGTTTCAGAGTGATCTGGTTTTGGTTCTTCAGCTGTAGATATACTAACCACAATTTCTTGATTGAGGTTTACCTTGACCACATCATTGTCTACAAAACTAACAGTTATGACTTAGGAGGCCTGTACAGAACATTTGTTACTTGTATGGAATAATGTTTCGCACTACTACTTATACATGACCATCACTAAGTACTCTATACGGGCACTGTTAGCAACCACAGTTCTGATTTAGCAAAACTAACAAAATGCACGCAGGAGACAGGCCAATATCAAGAGAGTAGTAGCGGAGAGGTTGGTCACGTTCTGTATTTGCTACAATACTTAGCAAAATACTAGAAACAAAGCTAGCATGGTATACAGCAACAGACCTTGGCGTTACCCCTCCACTGACGTCATTCCTCTCCAGCACATAACGTCGCTGCCACACAGACTATTGCGCTCGTCTTTGGCTCATAGGACACTCCACAGACTGTGAGAAGTAGCTTCATTACCGACACAGGGACCCAAGAGATGGCTTATGCTACACACGCCATCAGCTCAACCACTCAAGCATGCGCATACGTTGTTAATTAACTTGCGCACACACCCGAGTCAGCAAAAAAACGCGCTGGATTGTTGGCGCCGTAGGATGTCACAGAGCAGAGGCAGAGAACCTGGAGGGGCGGGGGGGGGGTGGCTTGAGCCCCCCACTTTTTGATAAGGGGGGCTGAGCTTCCCTAACATTTGAGGTTGTCAATGGGTCAAATGAAGAACGTCTAATAGCCTATCATATTATGCCGGATGTATTCAGAATGTTAATTGAATAAACTAGTGGAATGCTAAGCACTGTTGACGAGCGGGAGTGAGCACGCAAAATTAGAAGCACGTACGTATATACGGTATGGACAGTGCGGGTTATAGAGAGAGAAAATCGCCCGTTCACATCAGTAAGAAGGCTCGCTCCGCTCGCCAAATTAAACTCCCCACTTTTTGATCGCCGAGCCCCCCCCCCCCCCACTTTTGATACGCTAGCTGTCTCTGTCTCTATGTCATCTCAAAATGGTGCCATAACTTCTGAAAAAAAGCGTCTATAGCAAATTCTATTATTCCTCACCCACATCTTCTCTAGATAACCTTAGTAATAGCTACTCATCGAGTTGTCTTTTCTGCTAATGCCATTCGTATAGTAATCTGTGGCGAGTAGCGCCGAAGTCATTGGTACCACCGTTACAACTGAACATGCAATTTTACTACCTCCGAGAAATTGTCGAACAGCAGTGACGTATTTAGGGGGGGGGGGGGGGGGGGGGCATGGGGTCCGTGCCCCCCCCCCCCCCTTTTTCACCCAGCTTTGGTAGGCGGAGTACATTTTCACGCATACACGCTTGACTAAACCTCTGCAGCTAGCTACAGCATTAAACCTCCCTGGCATATAAAGTAGCGAGCGTGTGTTCTACAGCAGCTGGACCTGCTCATTGGACATGCGAGCGTGCACATGCACATGAGCACACTTCAACGTAGCATTACGCGGCCACGGCGTAAGCAGCGAAATCTTGTCTACCCGCTTGGTGTTTTTTATTCATTTGTTTTAATAAGCTAGCCTACTTCACTATCACGGATAAAAATTATAGCACACGCTATTTCCTGTATGGACCACCAAAAAGTGGTAGGGCAAATTCCCAAGCAGTCCCACGATCTCCGCCGGCCCTGATGTAGTATATTTCTGGACCAGACCATGCACGTATGAAATCAAGCACGAATCCAACAAGGATTTGCCTGTGATCCTTGTTGCCAATGGGCATGTAACAACCTATAAGAAAGTGTCTCAGCATCCCCAGGTAGTTAAAATGTTACAAGCACATACTTGCCAACTGTCCCAGAATTTCCGGGATTGTCCCTGAACTCATAGGCATGTCCCGGTGTCCCGGAAAAGCAAGAAATTGTCCCGGTGTAATAGTGAATATTGTCCCCCCCCAAAAGTTGTCCCCCCGGACATTATTCCCTAGTGAATACTGTCCCCCCGGACATTATTCACTAGTGAATAATGTCCCCCTAGGACAATATTCACTAGTGAATATTGTCCCCCTTGGTGAATAATGTCCCCCACAAGATTCCTTCTTAAAACAACTGTAGTTCATCTCCTATGACATTTCTGATAGGGGGGACATTATTCACCAGTGAATAATGTCCCCCCTAAAATGCAGCTGGCTGACCGATAGCCTCGTACAAGGCCGCGTGGGGGAGGGGACGAGGCTGTAGCGGCTCACACTGAGAGGTATATATGTAAACTAGCCCTAAACTGATCATAGCTCTGCTTTTTAGGGCTAGTGATAAGCTTTTACATACCTCGGTCAGCCCCCAGGCGGCCTGGGTACGAGGTAGCGCATGGATTTCCAAGGGCTGCCTTTAATTTTAGATGTTATATGTGTTTTTGTGCTGTTATACACATAGAGAGAGAGAATAAATAATGTGCTGTTGCGATTCGCTTGCTATCGCAGTGTGAGTGCTGGCGCGATATTGAATACTTCAGGGAGGAGGACAGTATTCGCTAGTGAATACTGTCCCCCCCACCATAAAATTACCACGTTTGATATCTTGGAAGGCTTTCAGAGCTTTCTACGATGGGGGACATTATTCACTGAGGGGGGACATTATTCACTAGTGAATAATGTCCGGGGGGACAATATTCACTAGTGAATAATGTCCGGGGGGACAATATTCACTAGTGAATAATGTCCGGGGGGACAGTATTCACGGGGGGACAGTATTCACTCCGACACCGGATTCGGTCTGAACCGGAATAAATTGCTGACTTAGCATGCAGGTCAGTATTGGCCCAGCAATTAAGAAACCCAAGCGAGCAAGTAAGTGGCAGCATGAGTGGAAGCGATATAACATGAGTGAGAGTAGGAGAGGTCCTTCATTTGTTCATTGCGATATTTGCGGAACCGATTTTTCGATCGCCAGTGGCGGATTTCACGAGGTCAAGCGACACGTGGAAGGTAAGAGGCACGTTGAGCGAGCTAGTGAAGCAGTTGGTCAGTCTTCTATAACAGCTTCCAAAGACAACGACAGCGTGATCGTATCGGTGATCAGACTACAGCAGCAGAAATCTATTTTGCTACTTTTATTGCTGAGCACAATTTGCCATTTCTTACTGCTGATCACTTCACTAAATTGTGTAAGAAGATGTTTCCTGATAGCAAAATTGCTGAAGGATTTGCTTGTGGTAGAACTAAAACTACTGCTATAGTGAAATATGCCCTTGCCCCTGCACTTAATGCTGAAGTTGTAGCAGAATGCCAGAAATCCCCATTTACAATCCTATGTGATGGTGGAAATGACGTTATCGAGAAGAAATATTTCGCAATCATGGTCAGGTACTGGAGTCAATCAGTGCGACAACCTGTTACACGTTTTCTGAGTATGCCTGTTTGCAACATAGCAACTGCAGAGGCTCTCTTTGAAGCAATGTCAAAAGAGCTTGAAACACAAAACTTGCCATGGAGCAATATTAGGGTATGCATCTGATACATGTAGCGTAATGGTTGGTGCACACAATTCTGTTTTGAGTCGCTTACGTGAAAAACAACCAAAAGTGTTTAGTTTAGGATGTCTATGCCACCTTGCTGCCTTGTGTGCTACAGCAGCAATAAAAACACTTCCCATTTCTGTTGATGATTTGCTTATTGATATTTATTATCACTTCAAACATTCTGCAAAAAAATGGAGTGAATTTTCCGAAATCCGTGCTGAATTTAGTGAGATTAAACCTCTGAGGATTTTGAAACATTCTACTACTCGATGGCTAAGTTTACAGCGCTGCATAAAAAGATTGCTGGATCAATGGCCTGCATTGTATTCGTATTTCGACCGTCAAAGTGATGTTGAACCATCAAATGCTCGGGTACAAAGAGTTGCAAAACATTTAAGTGATCCAGAAGTGAAGCTAGTCTGCCACTTTGTATCATTTGCAATAAAGCCATTCAATGTTTTTTTCTACAGCATTTCAGACTCATGCAAGTCGTATTGGCACTCTTCAATCAGATGTCTACAAGTTACTGAAGTCATACATGAGCAACTTCATTGATCCAAAGGTGTTGCAGGAATCTGATAATGTCACCACAGTTGATTTTAAGATTGCGGAAAATCAACTTATTGATGATGAACTAGGAATAGGAACTTCAACAAGGCTTCTGTTGTGTGGTGAACTAGAAGATGATATTGTAGGAACAAGAAAAGAGGCTCACTTTTTCAAAAGTGTACGCACGTTTTATGAGACAGCAGTTTCAAAGATGCTGGCAAAATTTCCTTTTGTCGATAGGACCATCAAAGAGCTTGCATTTTTGGATCCTCGGAATCGTGAAAAAAACAACCATTGCTGGTTTGATTGCCTTAGCGAATCGCTTTACTACATTTCAAGCTGATGAAATTGATAATTTAGTGACAGAATTTCGTGATTACAGAGCCATGTCAGACAGTGACCTTCCAAAGCTAGATGCAGATGAACATGCTGCCATAGATCATTTCTGGGCTGCTCTTGCTGAAGTTCATTCTGTAACTGATAGTGAAACATACCGCTTTGGAACTCTTGCTCATTTGGCTAAAACCATACTTGTTTTACCTCACTCTAACGCTGACCCAGAGAGGTTATTCAGCATGGTACGGAAGATTGAAACTGATCAAAGAAAACATCTTGATGTCTCTACACTATGTGATCTACTGAGTGTAAAGATTAATAATGACAACCTTTGTTATGATAATCAAACACTTATTACCCCACATATAATTTCAAGTGCAAAAAGTGCTACCATGAGAAGCTTGAGAAATCCAGATGGTACTAGCAACACTTCAAGTACTACTAATAATACTGACACTGATCTGTAATAAATATACATATATTTTTGTAATAATTATTGTGCCCTGCATGTTGTGTCAAAATCCTGCAAAATATTGTCTGCTTGTCCTGCATGTTGAGTGATTGGGGTTGGCAAGTATGCAAGCACTTTGCTAATTTTATCAGTGATAAAACAACTTTTTTCAGTGTGAATTATTACTCTAAACTGAACTTCTGTTTTTGCCAAATTTGAAGATGATGCTTTCTTCAGTGCATTAGAATGGACCAGAAATGTCCTAGATTGACTTTAGTCCCAGGTAGCATAGTTGCAAAAGTCATCACGGAAACTGACTTCTATCTTGTGACATAAAGTCATGGGAACTGGCTCCTTTATACATACATACATAAACATCCAACCCAGCAATATAAGGAGCTGGGCAATAATTTTAATATGCAAACCGGATAGAGTAGCACAAGCTAATGTTGTCATGGCAGGATTTAGCTTAATGATGCCATACATATTGTCATTAGAGAATATCATTCTATATAATGACACTAAACATGTCTGAAGACTGACTGATGTGTAGATATGCATATACTTAGATGTCTAACCATACCAATAATTCATATACACTTCAGTTAACTACTATAATTTATGTTCACTGAAGTAACATACTTCCACTAGTGATAGCAATAACTAGGTACATATATTTTGTCTTAGTAATATAAATGTGACATAGTAAGTGTGTGCATGCTTTTAGCCAGTACTCGTCTACATATGGATGTATATATATCCAGCTACAAAGACTGCACTACAAATATATTGTAGCCTTCCAGAATGAAGCATTCTAAATGTTTTCCAGGGCTTACACTTGTTTAAGACATTCTTATATAAATATATCATGATGCTTTGAATAAGTACATGTTATGATCCCATTAACAACCCCATGTTTTACTTACCACTTTTACTCAAACTTATTAATGACTCACTCTTAATAAAATGTGTCCTCCCCCCCCCCCCCCCCCCATATATATACAGGGAAGTGTTTGTAAGTCATGATCGATGCTAGGCATTTCTGTTCCCTGAATCTATCCCAGTAATGCTAATGATTAACCCCATTAAATGGGGTTGCTGGAGTGGAGGTTCAGTGGTAGCATTCGTCTGATGAGCTTCAAGGACTTACATACAAGAAGAGAAATGACACTTCCATGACTGTTTATTGCTCCATTGTTATGTATCTCATTAGTGTTAGTTAAAACAATGCACAGTCAAGAATACACTCTTCAAGTGTACAGAGCAATGTTAGAAAATAGAGCATGGTTTCATTTCCATATAATCCGTTCAACTATGCTAGTCTATCAGTAATTGTTGTATAGAAGAATAAAAAAAATAACTCAGACATCACAAAAATGTGTACTTGTATGATAATAACAATTACCTTATCTGGCAAGTTAATATCTGCATTAGCATTTATCAGAAGGTTGACAACATTACTGTGACCATACAGTGCAGCATACAGTACCGCTGTGCTCCCATCCTGCATAAAGGTTAATTACACTACTACGGAATCCAAGAAGGGTCATCCATTGCAGTCTTCAAAAAATTTCATTCTATTCTTCCATTCTAACGCATGCACTAATTCAAAGCGCCATAACATTCCTGCCTTGTATGGCTAACTGTAACGCTGTAACATGCCTGCCTTGGCACACAGCACCATTTTGTCATAGAGAAACCTGGAGGAATACTAGTTTGCTATTCACTGCACATAATCCTGGGGCACCCTAAAAAAAAGTAATTATACTGTATTACTTAGATCGTTGTGTGGTCATGCCTGTAGTCAAAACATTACCAAAATTCTGGACAACATAAAGATAGTATCCAGCAATTACTGATGGATCATTGTTTGTATATCTGCCATGCACCAAAGTTTATGCAAACAACACATAGTTAAGGATGTGTTTCTGCACATGCAGGTCATATGTGCAATTATACAATGATACCCATCGATGCAGCCATAAATAGTTTTATCTGACCATCTATATATGGGCCAGCAGTATTTTGTTAAAATTCAAGTTAACAAAGTTATAATATGCAACTCACTCTTAATCCATATCTTCTTCTGATAAGCCATCATTTAGGTGTTAAATTCATTCCAAAATGATCAAGAGTGGCAAGCATTGACTGCACAATCTCACTTTTAATGGCACAAAAGACACTACTGGACATTATAATTATCACTGAAGTTGTATCATATTTTATCCTTATTCTGTAATGCAGGTCACAGTACCCAAGTAGTGATCCATATTGCAAAAGTTTTAACTGAAATTTCAAGTTGGAATTCATAATTTGGCCTAACCACTCAGGTCGTTTCTTTTGATCGGCTAGGCATGGATGCAGAGTAAATAGAAAGGTCAAATACATGTAGATTCTCTATGTGTAAACATGACAGGCAAAATCCAGTGATATCTACACACCGTCGAGCCACTCCAACACAAGAGGCACGTAACTATGGCTATTGCACGCGTGGCATATATACCCGCATGCTGTAGAAAATATCATGCATGTGTATGCCTTCACTCGGACAGAATGAGTGGAAGTAAAGAGTGAATAGAATGGAAGTAAAGAGTTAAATGGAAGAATAGAATAGAAATGTGTCTTTTGAAGACTACCCTTCTGGACTTCCGTAAACTATAGAGCTTATCAATGAAACAAAAAGGCTATTTTGGAGTAATATCACAGGACACAATATGATCTACCTTATCTTGTGAATTAACACTGACATGACCAGTGAGCTGCCTCCTGACAGCATCAATGTCTCCTTCTTTAGCAGCTCTGAAGAGGGCATCCTTTCCTTCCTTTGAGAAAATAGGATGGAAGTCTACAACATGTATTAGTACAGAACACTTTTTAATATGTATACCTAACACAGCCTTTAAAATAACATTTCTATGAAAAGAGACATACTCTGAGTCCCAAAAGGAAGAAATTTATACCACTAATCATACCATTAATGGATATATGGAAGTATAGCTTCATCAAATTATGCCAAGAACAACTAATCCTCTCTGTCAAATGTCATGTATGGTGTAGAGGTATGTACGTATTATATTTATTAAATGAATGAATGCACTAAAGTGCAGAACCCTCGGCGTCCAGGCGTGCGTAAATATATAACGCGCGTGCGCAAATGCAGGTGCGATTGAAATTCAAGGTTGACTCTGTACACTGCTTGAAGCGCTATAGCTTTGACCGGAGCAGTACACATGCTTGTACTCACTCATGCAGTAACTGCCGATGCTTCGCTGTACATCGAACAGGAATACCTGATCGCGGGTAAGCCAGAGTAGGCTAGATCTAATTAGCATATTTACTCTTTCGCTTGCGTTTCTCTTGAACGGAGCGGTTTCAATGAAAACCCCACAAATTTTTTGACCTGCCCGCTGAGTACGTGACAGTGTTTTCAGTTAACACACACACACACACACACACACACACACACACACACACACACACACACACACACACACACACACACACACACACACACACACACACACACACACACACACACACACACACACACACACACACACACACACACACAGACCCAACTACCGTAACCCTCCTGCGCATGCGCGCCGAGGGTTAATCAACTAGCTAAGTTGTCATAATTATTATCTCACCAAAACCCAATGCTTTAAGTTTGGTGGTATGTTTGATTCCTTTTTCGTTTGAGAGCACTGGATCCCATCTTCTGAGAGTAGTGTGGCATAGTGAGATCTACCACCATCAGCACCACACAGTGGACAGAAGAAGGCAACAATTGGAGTAGTTACACATCCGTAGTGATAGAGTTTTAACACTTCAGTTATTACTTGCTCGATTCTAATGCGAATATCAGAGCACATTTTCTTCTTCGGCTGAATGGTATCCACTGTTATACACATATGGTTTACAGAAGACTGTATCTTAAAAGTTGTATCAGGTGAGCTGACTGTGAATTCAAGACAATTGCGATACAGTCTGTCGTGGTGGATTCTCCATGGAGGTTCAGAATCATTTTGCTTTTGCATTATTGCAGTTATAGTGGCCCTACCAATTCCAATAGGAAGAATGAAGCCTTCCAAGGTAAAAAGGACAGCAGTACTGTTGTTTCCATCTGCAGTGTCCTTTCTTGTTGGCAGCATACAGGTGAGATAGTACATGGGATCCTGCACAGTTGAGTGAGGATGAGGACATATCAGCAGTAAATCATTAGCCAGCTTGAGAAGGAAGTCAGCTTTTATGAACTCAAATTCTTTGCATGCACTGATAACGTCTACATCTTCAATAATTGCTTTCTTCACATCACGCTTCAAAAATGCTCTTTTCATCAGATGAGAGAGAACATTCATCACAAGTTGTGGTTTGATAAAAACTGTATTGCAAAGGTGTTCTGTCTCATAGTACCTTATAGCTCCAATTTTAAGGTGTAGAAATTTCAGACAAGACCTAAATGAATCGTGCTGAATTCCACACTGCTCAGCTATTTGATGGTATTGATCAAGGGAAATGATTGGTCGGGTCTCAGACAGTTTCTGAAGCACTATGCCAGTGAAGAGCCATGAGGTGGGGGCCTTCACCTTCAAATGACTGCCATACACAAGGCTTTGGGTTGATCTGCGAATTACAGCAAAGTCCTCATCTTTTTCAAGGGAAGAGAAATTGTCAACACCAAAGATTATACTCCCTGCAGTGCATTGTTGCACAATGTTGGCTCGGTATTGTGGGGTATCTTGTATCAGTTCAATCAGCTTTCTATTCAGTTCCTCAATTCTCTGAGTAGATACCTTGTCCTTGTGTGTGCCAATAAAGAAAGCACAAGACCGATTCACTGATTCCCCCTCTTTGTTTTTGGTGCTAGTTTTATTGTCATCATGTGGTATTTCATTGGACCAGCTGTAGACAGGAACACTTACCAGGGATTGGTAGAGCATCTCTCCAACTGTGTGAGGTGATTCATATTTCACTGGCTCCTCGGTGAGTGATGGGAGATACTCTAGTGGCTGAACGGAATGGAGGTCGTGCTCCAGATTGAAGATGATGAAGACTGCATTAGCGGCAGCCATTAGCAGAGACAAGAGTTCCTGGTACTCAGGCTGGCCTCCTGTGTCAGTGCACAACACAAAGGAGGCACTGTCAATTCTCATGCTGACTTGTGCAAGCCTCATGTTTATTAAGGCTTGTTTTAGCACAGCTGAAGGTGAGGGTAACTGCAAGTCCATCACTTGGACATCTTGGCTTATTTGAGGATCCTTTGGTACTGCAAAATCAATCTCAGAATGTATATCCTGGCCATTATCCTGGTCTGTGGAAACTTTATGTGTTTCAAAAGGATCAGCTTCCACTGGAGAAGTTGTCCGTTGTTTTCTTTCGTTTTGGTCTTCTAGGGTCTTTATCTGTGCTTCCTGAGTTTGCATTTCAGCATCTTGGTTTCCACTAACAGTTTCCTGAGCCAGTGGTGGATGACTTTTCTCAATTGCAAGATGCTTATGAGACACATCTAGTTGAGGAATGGCTCCCTGTTGGGTTACTAGTGAGAGAAACCCATCCATTTCCTCTTCTGCCTGTATCTTTCTCCATCCTGCTTCAGAAATCTGAACTGCAAAGCCACAGCTCCCTCGAATGTCCAACCTGACACTTCCTTCAGGGCCAGTAATGTCGGTACTCGGAAGAAGTCTCTCAGGGATAATGCCCTGCACACGATTCCAGAAGGAGCTCTTTCCAACTCGAGGAGGTCCTGTGAATACACACTGCATCATATTTAGCTCAGCTTCACGCTCTGAACCTGTGATATAAAATGATTTATTCAAGCATAACCATGGACAAAAGTGACTAAAGATTACTTTATTTCAAGTTTATGATTCATATTTCTAGGAATATTGAAATAAATGAAATATAGCTAATAGATGTACTTGAGTAAACAAGGTTGTAGAATAATGAAAGAAAGATTGTAGAGCTATGCTACCATGAAGAATTCTATGTGTTCATTGCTAATTGATACAATAGCCAGTCCCTTTTAAAGTAGAGAGACAGAGGTATTCATCTGAAATTGGACACTTGAACAAAAGTTAGTGTCAGAGGCAGAAACAAGATATTGGTGTACCTGTCTATGTCAGTAAAGGAACACAGCTGTTGAATTGTTTCTGGTACATGCAGTTACAAACTAATGCACCAAGGAATAACAGGTACCCGGTTTATGAGCAAGAAGAGCAAAAGATATTGCTTCACATGCTATTGCAAGTCTCACGCTATATGGTATATAGTTTGTTGATATCATTCAGAAATCACTCTACAAACCTTTAAGAAACTTTTCTTGAACTGCTTTTGCAGCTTTAGTCTCTCCTTTCATATTCAGAGCCTGATGCAGCAGACTCCACGACGCTAAGGGGTGAGTGGAGTACCACAGTCTCATCATTGCCATCTTCTGTTTCTCAGGGTCTTGATGCACTTGCTTGATTTTACTGTATTTGGAGTCTGGATCACGAATTCCCAGCAGCACTCCTAGTACTTCCCAGTCTTCCACATCCTTTACCATATCAGTAATATTTTCTGGTGTAAATGTGTCATCTGAAAATAGTGTGGGAATAAAAGACAGAGATGCACAAAATTAGTGGCTTAATACTCTTGCATGTTTCATGCATCACAGGTTCCCCTCTTGTTTAATGACCATGAACTCTTACCTTGCATAGGAAGTAACTTTAACATTCGCAATTGTCTAAGAGCACCATCCAATGAGCAAGAATACAGCGACATGGCAAATTTTTGCCATGTCGCATTTCGGTCGAACAGCAACCATATCTTAATGCCACAGAACAAAGAGCTCTCTCCCCTTTGGTCTCTAGGAGGGACTTGAAGCTCTCGATGAAGGGTTTCCCACATGTAGGAGGGAACATTGTCCATCAAACACCTTTTAATATTGGCCACAGTCAGAGTCACCTCTAAAGAGAGAATTATTGAAGAAAAAGGAGTAAAGCTGTATGGACGGCACCGTGAGAATATGGACTAACCTGCTGGGGATTTCATGTAGTCAAAGAGAATGTCAATGGACTCCTCATCATCAATATGATATAAAGCTAGGGCTATGGCTGTCCAACAAGCTTCAAAATAAGGCCCTTCAATAAAGAATGTCAGAGCTTCTCTATTATTGGGTATGTCTGGAATACGCAAAAATCTGCAGAATTGATTCCAGCTTTTAGTGGACTTCACTACTTCATACACATTTTCTGTTGTTAGAGGAGCATCTGTGAATGTGTACAAAAAAGAATATCAATGTAACACAATCACCTCTCACTCTGACTGGTTAATGCATTCAACAATGGGTGGTTACTGCATTTCAAGAGCTACCACTAAAAATACAATGCTGTAATACCTTCACAAATGTATTGTTCCATTAAGTCAGCTAGTTCTGCTGATTCCATTTCATTGTTTTCTTCAAGAATATTTTTCAGTTCTGTCCATGACTGCTTAGTTTCTAGCCACAAAGCTGAAACTTCTCCAACAATATCTTCTTCTTTACCTTTTAATACAACTTCATCCGGTACCTTCATTGCCTTAAGAATGCCATGAAAGTTCCTCACTTTCTTTAACACCAACATGACATTTTTCAGATTGATATTGTGTCCTGTAAGTAAGAAGGAAAGGAGACAATTATTGCATACATGCTGATTTAAACTTGAGGAAGTGCATTTGATACCACATACCTTTCCAGGGAAAATGTTTTACGGCAATTTTTTGCTCACAGATAATGACCTTCTCAGTGACTTCCTTCAAATTATTACCTGCAAAAAATATAAATTGGTATATATAAGTGTATAGCAAATTCCTGTGCTAAAGAAATATCACATTCTATGAGTCGACTTACCAAAAGAGGACAACAGCACAAGAATCTGTGATAGGTCATGTTTATCCAGAGCATTAAGAGCATCCCTGAGCTGTGTCACTGGGTCATCTGGGTCTTTTATTAGCCATAAAGTGATCATATGCATGATTTTATGTTCCTCATCATCATAATAGGAATCAATAGCTTCCAAGTGTCTCTCTTCAATTCCCAGCAGTAGTCCAAGTGCACTATGTCCTCCTATGTTCTTCAGAAGTGCAGTGAGACAGTCCACTGACATAATAGCTGTATATAAGAAAAGCTAAGGTTGAAGCAATTGAACTTTAATAAATCAGGCCAGTTCACCTTTCTGAATTGTGTCAGCTGCCCGTTTTGCACTCTCAGGAGTCTTCATTGTCTTTACTGCATATGCCAGTTTTTCCACTGGATGTTGTGACTCCTGCAGAGCATCCACTACCAGGTTCTTCACTGCTCTGTAATATCTTCCCAGCAACCCCTGCCACATCTTTTCCAGCTCCGGCACCTCTCTACCGAGACCCTCACCAAGCTGAATCAAGTAATCTGTGAAATGAGATTACATTTCAGTTCAGTTCTACATGAACAGTGGTTGTCTCACCTTTTGAGGTATATGGCACGTGCTCCTTGAAAGATGGAGCTGTCTTGTCATCTGTTGAGAGATATGACATTTATTTTAGCATGATACATTAGCTAGTTACTCAGACATACATTTCTCATGCTTAGTATAATGAAACTGAAGACATCTCATTTCTACAATTCCATGATGTGTGAGTTCATTCCATTCTTCAAAGTTCAATGGGAATACTGAGTTAACAATGTGGACTGAGACAGCATATCGTATCCTGAGGCAATGAGGTTCAATGCTTTTCAGTTCAAGAACAAATCTGTCAATGTTGAGAGAAGTGGCCACTACGTCTTCCAAATCAAGAAGATTGACAAGTTGAGTATAGTCATCCCAGTTATCATCAGTGATTAAGGTTAGTTCAACTCTCTCTTTGGAATCGGTTTTAGTAAATATTTCAAATCTTCCTTCATGATATATAGAGCTCTCACAGACACGCCTCTTGATATACTGGTTGAAATGATCTTCGTATGTTTTCAGTTGTTCCTGGAGTTTTTGCGATTCATGGCATAATTTTGTGATGACACGTTTTATAATGGAATACTGGAAGAATGATATGAGGTTATTTTCAATGAGACTTAAGAACACCTCACTGACACTTTTTGCTGTTTTGAGCTCATGCAGTGGTGAAACTTTTAATGCAACCTTTACATGTCTCACATCCATTATGCAAGTCAATATCATTGTTACTTCATAATTCTTCTCATGTAGGTAGTGCTCTGCACTTGTTCGTAGAGACACATATTCTTCAATAAGGGCTTTGCTGTCTCTATTAATCTGACGTTGAAGGATTCTCCATTCAATATCAGAGAACCCGACTACTTGTTGTGAGGCATTTCTCTGAGGGTTTGACACACTCTGCAAATCTACAAATATGTTAGTAGTAAAAATATATTACAGATCAAGGCATGAACTGTCAAGTGTTATTGCTTAGAGTGTGGGCCTATCAAATGTGGCCACAGACATATATTGCATGTATTAGTCCTGTAACAACTGGCAACAGTGACTTGTAAGAAATATGTATATAGGACAATTGTTTTTCACCAAGTTTGGTTTCCATTACCTATCCAAACCTTTATCTTGTGAAACAATAAACTTCTATTTGGGATATTGCTCTGTATACCCCCATCCCAGTTTAGGCACTACATGCCCTTGGGTATCAGGCCTATAAACCACCAACGTCTCGTCTCTCCTAGCCTATAGATTTGGCCTCTCCTAGCTTATAGGGCTGTTTAACAGGTATAAGATTTGGCTGACATATTAATAAACCATGACAATTGTACTTCTTACTGATTCTAGAAAAGGTTTTCTGTAATAAAGTGAGTGAACTCTTAGCTCACTAAATGCTAGCTTTGTCTCCTGGCTCTTCTCAATATGGTGAAAGTTACTTGAAAGGGTACATTTTAAAAGTAGAGACTATAGGGATAAAGATAACTATACATATACCTGAGCCATCCTTATCAGTCATAGGTTGTGGAGCAGGCGGAATATCTTTGCTTTCCTTCAAAGTGATGTCTAAATCAAAATATCAATAAATTCTATTGCAATAATGTTACACTTCACTGTCTCACAATTACAATATTTGCATGCATGTTTTGTCCAAAATGTATTGAATCCATCTGCACAGCATACATGGTTGTTCTTACCAAGAGATGATAAGAGTGTTAGTTGCTGTGAAATCTCATTTTTCTTCAGGTGATTTAGAGCATCTCTTAATTGTTGTATCATATTTTCTGGGCTACGGAAAAGCCACATATTTATCATGTGGCTGAACATCAGTGATTTTTCATCCTGGTTGTAGTAGCTTTGAATGGCTTGCAATGTGTCATTTTCAAAACCCAGCTGCAGGCCAAGAGGGACAATGCTTTCAATATCTCTCATGAGGGCTGTCAGACAGTCAACAGACACAACCACTGTATGAGACATTAACACATAGTTTTTAAAAGAAGACTTGCTCTCAAATTTTGTATATAGCCTTCAGTCATTTAACAAGAAAAACAGCACAATGTTTTTATGCATATGTACAAAGCAGCCCAAATCCCATAAAATTGAAAGTCATGTTTTGTTCTCAATATAACAGATTCATTACTAGATACATTATTGGAGAGAAGGAGCAAATTTGCCTAGTTGTGTTTTTTGTTTTTAACCCTCGCTCTACATGCCATAATGATATATATGTTTACGTGACGCACTTACATTTTCAATAATCAGCCTGTTGTCAAGACTAGGTGCACTCGGTCACCAAAATGCAATACATTCACCTAGTCTAAATGCAATCTAGATCTGTAAAGTAACCTTTTTTAATGGTTTCTGTTGCTCTTTGGCAAACCTCAGCAGTCAGCACATTTTGACGGAGAGCTTGAAGAATTTTCTCCACTGGGTTTCTTGACTCAATAATCACCTCTACCATCAGCTGCTGCACAGCCATATCATACCTTCCCAGCACTTCTTTCCATGTCTGCTCTAGGTGTAATCTTTCTTTACGAAGGCACTGACCCAACTCCATATAATACACTGAGGGAAAAGGGCATTTAAGTAGTCATCGCACTGACTTGTGGAGCACTTCATACCTTTTGAAGGGAAGATTTTGTCCGTTATAGAGAGTGACACCATTTCTTTGCCTTCTGAAGAAGAAAGAAACAGTGATTTTCATTAACAAAGCATAAAGTTAATGATACAGATATTCATGACTGATGAATTGATCATATATTGTTATCCTCAAATGTGTTCTTCAATACAACTACATTTGTACCATTTGTCTGAGCAGTATAATAAAAATCAAGACATCTCAGCTCCACAACACCATGCTGTGTAAGGTAGACCCATTCTTCATTTGTCAGGGGAAACACAGACTTTGTAATCTGACTGAAGATTGTGTAACAGACAGTGTGATCCTGTGTCCCGATTCTCTTCAAGTGAAGAAGGTACTTCTCACAGTGAAAGGCATGTGTAACTGCTTCTTGAAGGTCAAGTATCTTTACGAATTGTGTGGATTCATTGAAGGTTTCATCTGTTTTAATTAGCAGGTCAACTCTGTCTGTGGAATCAGTACCACAAAGTTCATCAAAGTCTTCATCACAGACTTCCACCACACGTACTTGAGTGTACTGTCTGAGTTCCTCTTCATATGCTTTGACTTTCTTCTGAAGCTCCTCTGATTCTGGACACAGAGTACACACTATCTTCTTTGTCAGTGAATATTGCAGAAATGTGGTTATCTTTCTTGTTTTGAGTAAGGAAAACACTTTACCAACAAAGGTTGCAGGGATAACCTCTTTGAGTGGTGAATGTGTTGAGAAAGACTTTCCATGCCTCACATCCATAATGCAGGTGACCAAGTTCTCTGTGGTACAGTTCTCCTGCAGGTATTGTTGTGTCATCATTTGTAGGGATGCAAACCTTTCAACAATAACTTTGGTTTCAATATGAAGTCCATAATGAAAGCTTCTTCCATGAACCTCCTGGACACTGCTCACTGCAACTGGACTCCTTTCTGAATATGTGACAACATAATTAAAGCTAATAGTCTTTTGTGTTGTATACAGAAAGAAGCATGCAAAAATCAAAATCATGTACTATAGCAGCAATGGTATATTTAGCATATACAGGATTTGAAATGTTAAAACATTTAGTAAAGTCCAACCCTCTTATGAGGATTCTGTCCATGACACAATGTACTCCTATAGCTTTTAGCTAACATACTGGGACATGGAAAGGCCATTTTTTTATATGGAATGTTGACAGAGGCTCATATGAATTAGCAGATATGCATGTTCCTGACTCATACAAAAAACCAATATTAAAGTAGTCCATAAAACTAAGATTCATGAGTTTTGTGGCATAGAACTGTCTTTAATTGTGTATTGAAAGAAGGGAAGACTCATGTAGTGCATTATGTTTGCAAAGATATGTAATTATACAGAATCAAAATCAGGTGCAAAACTACTTCATTGAACAACACAGGGATCAAGAAGTGCATTAATGAATGCCACTAATACCCCCTTCCCTACACCTGGGTAAGGATATTATTGCTACTGTATGCCGTCATTCCCTGCCTGCATAAATACTTACTTTTGTTGTCTAATATACATATCATTAAATACCTTAATGCAAGTATTTTCTATTTACCTTCAAGTTGCTCTTCATTCAGCCGAAGAGAGTGTTCAATTTCGTTGGCTATAGTTGCCAGTTTACATTGTCTCAGACATTCAGTTAGTTTCTTCCATGAAGACTCAGTATCTTCTTTCAACCATCTCGATATTATCCGAACCATTGTGTCATCTGGATCATGTAGAGCTGCTTTACATATGCTATCTACAATAGAGCCATGTTTGTCCTGCAGTAGCAATGTTCCAATACATCTGAACTGTGATGAAATTTGAGTGATAATATTGGTACTTCCACCCATTTTCATTGGAAATGATTGCAAGTTGACGAGGTTTGGTTTTTCAACTAAATAAAAAATAACAATATTATCATACTAAAACAGTTGGAAATATAATATTTGCTACCTCAGAATCTCCACACTCTAACACTGCAGGAGTAATCCTACTAGGTCATGCACGACTAATGAACAATTATCCCACCCAGCACTGTGTTTGTTTGGCAATTCTGAAAATCTTTTGTCACATATGCATAGAATCTACATGTAGGGCATTGTTAACCCTCGGCGCATGCGCAGGAGGGTTACAGTACTTGGTTTGTGTGTGTGTGTGTGCGTTTGTGTGTGTGTGTGTGTGTGTGTGTGTGTGTGTGTGTGTGTGTGTGTGTGTGTGTGTGTGTGCGTGTGTGTGTGTCAGTTAGTCGAGTTCTGCCATTGCACCCAATAAAAACTCCAAAAAGGCACATCATATGAATCAGCGCCCTATGAGAAAGATTTTAAAAAAAGCCATTTTTAAAATAAATGGTTAGTTCCTATGTTACAGCTATTTTCCGTTTATACAGTATCTAAAATCAGCCATTTTGTTACATCAGTGAGCATGCGCAAAGGTCTACGTGCATTTTGAGTTGAAAAGCAAACTAAATGCTACCTGAAATGTGAGCTAATGTAAATATAGCGCGCTTCTCAAGCCTCCTCTGTGGCTGGGCCAGCTGCAGTTTTTCGCTTTCATGTTACGTCAGTGAGCATGCGGAAAAGGGCTACGTGCTTTTTTTATGAGATTAAACGCGCCAAGGGTTTTGCACTTTATAGTGCTATTCATTCAGCTCATCGACTAAACCAAACACAGAAATAGGCTACTAATACATGCTATACTTGATATTTATGCATGGAAATGATGTACTTGTGTCTTGATTTTGCCATCCCTACCTGGTTCAAGAAAGAGGTTCTGTGGTTCTTAATAGGGGATAGAGAGCTAAAAGTTGGTATAGGCTAGCAGAAATGTCAAAAAGATACTTGACTGAGATCTTAGAGTTGTTGCTACATCCATGGACAGGCCAGGATAAAATTATATAAGTCCTAGGTGTACCATAAGTAAATTGAATAGCTATATATGTGTATGTCTGGCTTTGCAATAGTAAATGGCAGTTTGTCTAGAGCTTTAGTTAGGTAATATGCTGTAGTCAAGAATGATTGGTAATTTGTGTGAGTCAGAAGAGAAGTTAGGAGGATGAGTAGACCTGGTTTTGAGGGTTGGAGGCTGAGGTGGAAGGTACTAAGAAGATGGCATGAATAATTTGAATTTGAAGAAAGTACAAAGTGTCATGATTTTTTGAGGGAGGGTAGCTCTTGATAATGTTGCAAGGTAGCTTTTTTGTGCTGATACTTAGGGCAAATTTCCTGATTTTCAATGTCAGGACTCCAAATTTGGCATGTGTATTCAAGGTGTGATTCGTTGCTACATTGGTGTTGGCAGAGAACCATATAATATTTGTATAAGAGGTAAATGAATAGTTGCACAAAAATGTTTCTCTATGTGACAACCCAACTCAAATTTTCAGTTACCATGTATCACACAGTGTGTATATAGGGATTGCTATGGTCTATCCCCATTGAAAACCATATTATTATTATTTGGACTTTACAGTACAGCATGAATGTAAGAATGATACAGTTAAATACAAGTGTAAAAACATTTTCACTAAAATGTTGAAGGATGTAGGGATTGAAGTGCCAAAAAGTATAGAAACAAGGTCAAAGTGCAGGGGATGATAACATGCAACAATCATAACATGCGTAACCCCTTTTAGTATTTACAGATGTAGGGATATGGGGTTACGCATGTTATGATTGTTGCATGTTATCATCCCCTGCACTTTGACCTTGTTTCTATACTTTTTGGCACTTCAATCCCTACATCCTTCAACATTTTAGTGAAAATGTTTTTACACTTGTTTCACTGATTTTTACTGTGTGTAGCAACACGTATAAACCTACTGACTTTCGTGTAGAGTTCTACCTCCCTTGCATACCTATAAGCAGAATAGCTAGCAACTGTCAGTGACTCCCACATCCTGTCTCGTACGAATATTACGAGTACTGAGTACTACAACAGCGGGTCCAGTTGCCTGCCACAGTTATACGTTCAAACAAACCGACAGACTACGACAAAACTAACTTCACGTGTTCGGCACGTGAGCAAACAAGAAAATGGCGTCTAAAACTAACACTTGTAAGGTTGCAGACCTGGAGTTTGACGGCTTTGGGAGAAGGTATGAAGATTTTATGCATCAAGGATCATGTACGCTCCTGTATAAACGATTTTCATGAAAGAATTAGAGCGATTACTAACCCCAGTTTCGCGGTAGGTCGTTTGAACTGAAGAAGAAAGAAGAAGAAGAAGAAGAAGAAGAAGAAGAAGAAGAAGATGAACAATCGGCATTTTTACAATTTTCCGAGAATCACTGTAGCTGTATATTTTACGTACTTTTAGAGTATTATAGTGTATAGAAGCACTCGCAGAGCATGTAGTTTGTCTGAAAAGGCTTAAAACATCCGCGTTCGGGAGTTCTGAGCCGTTACTTTTGTATGGGGCTAATGGGCGTGTCTGCGCCATCCCTACATATAGAGTCTACCGACTCTATGATAAATATATTTTCTTGCGTTTGAGCGCAGCGAATTAGACAGAAAATATGCTCCCATTGTTTGCGTATAGTGCGCATGCGCAGTTGGGTACGCGGGATTTATAAGTGGAATGCGTGGGATGCTTTAGCATCTCTCAGCAACTAGCTGTTCAGCAGGATCTAGGACCGGGAAGTTTTTCTTTTAGGTATAGGAGGGGATGGGACATGGCTGCTAGGATGGTGAGTAGGTGTGGTGTGTGTCTTATGTAGACAGTGTTGGTGGATAAAATTTGTTGTTAATTTTGCCGTTGTGTCTTTATGACTCCCTGTGCGAGTATCTCTTTCTGTAGACAAGCCTGCAGGTTGGATGTAGGACAATCAGTTGCAGGTCTGAGAAAGAAGTGGTGCTGTGTGGGGACTCAGAACTTAATGCATAGTGCATATTGTTTTCGGTTGTTCTATGGTAGTGGGAGAACCAGTGGGTTTTTTCCACACTCAGAATTTTTTCCCCGAAGACAGGTTTTTTTGCTGAGTGTGTTTTTTTCCCCAGAGCATTTTAGGAAATGCTCTAAATAAAGTTTGGTGTATTGTTAGTTACTATTGTAAGTTGTGGTTCAGGTGTTTTTCTTTTTTGTTGTTTGTATATGGTTGTGGTACATTGTCTTTCTGCCGGCAGCTCTCGCAAGTTGCCTGGTCACCCTAAGAGAGGGTTGTATGCATGCGCATGGAGGGGTTAAATGGGAGGAAAATAAGTCTGTACTGATGGTCTGCTAATCATTTCAGCAGCCATGCCTTGTCTGTATATGTTACAATTACATGGTAGAATGAAAGTTGTGAGGAACAGGTAGAAGAGCACATTTTGAACATGGACACACGAGGTGGTAAGTACAGGGGCTATCAACATTGAACTTGGATGTAAATGCATTCCAGAAGTACGTTCTGAGCGATTTTTTGATAGATAACAAGGGTTGATCCAAGTCGATTGGAGGCAATGAATTCCAAAGTCGTGGCAATCTGTTAAAATAAAAGTTTTTGACTGAAATCAGTGTAGAAAATGGATATTTCATTTTTAAGTAGGTAGCCGACCTTGTACGTGAGGAAGAAAATTGTATAAAATTCCTTATGTCAAATGAAGTAGATGGTTCCTTAAAACTTTTGATAAAAAAGAGCACATCTTGAAGTTCAAAAGTCATCATGAGAGAAAGAATCTTTAACCTTATTAAACGAGACTTATAATCAGATGAAAAGTCACACAGAATATATTTAGTTGCTCTACGCTGTAGGATCTCAATACTAGTAATGTCTCTGATAAAGTGGGGGTGCCACAGAGGAGAACAATATTGAAAATGAGAACGCACAAGGGACAAGTAGAAAACCTTTTTGGTCTGAACACAGTTAACATTATAGAAGGTTCTACGAATAAGATTTAAGATCCTATAGGCTCTCTTGAGCAACAGATCATAATGAGATGACCAACTCAGATTACTGGACAATAAAATACCAAGGTCTTTATGGGTTGATACCGTAACTAGTGGGTCTCCACTAATGTGGTAGTTAAACAATGTTGGACTTTGTTTGCGAGAAATTCTCAATATAACGCATTTTGAAATGAAGGTTTCACGCTTTACTCCATAATGTTAGATAATCTAAATCAAACTGAAGAGATATATAAGGCTATTCTTCATTTTCACTTTCAATTTGAAGTTGATTTCGCTTTTAATGATATCAAGGTGAAGAATGTGTTAAAAGTAACTAGTATACTAAATTTGGTTGTGTTATGATGTAAGATGTGTGTAATAGCTTAAAAAGTGCTTTTCACATTTTGTCCATGTTTTCCATCTTCTAATTATTAGCTAGCTATTATTCTTTTTCTTGAAGAAACGTAACTCAATAACCATAAAGTCAATGAAGTTGAATCTTTGCATGTGGAAATACGTACTGGGGAATAGAGGTATAATTTTTGTTAACCCTTGTAGTTCATGTACTACTGATCGTTATCTCTCCAAGCAATGTATTATGAATGAGGATAACTAATGAGCAAAACTCAACAACCATGGTAACCATCAACCTGAAAGTCAGCATGTGTAGAGATATCATCGCTAATAGCAACATGACAAAATCATATGTTATTAACCCTTGTGATTCTTGTAATACTGATGTTAACACTCCTCTCAATGCAATACATGTACATGTATATTAGTGATTACGTAATTTCATTTGAATGTACGTGCATAGTACATACGTTGTACGTAATGTAGTAGCATGCGTCATACAATAAATCGATTACGTAATGAGACAAGACTCGTTAATGACGTTATAACATCTGCCGCGCACGCGTAGATGCTTAGCAACTAGCGCGTAGCAGTGAGAACGATAATAGAGAAACATGAGAAATGTGTTGACGATTTGTATAGCAACTAGCACTTAGTACTACATAAGCAAAAGAAAGATGTGTTGACGAACTCTCACCGTCAGAACACCACGCGTACAGTGTGCTAACTCTGCCTCTACGTATATGTACGTACCGCGGTAAGCTTATATACCGTCTGCTGGTGAAACGGTACGCTCTTCTACCACGATACCACCAAGCCAAAGCGCTAGTGACTGATAGTATACCTTTACTAGCAAGTTTGCTCTAGTATTTGTAAGTGTAAGCAGCCGCTTATAGCTTGCAACCAAACCACGCCCTACTAATCACACATTTATACAGTAGCTCAGAGTGTGGTTAATAGCAATACTTTGCCAGAGGTTTATGGATGCGGAGAGCACATTCTAGTGAGAATTATTGCTTACAATCGTAAAAAAATGACAAGAGACAAGTAAATAAAAATTTAGGGAATTTGAAGTGTAATATAGGGATTGCATAAAAATGAACAGAGACAAGATTGGGACACAGACATGTTATATACATCAATGTACTAAAATGTACATAGCGTGTCTGTGTCCCAATCTTGTCTCTGTTCATTTTTATGCAATCCCTATATTACACTTCAAATTTACTAATTTTTTTATTTACTTGTATGCTACTAAGGGCCTGAGGTTTTCTAAATCGTATAGTTTCCGACAACGAGTGCGTCTAACTATTTTAGACTATAGCGAAGAAACTGATTGGACAATGACCATTCAAACCGCTAGCAACAAGCGTGCCAATAGATCCCGGTACTGTTGGTAGTGGCCAACTATAGATCCCGCTAACGAGGTTACTATGAATAATAGATCCCGTGTTTCTCGCAACCTGATCAGTTGATTTAAAGTTACCGTAGTCCAATAGCATGCATAAGCCCATAAATAGAAAAGCTTTGAGGTGTTACACATGCTTCTATTTTTTACAATTCTTTTTTGATGCTTTCTTGTTTCTACACTTTTTAGCTCTCTATCCTTACAAACTTTTTTTAGTATCAATGCCTAAAAATAGATTTATACCCAAGCAAATATTCAGTTGGGAATGGCAAGCCATGTAGAGGTAGACAAAAGAAAGCATAATTATATATAACTCTTTGCATCTTTAGGTTCAGATGAGCATGACTGACTGGAGAATCGGATATTAAGAGGGGAGATAGTTCATTAGATATATTTTGGCTTGTATAGAGTACAGTATTAATGAGAGGGAAGGTAAGATATATGTGTAAATGGTTAGGAAAGAACTAGAATGTAAGAGGATTTGGATGGGGTTGGTGATGCAGAACTCCTTGTGTAAGTTTAGGTCTGGAACACAATGCTTGAATGAAAGTTAAATGGGCATAGAGGTAGAGGAAGAAAATGTAACCTGTGGTGCTGAGTGTGAGAGTGTAGTTCACATGTTATAATGTTCAGCATATTGTAATATTAGAGTCATTTTGTCCAGAAGCTTCGGAGACCTTTGGCAGATGGATGGATCCAGCATGTGGAAATGATGAGGAGAAATGTATGTATGTATGTATCAGTGCCGCCGGAAGAGGTTGATACATGGGGAGGCTTATTAATATTCATTAAGTTAAGTGTACCATTTTAATGATAAATTATAATGGAGATAACTAGGTGCGTTTTTGGCGAGCGAACCTTGTCGCTAATTTGTCCGTGCACGTGAAATTAGAATCACGTATAACATTACACGGCGAATATGTCCGCACGTAGCCTCGTCCCCAGGCTCTCTTTTCTTTGTGGGAGGGGCGGGAAAAAAAGAGAGCCTGGTATCCACTGTCTGCGCATGCTCGAAAATTACCCAGATTTGGGTAATCATATTCCATTGTATATTACCGTGAAATTGTACAGTAATCTAATCCGTATACTTGCCACTGTATTCGTGTTACATACTGAGACCGCGTCGGCTGTGAGTTCTCTTTTGCTGTCAAGTACGCCCTCTCCTGTCTTTTAAGGTTTGTTAGCTTGGTCTCAATGGATAGCACCTGTCTTATACAAGTGTGCAAGTGAATCCAATAAGCCTCGGCTAAAATTCCCCTGACCTTCTACCATAGATACTATACCTTCCGTAAGGTATAGTATCTATGCTTCTACTACACACCGACAAACAAAATATGACACAAGCGGTCCTAGCTGCGTTGATGCGCAGCTGTGTGGCTTGATCCGTATACTCTAACTGCGATGACCGTTACATTCCTCCGTTTATTCTGTACGGGAATAAACGATGTATTATACGGAAAATAAACGGTAATTTTCGAGCATGCGCAGACAGTGGATACAAGGCTCTCTTTTTCCCCGCCCCTCCCACAAAGAAAAAGAGACCTGGGGAAGAGGCTAGTCCGCCCGCCAATACTATTAGCTGTGCGACGAACGGGACACACAGAGACGTTACAGTACATGCTGTTTAGAATTAACTCGTTATACATTGAGTGACTAGGCAAAGATAAACTAAAGTATATTCGCGTTCACCTGGGTTGCTGCGGTTTTACATGTTCCGTAGCGCGCGTTATTTTGACAACTTCCTGCATGTTTGCGGGTAGTGGTATGCGCAGGTAACTGGAGGGAAACCACGCAGCAGTGCTGAACGCTACGAGAAGTGCGTGTTTTCGAGTACTGTAGGCTTGGTTAGGCCAAAGACTAGGGATAAGTGGCTAAAGGTGAGCCATGATGCAGGAAGCGCGTTCATTCATGATGTCACAGATTAGTTGTACCGTTTTGACTGCTACCGCTACATCTCATTGAAAATATGGGCACCCAGCTAGTATCATGGGAGCTTAGCTAGCATTACTAACTTGAGAATCCTGGGTAGCTCCTTTTTATTGCTGCTTTTCACACTAGCACAGGCCCGGCGGAAGCATAATTTTATTGGTCCGGCCGTCTGCGCATGCGCAGCGATCCGCAATCGCAGCCGTGAACAGAGCCCCGCCCATATTACCGTATGCTAGCCCTGCCCACCAAGAGTAAGTAATCGGAGGTCGGACACCGTGTAATATCGGACGTTCTCCTGAAGCTTACAAATAAACCTACTCCATGCTTTGTAGGTTACACTATAGAACTTTAATTCTCTCGTGTACCAAGTTTGGAGTGCTAGAAAGCTTTTACCGTTGAGCTAGGTCATCGAAAATACCGACAACCGATATTCGGTAATATCGGAAGACTGACATCAATCACCGTACGCCTGGAATTTCTCTACATAGATCTCGACTCAAAACGGACACACCTCTACAAGGAAATCGCAAGTTGGAAGAGAGAACTAGTGTTCAAAGCCTTGACTGCTGTGATTGAATGTTGACCAAATGTGTATTTAATAGAATTATTCCATTAAATAATAGTTAGACGCCAAATCGAGGGAACTACAGAATTAGAAGCCTTCAAGACCCTCGCTCCGCTTTTAGGCGCTTCGAGGCGCTGCCTGATCCTGTCGGAGTGAATACTGTCCCCCCGTGAATACTGTCCCCCCGGACATTATTCACTAGTGAATAATGTCTCCCCTCAGTGAATAGTCCCAAAGTCAACAGCTAAAAATGATCCATCGAACTACAGACCTATATCATTATTAAGGTTACGGGTACGCATTGACCTAATTAAATATTCATAAAACAGCTACAGGTGTACCAGCCAAACTGCTTGACCAACGAAGGAAAAATCTATTTCACTGAAAGTTTCGAGAGTGCTCTTCTCCAGTAGCAGCTAAAATAATGTCTGCTTGGTCTGGAGTTAGAGGGGCACGCACCGAAGAAAGTGATGCCGAATAACAGAATTTCTACGTCAATTTCTCAAGAAGTAGCCGACACAACAATGGAAACAGCAGCATCTAAAGGAAGTACAGGCATCCTTGTAGGGCCTGAGTGAAGAATTACTGATTTTAGAAATACATTGGTGGAGTACTGACATAGCATTCCTAACTTCGCGTGAATTTTCCGCGTCACTTTAGTCGTTCCAGCTCCTATCTAAGGGCCTTTTCAATATTTCTTTCACTCAAGCCCTGCCCTAGGATTCGTATAATAAGATTCAACAGCGTAAACACTTCTGACGGATCCATATAGCTCAAAAGTTGACGTAGAAATTCTTCGATTTGCGGTCCCAACTTGAATGCGTGCTGCATCTAACTCCAACCAGGCAGACATTATTCTAGCTGCTGGCGGAAAAGAGCAACTATCAGGCCTTTCAGTGATATAGATATTTCTATTATTGTTCTATGAGTTTGGCTGTGACAAACGTTGCTATTTTATGAATATTTAATTAGATCATTACGTACCCGTAACCTTAAGTGTTGTCAGCAAACTCTTGGAAAAAATTGTCTATTCACTTCTTTGGGAACATTTATTAGACCATTCTCCTATCTCTGACCAGCAGTGGGGCTTTCAAAAGCTCAAGTCCACCACAGCAGCTTTACTCTCCTCCACTAATGAATGGTTTATGTCTCTGGACAGGAAGGAGGACATTGTCTGTGTTTTCTTTGATTACAAGAAGGCTTTTGACAGTGTACCACATCGGATGCTGATGGAGTGTCTCTCCCAGTCAGGTATTCATCCACATATTTTGTCTTGGCTTTGCAGCTACCTTAGTAATAGGCAGTAATTTGTTCGAGTAAATGGTGAAAACTCACAATCTATTGCTGTTCGCTCTGGAGTGCCACAAGGGTCAGTGTTAGGTCCCCTGACTCTACATAAATGATATTACTAAACTTAACTTCTCATCTAATTCAAGACTAAGCCTCTACGCTGATGATATTTTACTCTACAAACCTATCAGTTGCAAAACATCATATGAGGAACTACAGCAAGATATTGAACGTCTCTCGCGATGGTCAGACAAACACATGTTGTCTTTTAACACAAAGAAATGCAAGTGCATGTTAATCTCCAACAGACAAAACCACACTCCACCTTCACTTTCGCTCAATAATCAACCCCTCGAATTTGTTCGGGAATATAAGTATTTGGGTATAATTTTGACTAGTAACCTTTGTTGGTCATCTCATATCCAGTATATATGCAAGAGAGCTAGATGGGCATTATCTACCGCAATATCTCACCCAATACCACCAACTGTCTGACATTCCTGAAACTTTACGTGGCTCTTGTCAGACCACATCTCGAGTATGCGGCACAAGTGTGGAATCCACATCTAGTAAAGGACATCAACAGTCTGGAGAGTGTGCAGAAGTTTGCTCTGAGAATATGTTCAAAAAATTACCATGAAACCTACCAAAATCTGCTTAATGTCTATCAAGTACCAACTCTCCAAAATCGAAGATTGTTTTTATGCTTATGTACTTTTTACAGCATTATGAACAAGCTTGTGTCCTTCCCCACTGAGACAGTCTTGCCACCCACCTCAGCAGGTACTTCTACTTCTAGTCGGAATTATAATCCCTCTGCCTATCGAGTCCCCCATGCTCATCTCAATGGTCTTAAATTCTCCTTCTTTGCAAACACAGTTAGAATCTGGAACAATCTGCCACAGGAAGCAGTAAACAGCCAAGATATAACTACATTTAAGTATTTAATAGCACCTCTTTTTATGTTCCCATAACCTACCTTACTGTATTGGATGCACTCTGTGTATTAGCTCTGCTATTTAGTGTGTCCTTGCTTATATTGCAGAATTATTATAGAAAAAAAAAAAAATGTCCCCCATCGTACAAAGCTCTGAAAGCCTTCGAAGATATCAAACGTGGTGATTTTATGGTGGGGGGACAGACTAGCGAATACTGTTCCCTCAATATTGCGCCACCACTTACACGACGTTGACAAGCGAATCGCAACAGCGCATTATTTTATCCTCTCTCGGTGTATATAACAACACAAAAACATGTATAACATCTGTTGAAGGCAGCACTAAGAAATCCAACTGCTACCTCGTGCCGTGTGGGGGAGGAGACGAGGCCACATACGTAGCCGCAGTGACCGAAGTATGTAAACTCTAACCACTGGCCCTAAAAAACAGAGCTATGATCAGTTTAGGGCTAGTGGTTAGAGTTTACATCATACCTCTGTGAGCTATAGCCTCGTCTCCTCCCCCCATGTGGCCTGAGTACATGTATCGATCAGCCAGCTGCATTTTAGGGGGGGACATTGTTCACCGGTGAATAATGTCACCCACCCACCCACCCACCCACCCACCCACACCCACCCACCCACACACCCACACACCCACCCACACCCACTAACACACAAATGCACACACTAACACACACTCACTAACACACACACACACACACACACACACACACACACACACACACACACACACACACACACACACACACACACACACACACACACACACACACACACACACACACACACACACACACACACACACACACACACACACACACACACACACACACACACACACACACACACACACACACACACACACACACACACACACACACACACACACACACGGACAAACCAAGTACTGTAACCCTCGCTGCGCATGCGCCTGGTTTCAATCGTTTCATTGGCCTGGTTTCAACCTGACTACTTTAACCATGCACACCAATTTCATGGTTATTGTGGCAACTTGTGCTTGTATATACACAAACTTGCAACGAAAACTGTCTGTCTCTCTGTCTGTCTATCCGTCACTCCATCTATTTATCTGTCTGTCTCTCTGTCCATCCACATGTCTGTCTGACTACTAGCCTGTTTAATGGCTAGGTGCCAAATGGAGTACCCCATTTGCTGCATATGAATTACATAAGCTGCTAAGGCAATAATAATTCCTGATGTAGGGATATGGGTAACGATTTCCTTAATTTGCTTTCCTTTGTTCACAGGCATGTTCATGCCGTTAAACTTCAGAGTCACTAAACCAAAACCAGCTATAATCTCTCATGTGTATTTATTCTGAGAAAAAGGATTAAGGCTGATAGGAGTCTACCAACACAGATATATAGAACAACCCTTTGACAACAATTAGAGTACTGTATCAACAGCAGTAGGTACTGGAATGTAACTTTACAACTTTACAAATGTGGGTGGCTTTATCTGTGCACACAAGGAATGTAATTAACCAAGTTCAGGACTGAATAGAGTGTCTTGAAGTCATATGTATGTCCTTGTTATAACTATGATATTCATCTGTGATCAAACAAACACAGGTTTACTCCTCTCACTTGAGAGGTCAACAAAATATTACAAAATGCATTACCAAGGAGGATCTGGAGGTCTTAAGGTATAGTACATTCAAGTCCTACTCTTTTACCCTGTGTGCGTGTATATATATACCAAGAGGCCAAGAGGATGTAGCACAACTCTACACTTTGTAAAAGGATATCATAGTTGTACAGGAGCCTCTAGTAGTTTCAGGAAAAAACATTTTACATTTAAAACACTACTTGTACTGATGCTTTTAGTATCACTCGGATACCGCTTCGTTGTCTCTAGTGCGGGAATAGCGAGAGACAGACACACCCACCCACCCACACACACACCCACACACCCACACACCCACACACCCACACACCCACACCCACACACCTATACACACACACACACACACACACACACACACACACACACACACACACACACACACACACACACACACACACACACACACACACACACTAACACACACACACACACACACACACACACACACACACACACACACACACACACACACACACACACACACACACACACACACACACACACACACACACACACACACACACACACGGACAAACCAAGTACCGTAACCCTTGCTGTGCATGCGCCTGGTTTCAATCATTCATTCATTTCATTGGCCTGGTTTCAACCTGACTACTTTAACCATGCACACCAATTTCATGGTTATTGTGGCAACTTGTGCTTGTATATACACAAACTTGCAACGAAAACTGTTTGTCTGTCTGTCTGTCCGTTACTCCATCTATTTATCTGTCTGTCTCTCTGTCCATCCATCTGTCTGTCTGACTACTAGCCTGTTTAATGGCTAAGTACCAAATGCATGGAGTACCCCATTTGCTGTAAATACATATGAATTACATAAGCTGCTGAGGCAATAATAATCCCTGATGTAGGGATATGGGTAACGATTTCCTTAGTTTGCTTTCTTTTGTTCACAGGCATGTTCTTCCCAGTGCTTAGAAATGCAACACAACACAACAGAACACGCATGCATCCCAAACCATGGTTTAAAATATCCTATCTGCTCTATTCTACTCTATTGTGAGGTGCTGTTTAAGGAAGATAATTTGTTACTGTGTTCTGAAGATAGCATTGCAGAGTGTACCATTTCAAGGGTGTACTAATTAGCATGATTAGCATGTCTTGTTCATTCATATCGTACATCACCAATGTTCATGCCGTTGCACTTCAGAGTTACTAAACCAAAGCCAGCTATAATTTCTCATGTGTATTTATTCTGAGAAAAAAGCTGATTAAGGCTGATAGGAGTCTACCGACACTGATATATAGAACAACTCTTTGACAACAATTAGAGTACTGTATCAACAGTAGTAGGTACTGGAATGTAACTTTACAACTTTACAAATGTGGGTGGTTTCATCTGTGCACACAAGGAATGTAATTAACCAAGTTCAGGACTGAATAGAGTGTCTTGAAGTCATATGTATGTCCTTGTTATAACTATGGTATTCCTCTGTGATTAAACAAACACAGGTTTACTCCTCTCACGTCAGAGGTCAACAAAATATTACAAAATGCATTACCAAGATGGATCTGGAGGTCTTAAGGTAGTACATTCAAGTCCTACTTTTACCCTGTGTGCGTGTATATATAAACCAAGAGGCTAAGAGGCTGGAGCACAACTCTACACTTTGTAAAAGGATTTCATAGTTGTACAGGAGCCTATAGTAACACTGGGTAGCAGTATATAATGCAGGCATAGTTTAAATTAGTCTATTCTTCTGTCAGTTTTACTATGGACATTACAAATGTGCGGAACATGACAAAAGAGAAAATCACCTTATCTGACAATTCATGTTCATGTGTATACATACACATATCATGTAGTTGTTTAGCCTCATTCAGAACCTCCACTAAGCATAAGCCAGTTTTGATATTGATCTGCATAATCTTACTATCACAACTATACTAACCATGTGGGAGTACCAATGGTATTCATTTTTAGGGTATAGGATCTCTGCCTAACCAGTATAGTATGATAGAATACTAAATTAACCTGAACTTTTTGTTTCATTCTCAGCAACTTTATTTCCTGGAATGATGGTATCAGGGCATGTGTTTCTTTCCTGAACAGATACCGCACCTTGAACATCACTCTCTGTGACTGGCATGTCTCTTTCCCCTTCTCTTCCCTGTTTCATGAGGTTATCTAGGAGTATATTACACAATGACAGTACTCACCAGCTTACATTATGGAAGAGTGTATAGTATTGTGAGCATAAAAGCAGCATGTGTATGCAGCAAAATTTGTATAGTATAGTAGCTAGTGGAAATGCATTCCTTCTAATCAGGTAGTGCACTATACTACTACAAATTATGGATGGTTGCTAACTCTATGTACATGTTCATGAGACAATATACTTTTAACCACCAACCTGGCACATCCTCAATCCCTCCTGATGCCTCTTCTTTTTCCCAAGCACCTCCTTGGTTTATAAACTCTTCTGCAAAAATGTATGGTAGCTATAGGTAAGTCAGTGGATGAAACAAGGCCAATCTGCACTAGTAACCCAGTAGTCAAAACTACAGGTAGTTTGGAGGTTCTTTTATACATGTATGACAGTATGGAATATAAACTTCAGGATAACACACGCAAAGTAACAAAAATCTTGTTGGCAGTGAAATTTACATATTATAATACTTACCCATGATTCATAAAAGAAAATGGCTGGCAATATTTTCTATACATAGGATGGTGATTCAATACCTCTAAACATATCCCTATACACACAGGGTCCATTATGTTGAAGTACTGTATAGCTGTGATCAAGGCAAACATACCTTTTATTTCATTTCCCAACCACATCAGGTGCTCTTTACTGAGTAGTATTCTGACGAAAGTATGAAATGCTCCTTCCTTTCCACTCCCCATTACCAGCTGCATCAACTCTTCGCGTCGCTCGGATTTGGAGATAGCAGTGTTGCGAGCATCCAATACATCTTCCTCTCCAATAATTTTAGCGGCAAATAGCTGGTCCGCTAGCCAGGCCGGATTGACGTTTGACTGCTTTATCCGGCCTATTTTTCCTCCCAGAACCCCGTGAGCACGAGTTTCCATAACTGATAGTTGTAGTACGGTCGCTTCAAGCTCGGTGGCTCGAGATGTACAATACGTATCTCGTAAACCACACCCTCCAATCTCACGTGCCTATTTAACTAATTGCATGCTAATTACGTGGAGAATTGGATGTCAAAGGTAAGCAAATGACGCCTTTTGATTGAGGCGTTTATAGGAAAATCCGTTCTTATAAAAGTCTGCTTTGTGTTGCGGCGAAGCCATTGTTAAACGTATAAGCTTACTGTGTCTGAGAAAAAGGGCATTAGACTCTATCATGCAGACAGATACACACACAAACACACACACAAACCAAGTACCGTAACCCACGCTGCACAACAACAAATATCATAGAGTAAACGATCAATGTTCGGACGTCAGATAGGGACGGTATTTCTGAATGATCTTTCGAAACTTCTTAGCTATTGTATTGTAGTTCTCATAGACATGAATGCAACTACATCTCAACGATCAACACCGAAGAGTTTGTCCCTTAGAGACACTGCAAATCACAGTCCGTAAAGATCGGCCGATTGAACTATAAATGTTCGGACGCCCTTCTGGTGTCCAAGCGAATGCCGACTTTGCGCAGCATTATATAGAGAGTCTACATACATGATACCTCTCATTAAATATATTTCAGCCGACTTTAGTCTCAGTCTGACGTGAATAAAAAATGTAGAATTAAATACCGAATTTGACGCGGGCTTACTGTCCGAATACTGCACGCACGCACGCACGCACGCGTGACTATAAATGTGATATTTAGAACATTGTGTGTATATTCGACGGCATTTCGATGCATCATGCAGTAGAGCAAAGTCACTGGCGCTATTTGGTATCTAACTCACAGGGAGCAACTCCAAGATCTGTGCCGAAAGCTCAAGACTAGGTTACCAACTCTTGACAAACTTCTAGCTTAGATCTATATACCTACGCATGAGCGGAGTCGCCGGATACCGCTCAAGTGACGTGGCCACAACAAATTAATGATTCCAGCGCAGTGACTATTTCGTCGAAACAGTGTATTCTTCGAGGTTAGCATCAGCGTTGCTCCTGTGGTCGTCGTTAGAATCTATCAGCGGGTGATATGCTGCGATGGCGGCGGGTAGTGGTTGCTCCTCTCGTTGATGCTGGATGTCGGGTAGCGATTCCTCTTGGTCTTCTAGGTCGGCGAGTGATAGCTTGGTTCCCTCCATTGCGCTCGGCTAATCCGATGAGGCAAGTCGCGTTAAACCCACCACGATATCCGTCGTGTACAACCGTGCAGCAAGATACATACCCCACACATAAATAATTAATTAATATATTGTCATGTTGGTTTATCTACTAGAATATAGTTTCCCCGAGGGATACCACGGGGGATGCCAAATCACTCAGGGAATTTGGTACAGGGATGCCAAATCCCCTAGGTATAAATCGGGGGAAGCCAAATCCACTGATACCGGAAGTCCATCAATGCGCATGAAAATATATTTGCGCAATGTTATGGTCGATGGCAGTGGAGCTATGGCTGATTATTGTACATTTTCCCTCTATGATCAGATCTTATACACCTTATTGATCGTCTATCTCATTAAAGGTTTTGGGCAAAGTCTTCTCATATAGCTGAAGAGACTGAAACGATTTCTATTAGGAAAACAAATATCATATTGCACTCCATCACAGCTTGCATAATCTTTGTCAGCTGGTATATCAGTACCTTCCTCTCTTAATCTCTAGAGGAACTGATCGACCACCCTCCGTTTGCTAATAATGATCTATGAGCTCTACAGACCACAGTACTCATGTACTGCTCAGCAACAAACTCACAATGGTAAGTTCACAACTTGTAGATACCAGGTGGAATAATCATATACACCATGCAAGGAGTCTATTTTACACAACTATTGTGCAGTAGTAAGATATGGTGAACTGGTAACAGGAACAATGGGATTGCCACACATGCTTGGGACCACACCATCGAGTTAACTTAGCAGAGTTATCCAGACTGAACTAGTTCTGTTGGAAAAGAAAAGTACTCTAAGCAATATTAATTAGGAGCCAAAATACCACCAGTAACTATGACTGTGGCCTCTCATTGGATCCACTTTTAACACCACTCATAGATATCTTTGACTAAGTTCTACAAACCTCTATAGCTATCATATCCCCCACCCACCCCTCTCTTTTCATATTCTGTGATCACATCCATCCTAGCAACCATCTGTTCCACTATTTGATCACATTCTTGTTTCACTATAGCAATCTGATTGTATTTTTCCATCATCATAGCTATAAGTTTTGTAACCATTAATTTTTAGAACTGAAGAAGGTCACATGCAGTTACTCTCAAGTATTGAATGCTTTTGTCAGCACTATACTGATGCATTCTTGTAGCTACACCACAATTAGGAACTACGACCAAGCTTCAGAGTGTACATGCATGTGAGTATATGAAATATGGTTAAGTGAAAACATGGACACTGATATTATTCCCATTGGTTGTCCAGCTATATCTCTATATTTGCATTTAATAGCTATATGCCTAGAACCCAGAATGTCGCGAGTTCAAGAGGGAGGTCATATTTGCATTGTGTTGTGTTGCCCTGGGAATCTCTTGGTCCATCATTATTTGAACCGTAAATCCCTCAGGCCTCCCCCATGGCAGAGTGGTAATGCGTTCGGTCCGGTGTCATAAAATTTTGTGGACCCCATGAGAATGGGGTCCCCCCGTCCCCATAATCCCGGTAAAATGGGGACCCTCTCGTGAGAATGGGGACCCCTGACTGCGCGGTACAAGCGTTCTGCGACGGGTGAATTTTGACGTTAAGACTCAGTGGAGAGAAGGCAGGGTTGCTAAATAAGTTGAAATATGGCCTGTAAGAAGTGCAGACGCACTAAATAGGCTAGGTCAACTAGCACACTGATGTTGACGTCAAGACATATATAGCATAGGCATGGCGATGTTGTAAGTTAAAGAACTTGCAAAAATGGCTATAAAAAGTCGACTGCTTTCGAAACTTTGCAGTATCTATTCTAACAGAAACAACCAAAGATAGGAGATTTACAAGGCCAAACAACATTGTATGAAACGACGAAAGATATGATGGAGAAGACGACAATGGACGGAGATACGACGGAGAAGACAATGGAGGACGGTAGGACAGAGAGCACAGCGAGGGAGTGCGAGACTCCAGAGGAAGACACTGCAGAAAAAATGTGTGACAGATGCCTAGAATGGTATCATTCCACGTGTACTACTGCACATCGATCACAATGCATGGGCTAATGCTCGGTTTTATACAATGCATTATTTAGTTGTATTTAATTCCTATATAGACTATATGCACTATTATGTTGTATTTCATATACACAATTAGAATTGTTTGCTTTAGAATAATTGCAGAAGCAAAAGCGGGTTTCTCACGGAGGGGGTCCCTATCATACTGTCGTGCGTACAAAAGCAGTGAGTAGTAGTCCTATATATTGATTCCTGTGAGAGCAGCAGATCTAGGCATAGATCATATGATCTAGGGGTCCCTATTACCACGAGGGGTCCCTATCCTACGTCGTGCAGCCTCCGTTAGACCTATTAATTCGCCACACCTACCGTGACAGTAGTATATCTAGGGATCCCTATTCTCACGAGGGGGTCCCGGTAAAATGGGGACAGGGGGTCCCTATATTACCGGGATTATGGGGACGGGGGTCCCCATTTTACCGGGATTATGGGGACGGGGGTCCCTATTTTTGGGGGTCCCCATTTTACCGTGGCACCGGTCAACGGTTCGAGTCCTACAGTGAGAGGCGTTTTTTCGGCGATGAAAACTCAATATGTTGTGTTTGCGGAGCAGGCTCATTCCTTAGGCCCAGTCCCTTCCCTTGGATAGTGTTTGTTGATTTTCACCCCTGCACCTTTTTCTAAGATTTTAACATTGCCACACATAATGCAGAAAATGTGTCTAAAGGGCTCATTGCTGCATTTTTGATGTGTGTGTTGGTGCTATCTCTACGTATACTAAGATTGTGATATTTCTGTACAATACAGTGGAACCTCTGAAGAAAGGACACTTTGGGAACGGTACTTGTGTCCTTTCTTCGGAGGTTGTCCTTATCTCGGAGGTTCATGAAATACTTTCTATATAATGGAGTAGAATATAAGTAATGTAGTAAAGTTTGTGCATGAGTTAGTGTGTAGTCAAGTAAAGTTGTCTGCCTTGCAGATTGATGTGTAATATTGACAATCCTATCAATTGTCTGGCCAATACACACTTCTTCCGTGTCCTATGAATGCATGAAACCTGGACGCATACATTTTCTAAAGCAAGTACTGCTGCAACGGGCGTGTGCGTTTCTAATGAATTGCGCTCGTACATAACGCCATACTGCGCAAGCGCAACTGTGCAATTTTAGGGGAGTGGCTTCCGGGTGGTCGCTATTTAGAGGTAAAAATGTATGGTGGAGCGCCGTTCGGCGCAAAGATTTTGTCCGCTGTCCGGAATCGGGAAGCGTCCGCTTCTCGGAGGTTGCTAATGTATTACGGCTATGGTATTTTCAATCCGTCAATTGTCCGTTGTAGCGTGGGTGTCCGCTTCTCAGAGGGTCCGTGATGGGAGGTTCCACTGTATACATAAATACTGTGTATTATTACTATACATGTATATCCATTGATCTATGAGTGTATATCCATTGATCTATGAGTGTATTACTGTATGTGTTCATATATCATTCAAAGCACGTGAAAAACGGGGGCGAGATACGTACGCGCGCGCGCGGCACCCTACTGGAATATTAGGGGGCAATCGTCCTCCTGCCCCCCTCCCTCTGCCGCCGCCCATGTGTAAGATGTTGCTCCTAAATTTTGACCCTATTCTTCACTAGGCATCAAGTATGCATCAAGATAATTGTAAATAATTTAGAGCCATAATAAAGACAATAGAACAGAAGTAGTGCAGATAGTGCAGTCATGTCAAGACTCAATACCTGTCTACAAACATCTGAGCTATGTACTCATGCAGAATAGATCAGGCCTCTCCATTCCTGAATGTGTGGAGCCAGCATTCACCATGCCATGCATTCAATTTTAGACTAAGATCCATAAGATGTGCTGGACACTACCAAAATTATATTATTATATTAATATATATATGTAGCGTGGCCCGCTTCGCAGCGCAGCTACTGACAGTAACAACAACTTCTTAGACTTAGAGAGCGACCTTGTACAAATGTGCAGGTGACTTTATATATGTTGTGCATGGGTGACAATACATAGAGGGAGGAATGTGGAAGACAATCATGGAGTCAATCGTCTCGTGCAAGATACAACACACATGAGACATGGGCGCATGTTATGCAAGACATGAGACAAGGAGTTAGACATGAGGTGTATGTTATGTAAGACATGAGACAATCAGGAGTTTAGGTGACCATACAGTTTCTTATTAACATTGTCACATATATATTAGTTCATGCCCTCCATCTCCATATCTGTTATCTATAGAATGTACATCAGAGGCTGCACCTGCTGCAACTAGCTGAGTAAAGGACTCTAACTGGGAATCGTAGCTCATGCAGTGGTTAATGTCCAGTCACTGATCCTGAGTTCCATCCTGGTGTTCTCTCATCACTTTTGGCCTGTGCTATACTCACAAAGAACTTATCAAATCGATATCTCTCATTATAGATGTATGGTTTGTCCAATGAACAGGCCTTAATAAATTATTTGTTGAGAGCAATAGTATATGAACCTTAGACCCTTAGTAGCTAGCATCCTCACTATCCTCAGACACTACAGCCTAGGGCCTTAGGTTTCTACATTTTGCATATCCATCCATGTGCCCTCGACAAAAGCATTTACATGCAATGCAATATAGCTACATACACGAGAAGCGAACGCATTGACAGTAGCTTCTTTCTGGTGGAGAGGGAAATACTTTCTCTATGAAAGAACAATAGAGTACATGTACATGACATTGTACATGTCATATTATGAATAAAACAAGTGTCTATATATGCACTGAGCTGTGTGAAGCAAAATAACAGGAGCGGCGTTGCCGCTACGGCCGGTTAGGTTTGAGTATCGTTAAGTGGAGACTTCCAAATTGCATTATAATGTAAGGAACTTACCCTTCCGTTTGATTGGCGAGTTACGTGTAACGCGGGAACATTGAAATCGTGCACGCGTGTAACGCTCATTCCGCTGTGACAAAAGGTCTATTCAGCAATGGCAAGGTCAGAGGAAGACTTTGAACCTCCAACCAAGCGGTTTAAGGCGACAAATCACGTAAGAACATATTAGCAGTGCCACTATATAGAACTCTGGATTATCATCCACTTATAGTCCCACCAATTGTCTGAGACAGACTTTGCAACAAGCTCACAAGCAAATTTTAAGTGCACAGTGAAGGGGTGTGACCAACAATACAGTCATTCTGATACTCTCAGCAAGCACATGAAGATAGCCCATGGCAAAATTATAACCCAGAAGACGTCACGTTTCACGTGTCCTTCTGCTGAGTGTTCAAAAACATGCTTTCATGCAACTCAACTGATCGCCTATTTGAGTGAACACACAAAATTAATGTTGGTAGGTCAACACACACGCACACACACACACACACACACACACACACACACACACACACACACACACACACACACACACACACACACACACACACACACACACACACACACACACACACACACACACAGATAACTAGCATTGCACATTATTTCCACTGCAACCAGTGACAGAGAATTTGGAGTTTCCTGACTGGCATTCATTCCTGCAATGGAAGTATAAAGAGGAAGCAGATACATTCACTTGCTATAAAAAACCAAAAGGAACAACATTTAGCAGTAATGACGGTAGGGAATGATGCAATACACTTCATTAATATTTACATTTAGCTATATACACAGAAATTGCAAGTACTGCATTATACACATGCTGCCGTGATGGAAGGGAGAAAGAAAATCGATTGCCTAAGAAAACATCTCAAACCAGAAAACACAGAGGGTCTCGCAAGGTGGAAGGATATTGTATATCCAGAATGACGGTCACCAGGGAAAACAGTGGGAAAGTATCAGTAAAATATATTCGAACACACACCAATCACACATCTGGGATAAGTTAGGTTAAGCATCTGCCACTTCCTCTAACTGTTAAGCAGGAGCTTTGGGAAAAGTATGAACAAAATGTTCAATTGGATTCTATTTTAGATGGTAACTTTATAATTTACAATGATTATCATTTACATTATTATGTAATCAAAACCACAGGCATTAGAGGAAACTTGACAAGCTGTGATAACTTTCTATCAGAAAGCATCAAGGGCAAGTTTTGTAACAAGACAGGATGCACGTAACATAGTTCAAACACTCAACAATGCTCTTAAGCACAGACATGACAATGACGCTCTGTCAGTGGATCATCTATGCAGAGAACTAAGAGCTGAAAAGGAGTGTTCTCATTGCCTATAAACCCCAAGGAAGAAAGGATGAGGAATACCCTTCCCTGGGTGAAGACAGCTTCTTACTGGGAATTATGACACAATTCCAGGCAACAATGTTTGAAAAGCACAGTCAGAGAGTAGTGTGCATTGACTCTACACATAAGACAAACCCCTAAATTAAAATTCTTTAAATTGGTGACTGTAGTAATAAAGTCATGTTCTTAAAATCAGTCTTAGACCATTATGTACGTCTCTTGCTACTACAGGAATACCAGTTGCATGGGGTATTGTTGACAAGGAAGATGTGCCAACTCTTGAGGTTTTCTTTAAAAGGATTCAGGAGCATCAAGTAGTAATGGGAAGGTAGCTAAACAACAACAAACCTATCTAGACTATACTTTTGTTGAAACTAGAGTAGATCAAAATATATAGTCTGTATAGCTGTTAGTCAGCATGTCCCTGGAGCTATTGTCAATACTCTTATGACTGATGATGGTAAGACTAAAGTCATGTGAACGTTATAAGAGGGAGAATTACTTCTATTTGTCTATTTCAGATCCAGCACTTCCAGTGGCATTTAAAATGTCTTTCCCAATGCTGCACAATTGCTATGCAGATGGCATGTTGATAGGTATTGCCAATCACATTGTAATTAGGTAACAGTTACAGTGTTTAGACAAGGATTCAATTATGGCTCTAACTGAACAACAGCAATTATGTGACTGTGCATAGCACTTCTTCTCTAATACAGAGCTTGGCAGAGAAAATTGTACTCTCTTGTACACAACAATGACAACAAAACAGAGCTATAAAAGTCCTTGTGGCTACTTATTTCTAGCTCAAGTATTGACCAGTTTCAAAAGCACCTGCACCACATCCAAACTACATGGAATGACAAGGAGCCTGCCTCTGATTAGTCATTATTTACTCACCTTTCTACCAGCATATTTGTATCAACCCCACTGTGATTGAAGTGACGATAACAGAGAGCCCACTTCTCTGTGAATATTAGAGAGTCGGTAGACTCTCTATGTAGGGATGGCGCCGACAGGACACGCCCATTTTCCAAAATAGAATGGCTCAGAACTCCCAAACGCGCCAGTTACAAACCCTTTTGGACACATACACGTACTCTACGAGTGATTCTGTACCCGCTAAGACCCTCAAAGTACGTAAAATACACAGCTACAATGACTTACGGAAGTTGCCACACCTCCCTTTTTGGATTTTTTTGTTCATCTTCTTCTTCTTCTTCTTCTTCAGTTGAACTGGCCTACCGCAAAAGTGGCACAAGTACTGTCCTTGGTTTTTACATGAAACGACTCCTTTCCCTTACATGCGTGATCCTTGACCAAGAGAATCTTCGTAACTTTACTCAGGGCTCTGTAATCGCAAATTTTCCTTATTTGTCGGAAGCCATTTCTATATGGTCACGTGCATCACGTTTCATAGAAAGGTGGGGCTCAAGCGCGCGCGCAGGTCCGCGGGAGTAGAAGCGGGTGGGGCTCGTGCGAAGACAAGCAAGTAGGGATTACTCTACGTACAGAACACTGTAGGTACCCAAGAAAAACTAGTAAAACAAGTGTAAAAACATTTCATTAAAATGTTAAAGGATGTAGGGATGGTAGTGCCAAAAATTAAAGTAACAAGATTGTAATAACCCAAGTGGTGCACAGTGAACAACTGATTATGATATGACAACTTATGTATATAGTTTGGAGTTCAGAGTTCACGCTACCACAAAGATGAATTACAATTCATGTATGCAGACAAGGGATAATTGCATGCAACAATAACAACATGCGTAACCCCTCCCTACATTTTATTTCATACTTTAATTTTTGGCACTACCATCCCTACATCCTAACTCATTGGGGCCCAAGTTAATTTATTACGCAGGCTTCCGCGTATGACGCAATTTTACGCATTCAACGCAAGTGAACTTCCGGTAGCGTTCCGTGATGCCCGTTAGCGAAGTGACTGGCTTTCTCTATCAGGTAAACGATTATTTAGCATCCTAATGGTCGCTAGAGTCTACTTATGAACTACAGTAGGTAGGGGCATAGCAGTATACCTTTTGGGTTCTTTGTGAAAGCTACGCACGCAGTTGCTTTGTCCCGCTTCATATAGCGATGCCCAAACAGACGGTAAGAGCTCACTGTACCTTTACTTCTGTTCTAGAGACACTATAAGCCAAGCCCGTATAGATGAGTAAAAAGCCATCTTGGAAGCTTTCTTCGAAGCTTTCTTTGTGGGAATGTAGCTCCGTATTATAAACGGAAGTCCGGTTACTCACCAGTATCACTTACTGAAAAGGGCAAAGTTCTTAACCTATTTATCCGTTGTCAGTGAAGTAATATTGACTAGAAAAGCTAACACAAACAGCGGCTAGAAACGCAGAGCGTTCCTAACAGGTAAGTCGGGAAAGCTGTGGTTCTACGCAACGCGGATAGCGCGTTATTGACGTAAATGGCACAAATTCGTGCTGTGGGCCCCAAAGAGTTAACATTTTAATGAAATGTTTTTTACACTTTACAAATTTGAAACGTTATCATAGAGTCGGTAGACTCTATATGTAGGGATGGCGCAGACACGCCCATTAGCCCCATACAAAAGTAACGGCTGAGAACTCTCGAACGCGGAAGTTATAGGCCTTTTCTGACAAACAACGTGCTCTGTGAGTGCCTCTATACACTATAATACTCCCAAATTCTGTAAAATATACAGCTACGGTGATTCTCGGAAAATTGTAAAAACGCCGATTGTTCATCATCTTCTTCTTCTTCTTCTTCTTTCTTCTTCAGTTCAAACGACCTACCGCGAAACTGGGGGTAGTAATCGCTCTATTTCTTTCACGAAAATCATTTAAACAAGTGTAAAAACATTTTCACTAAAATGTTGAAGGATGTAGGGATTGAAGTGCCAAAAAGTATAGAAACAAGGTCAAAGTACACCATGCATGCAGACAAAGGCAGGGGATGATAGCATGCAACAATCATAACATGCGTAACCCCTTTTAGCATTTACAGATGTAGGGATATGGGGTACGCATGTTATGATTGTTGCATGCTATCATCCCCTGCCTTTGTCTGCATGCATGGTGTACTTTGACCTTGTTTCTATACTTTTTGGCACTTCAATCCCTACATCCTTCAACATTTTAGTGAAAATGTTTTTACACTTGTTTCACTGTTTTTTTTTACTGTGTGTAGCAACACATATAAACCTACTGACTTTCGTGCAGAGTTCTACCTCCCGTCCATACCTATAAGCAGGATAGTAGCAACTTTCAGTGACTCCTATAATCATGTCTTGTACGAATATTGCCTACTGACTACAACAGCGGGTCCAGTTGCCTGTAACAGTAAAGAAACGGAGCAACGTAGCCAAAAAAGACAACACAGCGCTCGAAACAGCGGCAGCTCGACGGACACAAAGTCTGCATCATTAGTAGCTATCTATGCTAGTGCACAAAACTAACTTCACGTGTTCGGCACGTGAGCAAACAAGAAAATGGCGTCTAAAACTAACACTTGTAAGGTTGCAGACCAGGAGTTTGACGGCTTTGAGAGAAGGTATGTAGATTTTATGCATCAAGGATCATGTACGCTCCAGTATAAATGATTTTCGTGAAAGAATTAGAGCATAGATAGTATCTATGATTAGAGCGATTACTAACCCCAGTTTCGCGGTAGGCCGTTTGAACTGAATTAGAAAGAAGAAGAAGAAGAAGAAGAAGATGATGAACAATCCGGGTTTTTACAAATTTCCGAGATTCACTGTAGCTATATATTTTACGTACTTTAAGAGTATTAAAGTGTATAGAAGCACTCTCAGAGCATGTAGTTTGTCTGAAAAGGCTGAAAACATCCGCGTTCGGGAGTTCTGAGCCGTTACTTTTGTATGGGGCTAATGGGCGTGTCGGCGCCATCCCTACATATAGAGTCTACCAACTCTATGATACTGGAGCGTACATGCATAGATACTAAACGAGTATGCAATGCAAATGCAAACCTGTAATGACATTCAGGACAAACGCAGGCACTTCTGCAATCATTGCATGAAATATATAAGCATCGTGAAGAATATACGGCTGGTAGCTCCTGTGTCTGTACATACATAGGCGTAGGAAGGGAGGCCCCCTCCAATATTTCGGCTTGCAGGCAAGCCATTTTGGATAATGTGTCTGGGGGAGCAATAGCCCTAAACTCCATAGCATACGGTCAGCTCCTCCCCCCTCAAATATTTTAGTCTGTGACCCACTTATGATATCTGCACAATAGGTGGCGGTGTCCTGATGATTCGTGCAAGAAGAGTTGTAACATTCGGCAGGGAAGCTTCTTTGCAAATTCAAAGCTCTTTCTACAGCAGTGGCTGGTCATAATGCATTGGTGGGTACGCCAATATCCAGTGACCCAGGCTGCAGAGGAGGCCCAAGTATCTGAGGCAACAGGTATTCAGGCGTACCAATACCTGGGAGACATACAGACAAAGGCAGGGGATGATAGCATGCAACAATCATAACATGCGTAACCCCATATTTACAGATGTAGGGATATGGGGTTACGCATGTTATGATTGTTGCATGCTATCATCCCCTGCCTTTGTCTGCATGCATGCTGAACTTTGACCTTGTTTCTATACTTTCTAGCACTTCCATCCCTACATCCTTCAACATTTTAGTGAAAATGTTTTTACACTTGTATAAATATGGGTTTGTGCACTTATATACCAGCACGGTTAGCATATTCTGACTGGAAATACTCGATGAACTTAGAGAACCTGGGGGGGGGCAGGGGGGGCTTGGGCCCCCCACTTTTTGATAAGCCCCCAAAATTGGAGGCTGTCAATGTGTCAAATGAAGAATGTATTAAATATGCTAGATACCCTATTCAGAATGAACATAATTATATAGTAATTACCCCCCAATTCATGAATGTCGAGCTCCCCCACTTTTGTCATGCTGTCTCTGCCTCTGCTAATCAATTCATGCCTAGAAAGCATTAATTTCATAGAATAGTTTCCATAGCAAACTGAAGAACCATCCACGTTTCTTGGATCACAAACTTAACCGTCGTCTGGATGACCTGATCCAGATTTTGCTAAAATTTGAATGTGATACATTTATGGCACAGCAAACAAAGCAGGTAAGCATACTCACAATAACTCCTTTATGTGCCTAATCCTTCTGTTTGCTCTAAAAAAGGTAATGAAGTCACCAATTGACACTTCCATCAAACTTGAAAGGGATAGGCACCAAAATGAAATGAAGATTGACAATGCTGCTGTTCAGGTATTTCAATCTAGAGGCATGTTACAATGAAATGGCCACACCTTCTATATACTCAGGAAAAGCAAGGAGAATATGTAGTTACAGCATCAGATGACATACGTGGTGACTATCACTGATAGTTTGTGCTCTGCAAAATCAACCTGTGTTCCTCAGTGCACTGCTCTAGAATGCTTATATCTATGTAGACATCAGATTAGGTCCACTTGCTGGGACTATAAATTATCAAGAAGGTCACTTATGCAAACATTGCCACAAAGTAAAAACAATTACAAATTCTGCTCACATAAATCAGAAGAGCAGCAGTAACCCTCAGCCTGCCACATATACGTTCAATCCTCAGTTCAACAAAAGAGATCAAGCAGGTCAGTTTATTACTGTTTGTGTTCATAGATATTATTGCTATAACTACATGTCTTCCGTAATGCACTTCTAGATGCTATAATTGCAGCCAAAAGGTCTGGTTTGGGCCGGACCACTTTTACGCAGCTAGGTTATCGTGCGCAGGCGCGGACCACTAAAATCGGGCAGTGCGCTTAGAGAGCGCCCATTTGCGACACTGGCACAAGAACTATTGGCCGAGCGATCGATTTACCTACGTGCGTGTGAAGGATGTATTTCACGACGTGTGCAGCAGCCTCTAGTATGCACTAAATTACATCGCTACTGTAAACTGTGCATGCGCGAAATTTGCTGCATATTGTTACTTCAAAATTGCCGGCTGGGTTCTAGGCATATATTAAATGCAAACAAGTAAATAAAAAATTTAGGAAATTTGAAAGGAAATATAGGGATTGCATAAAAAGGAACGGAGACAAGATTGGGACACAGACATGTTATGATATATCAACGTAACATTATGGGTACGTCGATATATCATAACATGTCTGTGTCCCAATCTTGTCTCCGTTCCTTTTTATGCAATCCCTATATTTCCTTTCAAATTTCCTAAATTTTTTATTTACTTGTCTCCCATTATTTTTTTCTGGACCTAGGTACATGCATTTTGCTATTTTTGTAGTTTACTTGGTAGCTAATAGAGCTTGTAGCCTGAGGCTATCCAACATTTTTATTGCAACATCAATTGTTTGTGTATTATATTGTACCAAATTTTACTTTTAGTGGAGCTTTTGTTAATTATATATTGCAAAGTAGTGCCTGGGACTACTATTTACAAGATTACAAGATTTTATCTCAATATTAATTATTGGGATATTAACCACACAAATTTCCACATTTTGTGCTACTTTTTTAGCAAGATATAGCTAACTATTGCCTGAGGCTATTTGTTTGTTATATTACAAGATTTACATTGTTTACATAGATTTTATCACAACATTGATCATTGGGGTATTAAGCCTTACCATCACATCAATTTTCACATTTAGTAGAGCTTCTGTTAGTAAGATAGAGTAATACTAGCCTGAGGCTATGTTTTACAAGATTTACATGGTTTACAGAGATTTTATCACAATGTTGATCATTGGGGTATTAAGCTTTACCATCACACCAATTTTCATATTTAGTAGAGCTTCTGTTAGTAAGATACAGTAATGCTAGCCTGAGGCTATTTTGTACAAGATTTACATGGTTTACAGAGATTTTATCACACTGTTGATCTTTGGGGTATTAAGGTTTACCATCACACCAATTTTCACATTTAAGGGAGCTATTGTTAGTGAGATACACAAATGCTTGCCTGAGGCTATTTGTTGTTGTATTACAAGATTTACATTGCTTACAGAGATCTTATCACAATGTTGATCATTGGTGTATTACACTTTATCATCACACCAATTTCCACATTTTGTGAAGCTTTTGTTAGTGAGATATGGTAATGCTAGCCTGAGGTTATTTTTTACAAGATTTACATGGTTTACAGAGATTTTATCACAACGTTGATCTTTGGGGTATTAAGCTCTACCATTACACCAATTTCCACATTTACTGGAGCTTTTGTTAGTGAGATACAGTAATGCTTGCCTGAGGCTATTTGTTGTTATATTACAAGATTTACATTGTTTACATAGATCTTATCACAATGTTGATCATTGGTGTATTACACTTTATCATCATATCAATTTCCACATTTATTGGAGCTTTTGTTAGTGAGATATAGTAACCCTTGCCTGAGGCTATTTGTTGTTATATTACAAGATTTACATTGTTTACATAGATCTTATCACAATGTTGATCATTGGGGTATTACACTTTATAATCATATCAATTTCCACATTTATTGGAGCTTTTGTTAGTGAGATACAGTAATCCTTGCCTGAGGCTATTTGTTGTGATATTACAAGATTTACATTGTTTACAGAGATCTTATCACAACGTTGATCATTGGGGTATTAAACTATACTATCATTCAAAATTTCACATTTAGCAGACCTTTCATTAGTCAGATATAGGATTGTGTGCCCCCCATTAATAATACATGGCCTGAGGCTATTTTTGTTTATTTTACAAGAAGTACATTGTTTACAAAATTTTTAACATGATGATGCACTACCCACAATGGAACTACATCACTGTACCAAGTTTTATGTTTAGATGTGCTATCGTTAGTGAGTTACGCCTGTTAAAGCGGAAGAAGAAGAAGAAGAAGAAGAAGATGAAGAATTTACAAAATAGACTTTTGCTAATTTAACCACTTTATCATCGATCAAATTATACCATTTTATAATCACAGTTAGTTTCTGGGTATAGTTACACATTCATGTTAACAAAAGTCCAGTAGGTAGCAAACTGAAAGTGAAAGTGATGGAAAACCTTATATATGGTTTTCAATGGGGATAGACCATAGCAATCCCTATATACACAGTACTACTGTACTGTGTGATATAGAGATATAGCTGGAAAACCAGTGGGAATAAATATCAGTGTCCATGTTTTCACTTAATCATATTCATGTACTCACATGCATGTACACTCTGAAGCTAGCTTGGTCGTAGTTCTTGATTGTGGTGTAGCTACAAGAATGCTGTATTGTCTCCTTCATGAATTTTTCTTCACTTCTAGGACCAGAATCCAGACTCCTGATGGACTTAATCTTGACGACTAAAAATTATTGCAACTTCTGTGCATTGTCTGGGTATCTATGTGTGTATATATTTTTAGTCTCTACTGTCTGAAGAAGGACAGTAAGGACTGAAACATTGCAACAAGTCCCTTCATTGATAAACAAACACGGTCTTTGGTACGAGAGAATGGTGGTTGTGGTTTACTGGAATAGCATAAATACACTCTTGTAGATGTACACACAACTCTTCAAATCCATCCACACAGAACATATATTGAATAAATGACAGGACTACCTCTTCCCTCTTGTCCATCTTAAAACATGTATGTAATAATATGATTACACATGTAGATAATATGTAGCTATCAGTTACATCAGTCCTCGTGTAGCATAAACCATAGCATACTACTTAGGAAGAAAATTGTGGCTACTCAGTACAATGTGATAACATGTCAGTTCTTCCATAATGATTCCTTTGTGTGACTTTCGTATGAATCCTTATGTAAAAATGATGGAAACACACAATCCCACCAGTTCACAGACTTCCTCAATAGTGTGCATGGTGAGTGTATGAATATGCAAGTTTCAGTAGGTATTAAATTTTCACTGAACCATGACCAGAATGAATCCTTCTTGCCATACAAAGACAACAATAATTTTGGTGTGATCTTTTATGCAATAAAGTTGTTAAGGTGATCTTCAGGTCCTTTGCCTGTGAAATATACAAATGTATATTTGGTGTAAGAAGTTGTCTCCAATAACAAGTTTTATGCTAACTGACATTCATTTAAGCAAGGCATTACCACTCTTACAGATCAAGTAAGGAAAGTAGTTTTGCAATGATGACAAGAATGGCTAGAATGAGATACCCTCTTCCACTTACACTATGCCATTTGTTTGATGTATTAGTTGTGCCAGCTATAACATATGGTGTGAAGTTTGGGGTGGAGAGAAATAGAGCAGAATTTTGTAAGTATGTATTGAATATCCCCACATCTGCAAATAACATCACATTATATGGTGAAGAAGACTATATACCCCTACTTATCAAAAGAAAGGTTAGAATGTTGAAGTACTGGTTAAAGGTGACAAGATGTTAACCTCTATCTCACTTTCGTTTGATTGCTATACATGGTGCAAAGGCAGGAACCATTAAACTGGCCTCATACATTCGATTGATCTTGAACAAAAGTGGAAGTCCATATTTGTGGGAGTCAGCTACAGATACTTTAGAGAGCAAAAAAAATGCATCAAGTTTTTATCAAAAGAATGCATCAAGTTTTTATCAAAAGAAAGGTTAGAATGTTGAAGTACTGGTTAAAGGTGATAAGATGTTAACCTCTATCTCACTTTCGTTTGATTGCTATACATGGTGCAAAGGCAGGAACCATTAAACTGGCCTCATACATTCGATTGATCTTGAACAAAAGTGGAAGTCCATATTTGTGGGAGTCAGCTACAGATACTTTAGAGAGCAAAAAAATGCATCAAGTTTTGAGAGATCAGTTTCATATATGGTTAGATAGTCTAGAATCCACAGAAGGGAAACTAAATAAATTTCATGTTCAAGAGAGAGATATATCATAGAGTCGGTAGACTCTATATGTAGGGATGGCACCGACACGCCCATTAGCCTTAACAAATGAAACGGCTCAGATCTCTCGAACGGGGCAGTTATAGGCCTTTTCAGACACATAACATGGCCTACGAGTGATTTTATACACAATAAAACTCTCAAAGTATGTAAAATACACCGCTCCACTGACTTACAGAAAATTGCTAAACCGCCGATTTCTCCATCTTCTTCTTCTTCTTCTTCTTCTTCTTCTTCTTCTTTATCAAACGGCCTACCTCAAAATTGGCAAACGCGTTCACCTTAGTTTTGGCATAAAACGGCTTATTTCTCTCCCGTGCATGATCCTTGGCCATCAGAATCTTCCTAGGATCCTTCTCGAACGAGAACAGCTAGAATCTACTAGCACTTCCGTGTAGTTGAACGCCATTTCCTCGTTATTACACACGTGCATACCACATGACCACGAGCAGCAAAATGGGGTGGGGCTCGAACAAACGCAAAGAGCATTGTATTTGCAAGCGAGTATGCAACGAAAAACCAGTGAAACAAGGGAGTAAAAACATTTCCATTAAAATGTTGAAGGATGTAGGGATGACAGTGCCAAAAAGTAGAGAAACAAGTGCAATATATATGCAGCAAGACAGGGGATGAGGGCATGCAACAATAATAACATGCGTAACCCCTCCCTATATCTTTTATTATGGGGTTACGCATGTTATTATTGTTGCATGCCCTCATCCCCTGTCTTGCTGCATATATATTGCACTTGTTTCTCTACTTTTTGGCACTGTCATCCCTACATCCTTCAACATTTTAATGGAAATGTTTTTACTCCCTTATACTTAGAACTTCCACCTCATTTAAGATGTGCACTTATGAATCTTAGCCATACATTGCAATTGGCAATTGAAACTGGACAATAGAATAGAAAGAAACTATATTTTCTGCAAAAACTGTAAAAAAAACACATACACAAATCTAGGCTTTACATTAACCTTATTTCACAGTCTCCTCCAATTCTCCTCCAATGTTAGATGGTGATATTTTGATGTAGTAAAATTAAAGTGAATGAAATGCATTTCTTAGGTGTTGATATGCAAGACAAGTAGTATTGAATGAACATCATCTTTAATAGAAAGCACTGACATAGTTTACTATGTACATGCATGACTAACGACTCTCTTGGCATGTATGAATGGAGAAATAGAGGAGACGGTACATGTGGCGTAAGGTCAATGTAAACAAGCCTAGATTTGTGTATGTGGCCTTTAAGCACAGACATAGTGAATAGAAATAGTAAAGATGTAGGAGGAATATGGGTGATAACAAGAAGTGGGTGAGCATAGCACAGGAAGCGTATGAAACATGCACTAATATAGTAATGGCTAAGTTATAAGGGCTGTCCATGAGTTCCTAAATTAATGAAGTCACTACACATGCATGACTAATGGCACGTATGGTCAATAAAAATTAAACATTAGGTCTTTAATTTACTATATACTGAGAGTAGTCAGCAGCAAGTAATCATGTCAGGGTTAGTGAACTATTACAAAGGAATAATGGATAATGGCAGCAATATTACAACTACATGACTAAGGTGATATGGGGGACAAAACTATTCATACACTAACTTATATTCACTACCTAAATATGACAAGAAGGAAAATTCTGTCACAACTATTATTATGTTAATGTCAATGTCATTCTGTATAGCAGGTATTCATTTTCTGTACTGCTGCAGTAGCTGGACTATTCCTCTGTGACCCTTGGCCCTTGCTCGGCTCAGTGCTGTTTTTCCACTCTGCAAGTGCAGAAAAAGTAAGAAGTCAACATTACAATTGTGTGTTTACAAGATATAAAATAATACTGTAATAATATTATGGCAAGTAATGTGTCACAGTGGTGTATAGGAAACCCCTTTGCACTTGGTTACATAATCATGATTGTGGGTGTATTTGTATGCCATTCAAGAACTATAGCTAGCGGGTACAAGAAATGGAGCTGCCCTCATAGTAAAAGCCCACATGTATAGCACTAGTAAAAGCTCTGATGTCAAGCTGTTCCTCTACTGTGTATATAGGGATTGCTATGATCTATCCCCATTGAAACCCATATATAAGGATATTCTTCATTTTCACTTTCAATTTGTAGTTGATTTCACTTTTAATGATATCAAGGTGAAGAATGTGTGAAAAATAACCAGTATACTTAAATTGGTTGTGTTATGATGCAAGATGCATGTAATATATTGTACGCATATCACACAGTACGGTAGTACTGTGTATATAGGGATTGCTATGGTCTATCCCCATTGAAAACCATATATAAGGTTTTTCATCACTTTCATTTTCAGTTTGCTACGTAATGGACTTCTGTTAACATAAGTGTGTAACTATACCCAGAAACTAACTGTGATTATAAAATGGTATAATTTGATTGATGATAAAGGGGTTAAATTAACAAAAGTGTATTTTGTAAATTCTTCATCTTCCGCTTCTTCTTCTTCTTCTTCTTCTTCTTCCGCTTGAACAAGCGTACCTCACTAACGGTAACACATCTAAACATGAAACTTGGTATAGTGATGTAGTTCCACTGTGGGTAGTGCATCGTCATGTTAAAAATTTTGTAAACAATGTACTTCTTGTAAAATAAACAAAAATAGCCTCAGGCCATGTATTATTAATGGAGGCACACAATCCTATATCTGACTAATGAAAGGTCTGCTAAATGTGAAATTTTGTATGGTAGTATAGTTTAATACCCCTATGATCAACGTTGTGATAAAATCTCTGTAAACAATGTAAATCTTGTAATATAACAACAAATAGCCTCAGGCAAGGATTTCTGTATCTCACTAACAAAAGCCCCACTAAAAGTGAAAATTGGTATGATGGTAAAGTCTAATATGCCTATGATCAACGTTGTGATAAAATCTCTGTAAACAATGTAAATCTTGTAATAAATCAACAAATAGCCTCAGGCAAGGATTACTGTATCTCACTAACAATAGCTTCCCTAAATGTGAAAATTGGTATGATGGTAAAGTGTAATACACCAATGATCAACGTTGTGATAAGATCTCTGTAAACAATGTAAATCTTGTAATATAACAACAAATAGCCTCAGGCAACGATTTCTGTATCTCACTAACAAAAGCCCCACTAAAAGTAAAAATTTGTATGATGGTAAAGTCTAATATGCCTATGATCAACGTTGTGATAAAATCTCTGTAAACAATGTAAATCTTGTAATAAAACAACAAATAGCCTCAGGCAAGGAATACTGTATCTCACTAACAATAGCTCCCCTAAAAGTGAAAATTTGTATGATGGTAAAGTGTAATACGCCTATGATCAACGTTGTGATAAAATCTCTGTAAACAATGTAAATCTTGTAATAAAACAACAAAAAGCCTCAGGCAAGGAATACTGTATCTCACTAACAATAGCTCCCCTAAAAGTGAAAAATTGTATGATGGTAAAGTGTAATACGCCTATGAACAATGTTGTGATAAAATCTCTGTAAATATCTTGTAATATGACAACAAATAGCCTCAGGCAAGCATTTCTGTATCTCACTAACAAAAGCTAGGCTACATGTGGAAATTGGTGTGATGGTAAAGCTTAATACCCCAATGATCAACGTTGTGATAAAATCTCTGTAAACAATAAATCGAAATTGGTGTAATAGTGAAGCTTGATACCCCAATGATCAACTTTGTGATAAAATCTCTGTAAACAATGTAATATAACAACAAATAGCCTCAGGCAAGCAATGCTGTATCTCACCAACAAAAGCTTCACTAAACGTGAAAATTGATATGGTGGTAAAGCCATAGATCAACATTGTGATAACATCTCTGTAAACCATGTATATCTTGTAAAAAATAGCCTCAGACAAGCAAAAAAATGACGGGAGACAAGTAAATAAAAATTTAGGAAATTTGAAAGCAAATATAGGGATTGTATAAAAAGGAACGGAGACAAGATTGGGACACAGACATGTTATGATATATCGACGTACCCATAATGTTACGTTGATATAACATAACATGTCTGTGTCCCAATCTTGTCTCCGTTCCTTTTTATACAATCCCTATATTTGCTTTCAAATTTCCTAAATTTTTATTTACTTGTAAAGCTTTAAAATATGCGTTTATTTCACAGGATAATTACACAACTATTGAATACCGAGTCTTATTTTCTGCATTGTGTCCAATGCTAGTTTGCTTTCACTGTCCTGCTTTGATACTAGCTAGTGTAACTTCAAGTGTTGGGTTAGTAAAACAAAGTGCTTGATATTACTCTGTTAAACCCAAGTTTCTCACATTAGTAGGCAAGTCCTGTGCTCCTGACTGTAGCAATAGTCTCACCACCTCCTCATGACCATTTTGACTAGCCACGAGGAGAGCTGTAGCTCCATCCTGTAGAAGAGAATAGGACGCTCAGAGAGTAAGTATTGGATATATGTTGATACACTTGGATGGTATATTGGATGCAAAACATGCATCCTCAAACCTTATTGAACAACACAATAAAACCTGGGGTTGCCCATATTAACCAAACAAACCATACCATATTAAGGATCTCCAAGTAATTGCTACTGAAAGTTGCCTAGTGATCACCTCAGTGTGTTCAGCCACCGTGGGGTGGACGAAAGGGTAAGATGTCCAATGCAACATGCTCATACATGCTCATTCCAAATCACACCTTCCTTTCCTAGCATGAGAGATCATCTATGCCAAGTGGTTCTTGTAATACTGATGTTAACACTCCTCTCAATGTACATGTGTATAGGAAACCCCTTTGCACTTGGTTACATAATCATGATTGTGGGTGTATTTGTATGCCATTCAAGAACTATAGCTAGCGGGTACAAGAAATGGAGCTGCCCTCATAGTAAAAGCCCACATGTATAGCACTAGTAAAAGCTCTGATGTCAAGCTGTTCCTCTACTGTGTATATAGGGATTGCTATATATGATCTATCCCCATTGAAACCCATCTATAAGGATATTCTTCATTTTCACTTTCAATTTGTAGTTGATTTCACTTTTAATGATATCAAGGTGAAGAATGTGTGAAAAATAACCAGTATACTTAAATTGGTTGTGTTATGATGCAAGATGCATGTAATAGCTTAAAAAGTGCTTTTTACATTTTTGCCATGTTTTCCATCTTCTTATTATTCTTCTTCTAATTGAAGAAGCATAACTCAATAACCATATATAAGATCAATGAAATTGAATCTTTGCATGTGGAAATGTATCAATACGTACTGGGGAATAGAGGTATATTTTTGTTAACCCTTGTAGTTCATGTACTACTGATCGTTATCTCTCCCAGCAATGTATTATGAATGACTGAGGATAACTAATGAGCAAAACTCAGCAACCATGGTAACTATCCACCTGAAAGTCAGCATGTTTAGAGATATCATCGCTAATAGCAACATAACAAAAGCATTGTTTTTAACCCTTGTGATTCTTGTAATACTGATGTTAACACTCCTCTCAATGTACATGTGTATAGTGATTACGTAATATCATTTTGAATGTACGTGCAAAGTACATAAATTGTACGCATATAAAAGCATGCGTCATATGATAAACCGATTACACAATGACACAAGACTCGTTAATGACATCTGCTGCGCATGCGCAAATGCTTAGCAACTAGCGTGTAACAGTGAACTGGCTGATAATAGAGTGTGTTGACGATTTGTTTAGCAAATAGCGCTTAGTACTATATAACAAAAGACATGACGATTCTTGTGCTAACTTCAACTGTTAGAATACTGCACATGCGTACAGTGTGTTGCTCTCTGCCAGGTACTACTCTACGTATGTACTGTCTGCTGGAGTATCGGCACGCTACCAAGCCAAAGCGCTGGTGACCGACAGTATGTTGCTACCACGTTTGCTCAGCCAATAGTACGTTGCTAGCAGGTTTGCTCATAGTTCGTATACGCAGTTGCTTGTAGCCACACCCTACTAATCATACATCTCAGAGTGTGATGGCCTATAGCAATAATGGGCCAGATGTTTTATGGATATAGTGAGCATGTGCTAATGGCAATTATTGCTTACAATAGTAAAAAAATGATTAGAGACAACTAAATAAAAAATGAACAGAGACAAGATTGGGACAGAGACATGCTATATACATCAATGTATTAAAAGGTATGTTGATGTACATAGCATGTCTGTGTCCCATCTTGTCTCTGTTTATTTTTATGCAATCCCTATTACACTTCAAATTTCCTAAATTTCTTATTTACTTGTCGTATACATTCAGCAAACAAGGTGGTCTTTTTTCACTCTCTAGAAGAGCTAAACTCTATAAAGTGAGTGTAATAGTTTTGTAACACAGGTGTGATATTCCTGCTATGCTATATGACTAGTTGCAGACATGCATGTACAGGTATGAATTTTAGCTAATGTATACAGCATATTCAGTTCTTTAGGTTGTAAAGTACTTTCCTACACAATCAAGAATGGTTTGTACTTGAGGGTATGCAACATACTGAACATGCCTTGTTTAATCAAAAATGTGAGAAAATGGCTATGTAAATGATTATCTAGAAGATAGCTCTGGGAAAAGTACAAAGTATTCACTATTGGTGAAAGTGGCTTGTGCTGTTGAACCTAGCAATACCAGATATCTACAGTCTCTCCCTCATACAGTTTACATGCATGCAGGCCTACACTTTAAACATCAGACACACCGGACTCAGTTCTATGGGTTGTGAAATATTCCCACCTTATTTGGCATGTCCTGTGCTCCTGACTGTAGTAGTAGTCTCACCACCTCCTCATGACCCTCTTGACTGGCCATGTGGAGTCCTGTGTCTCCAAACTGCAAAATAGAATATAGTACAAGATAAAAAAGATACCTCTATATCAAGATACCCCTAGCTCAGGAGAGAAAGGACTTGTTTTATGCCAAAGCAAAGGTGAGCACGCTTGTCAATTTTGATGTAGATTGTTTGAAGATGATGATGATGATGAAGATAATGGGCAGTTTGTGGTGGCATGTTTTACCCTCTTTAAGAGTTTTAGAAAAAGCTCAGAAAGCAGGTTGTGTGTTTCAAAAGGCTTATAACTGATGCATTTAGGAGTTTCCATTACTAAATGGGTGTGCCATATTGCTACACACAGTCTACTGACTGTCTGATAATGTTGCAGGACCAAATATGAGTGTAGAAATGAAACTACTCAAAATTTCTTGGCTCCTGAATTCAGACAACTGTTTACTATCACCAGCTGGAGATATATGTACTGTCAGATGCCTCTGTTGAACTCAAAAGTAAGAAGGATAGTTAACATAAAATGGAAGATCTATATCAGTGTATGTTTGTACAAAAGCCCACTTCCACAGGGTGTCTACAGTTGGAACAACAAGCTGCTGAAATGAGGTCTTGTGTGCAGGTGGTGCAGAGGTGTTTGATGGCACATGATCATTCATGGAATACTCTATATGCCTTGAGTTAAGATGGTAGGATACCTCTGGTATCATAGAGTCGGTAGACTCTATATGTAGGGATGGCACCGACATGCCCATTAGCCTTCACAAATGAAACGGCTCAGATCTCTCGAACGGGGCAGTTATAGACCTTTTCAGACACATAACATGGCCTACGAGTGCTTTTATACACAATAAAACTCTCAAAGTAGGTAAATTACACCGCTCTAGTGACTTACAGAAAATTGCTAAACCGCCGATTTCTCCATCTTCTTCTTCTTCTTCTTCTTTATCAAACGGCCTACCTCAAAATTGGCAAACGCGTTCACATTAGTTTTGGCATAAAACGGCTTATTTCTCTCCCGTGTATGATCCTTGGCCATCAGAATCTTCCTAGGATCCTTCTCGAACGAGAACAGCTAGAATCTACTAGCACTTCCGTGTAGTTGAACACCATTTCCTCGTTATTACACACGTGCATACCACATAACCACGAGCAGCAAAATGGGGTGGGGCTCGAACAAACGCAAAGAGCATTGTATTTGCAAGCGAGTATTCAGCGAAAAACCAGTGAAACAAGGGAGTAAAAACATTTCCATTAAAATGTTGAAGGATGTAGGGATGACAGTGCCAAAGAGTAGAGAAACAAGTGCAGTATATATGCAGCAAGACAGGGGATGAGGGCATGCAACAATAATAACATGCGTAACCCCATGTTATTATTGTTGCATGCCCTCATCCCCTGTCTTGCTGCATATATATTGCCCTCATCCCCTGTCTTGCTGCATGTATACTGCACTTGTTTCTCTACTTTTTGGCACTGTCATCCCTACATCCTTCAACATTTTAATGGAAATGTTTTTACTCCCTTTTAGTATCATAGAGTCGGTAGACTCTATATGTAGGGATGGCACCGACACGCCCATTAGCCTAAACAAATGAAACGGCTCAAATCTCTCGAATGGGGCAGTTATAGGCTTTTTAGACACATAACATGGCCTATGAGTGTTTTTATACACAGTAAAACTCTCAAAGTACGTAAAATACACCGCTGCAGTGACTTACAGAAAATTGCTAAACCGCCAGTTTCTCCATCTTCTTTATCAAACGGCCTACCTCAAAATTGGCAAACCCGCTCACCTTAGCTTTGGCATAAAACGGCTTATTTCTCTCCCGTGCATGATCCTTGGCCATCAGAATCTTCCTAGGATCCTTCTCGAACGAGAACAGCAAGAATCTACTAGCACTTCCGTGTATATAGTTGAACGCCATTTCCTCGTTATTACACACGTGCATACCACATGATCACGAGCAGCAAAATGGGTGGGGCTCGCCTAAACGCGAAGAGCATTGTATTTGCAAGCGAGTATGCAACGAAAGACCAGTGAAACAAACATGATGTAGAGATGACAGTGCCAAAAAGTAAAGAAACAAGTGCAGTACATATGCAGCCAGACAGGGGATGAGGGCAACATATATGCAGCAAGACAGGGGATGAGGGCAACATATATGCAGCAGGACAGGGGATGAGGGCATGCAACAATTGTAACCCCTCCCTACATCTCTTTTATTATGGGGTTACGCATGTTATTATTGTTGCATGCCCTCATCCCCTGTCTTGCTGCATATATGTTGCCCTCATCCCCTGTCTGGCTGCATATGTACTGCACTTGTTTCTTTACTTTTTGGCACTGTCATCTCTACATCATGTTTGTTTCACTGGTTTAGAGATAAAGCTTTAAAATATGCGTTTATTTCACAGGATAATTACACAACTATTGAATACCGAGTCTTATTTTCTGCATTGTGTCCAATGCTAGTTTGCTTTCACTGTCCTGCTTTGATACTAGCTAGTGTAACTTCAAGTGTTGGGTTAGTAAAACAAAGTGCTTGATATTACTCTGTTAAACCCAAGTTTCTCACATTAGTAGGCAAGTCCTGTGCTCCTGACTGTAGCAATAGTCTCACCACCTCCTCATGACCATTTTCACTAGCCATGAGGAGAGCTGTAACTCCATCCTGTAGAAGAGAATAGGACGCTCAGAGAGTAAGTATTGGATATATGTTGATACACTTGGATGGTATATTGGATGCAAAACATGCATCCTCAAACCTTATTGAACAACACAATAAAACCTGGGGTTGCCCATATTAACCAAACAAACCATACCATATTAAGGATCTCCAAGTAATTGCTACTGAAAGTTGCCTAGTGATCACCTCAGTGTGTTCAGCCACCGTGGGGTGGACGAAAGGGTAAGATGTCCAATGCAACATGCTCATACATGCTCATTCCAAATCACACCTTCCTTTCCTAGCATGAGAGATCATCTATGCCAAGTGGTGTGGTACAACAAAGAGATATATTCACAGATATTAAACCATGACAAACAATGCTAAATTAAAGGTAGAGAATGATATTGTGTTTATATGTAAACCATCCTATGGTTTAGTGGGATTGTCTACTAGAAACATTGTAAACTTGATGTAAAAGTGCAATAGACACCACCTTCCCGTTGTCTACAAACCTTTAGCATGGGATTGTAAATGCAGAGCATTTTGGCAAGCGGAGTGAGCTCACATAGTCGTGCCAACAAGCCAATTATTCTTATGTCAGTGCATGCATCACACGGTATGGTGGTACTGTTTATATAAGGATTGCTATGGTCTATCCCCATTGAAAACCATATATAAGGATATTCATCATTTTCACTTTCAAATTTAACTTTTAATGATATCAAGGTGAAGAATGCATGAAAAATATAATTGGTTGTGTTATGATGTAAGATGTGTGTAATCACACAGTACGGTAGTACTGTGTATATAGGGATTGCTATGGTCTATTCCCATTGAAAACCATATATAAGCATTTTGTTCATTTTAACTTTCAATTTGAAGTTGATTTCACTTTTAATGATATCAAGGTGAAAAATATGTGAAAAATAACCATGAAACAAAAAATAGTTGATCTGTGATGTAAGATAAGCGTAATACCTCAAAAAGTGCTTTTCACATTTTTGCCATGTTTTCCATCTTCTTATTATTATTCTTCTTCTTCTTCTTGAAGAAGCGTAACTCAATAACCATAAAATCAATGAAGTTGAATCTTTGCATGTGGAAATGTATCATTACGTACTGGGGAATAGAGGTATAATTTTTTCGTTAACCCTTGTAGTTCATGTACTACTGATCATTATCTCTCCCAGCAATGTATTACGAATGAGGATAACTAATGAGCAAAACTCAGCAACCATGGTAACCATCCACCTGAAAGTTAACATGTGTAGAGATACCATCGCTAATAGCAACATAACAAAATTATTTGTTGTTAACCCTTGTGATTCTTGTAATACTGATGTAAACACTCCTCTCAATGCAATACGTGTATACATGTGTATAGTGATTACGTAATATCATACGTGCAGAGTACATACATTGTACGCATATAAAAGCATGCGTCATATAATAAACCTATTACGTAATGACAGAGTACTCGTTAATGACGTCATTACATCAGCCGCGCATGCGCAAACGCTTAGCAACTAGCGCGTAGCAACTAATAGGTGCAGTGAACCGGCTGCTTGATAATAGAGAAATGTGTTGACGATTGATTGGTTTAGCAACTAGCGCTTAGTACTACATAACAAAAGACAGAGGTGTTGACGATTCTTGTGCTACTTCAACTGTCAGAATACTGCATACGCGTACGCGTACAGTGTGTTGCTCTCTGCCAGGCACTACTCTACGTATGTACCGGCTGTTGGAATAGCGGCACGCTACCAAGCCAAAGCGCTGGTGACCGACAGTACGTTGCTAGCATGTTTGCTCAGCCAATAGTACGTTGCTAGCAGGTTTGCTCAGCCGATAGTACGTTGCTAGCAGGTTTGCTCATTGTTCGTGTACGCAGCTGCTTGTAGCCACTCCCTACTAATCATACATCTCAGAGTGTGATTATTAGGGCCTCTAGCAATAATGGGCCAGATATTTTATGGATATGGTGAGCAAGTGCTAGTGGGAATTATTGCTTACAATTGTAAAAAAATGATTAGAGACAAGTAAATTAAAAATTTAGGAAATTTGAAGTGTATATAGGGATTGCATAAAAATGAACAGAGACAAGATTGGGACACAGACATGCTATATACATCAATGTACTAAAAGGTATGTTGATGTACATAGCATGTCTGTGTCCCAATCTTGTCTCTGTTCATTTTTATGCAATCCCTATATACACTTCAAATTTCCTAAATTTTTAATTTACTTGTAGCAAGTGCTTTTCTCCATGTTTTCCAATAATAACATGTGTAACCCCTCCCTACATCTCTTTTATTATGGGGTTACGCATGTTATTATTGTTGCATGCCCTCATCCCCTGTCTTGCTGCATATATGTTGCCCTCATCCCCTGTCTGGCTGCATATGTACTGCACTTGTTTCTTTACTTTTTGGCACTGTCATCTCTACATCATGTTTGTTTCACTGGTTTAGAGATAAAGCTTTAAAATATGCGTTTATTTCACAGGATAATTACACAACTATTGAATACCGAGTCTTATTTTCTGCATTGTGTCCAATGCTAGTTTGCTTTCACTGTCCTGCTTTGATACTAGCTAGTGTAACTTCAAGTGTTGGGTTAGTAAAACAAAGTGCTTGATATTACTCTGTTAAACCCAAGTTTCTCACATTAGTAGGCAAGTCCTGTGCTCCTGACTGTAGCAATAGTCTCACCACCTCCTCATGACCATTTTGACTAGCCACGAGGAGAGCTGTAGCTCCATCCTGTAGAAGAGAATAGGACGCTCAGAGAGTAAGTATTGGATATATGTTGATACACTTGGATGGTATATTGGATGCAAAACATGCATCCTCAAACCTTATTGAACAACACAATAAAACCTGGGGTTGCCCATATTAACCAAACAAACCATACCATATTAAGGATCTCCAAGTAATTGCTACTGAAAGTTGCCTAGTGATCACCTCAGTGTGTTCAGCCACCGTGGGGTGGACGAAAGGGTAAGATGTCCGATGCAACATGCTCATACATGCTCATTCCAAATCACACCTTCCTTTCCTAGCATGAGAGATCATCTATGCCAAGTGGTGTGGTACAACAAAGAGATATATTCACAGATATTAAACCATGACAAACAATGCTAAATTAAAGGTAGAGAATGATATTGTGTTTATATGTAAACCATCCTATGGTTTAGTGGGATTGTCTACTAGAAACATTGTAAACTTGATGTAAAAGTGCAATAGACACCACCTTCCCGTTGTCTACAAACCTTTAGCATGGGATTGTAAATGCAGAGCATTTTGGCAAGCGGAGTGAGCTAACATAGTCGTGCCAACAAGCCAATTATTCTTATGTCAGTGCATGCATCACATGGTATGGTGGTACTGTTTATATAAGGATTGCTATGGTCTATCCCCATTGAAAACCATATATAAGGATATTCATCATTTTCACTTTCAAATTTAACTTTTAATGATATCAAGGTGAAGAATGCATGAAAAATATAATTGGTTGTGTTATGATGTAAGATGTGTGTAATAGCAAGTGCTTTTCTCCATGTTTTCCATCATCTTCTTCTTCTTCTTGAAGAAGCATAACTCAATAACCATAAAATCAATGAACTCGAATCTTTCCATGTGGAAATGTATCAATACGTACTGTGGAATAGAAGTATAATTCTTTGGTTAACCCTTGTAGTTCATGTACCACTGGTCGTTATCTCTCTCAGCAATGTATTATGAATGAGGATAACTAATGAGCAAAACTCAGCAACCATGGTAACTATCAACTTCAAAGTCAGCATGTGTAGAGATATCATCGCTAATAGCAACATAACAAAAGCATATGTTGTTAACCTTTGTGATTTTTGTAATACTGACGTTAACATTCCTCTCAATGCAACACATGTACATGTGTATAGTGACTACGTAATTTCATTTTCAATGTACGTGCAGAGTACGTGCATTGTTCCCATGTGTCATATATATGATAAACTGATTATGTAACGACACAAGACTCGTTAATTACGTCATTACATCAAACACTTAGCAATTAGGCAAGCAACTAGGTGCAGTGAACTGGCTGATAATAGAGAAATGTGTTGACAATTTGTTTAGCAACTAGCGCTTAGTACTACATAACAAAAGACATGTGTTCACGATTCTTGTACGGCTTCAACTGTCAGAATACTGCATATGTGTACAGTGTGTTGCTCTCTGCCAGGCACTACTCTACATATGTACCGGCTGCTGGAGTAGCGGCACGCTACCAAGCCAAAGCTCTGGTGACCGACAGTACGTTGCTAGCATGTTTGCTCAGCCAATAGTATGTTGCTAGCCGGTTTGCTCAGCCGATAGTACGTTGCTAGCAGGTTTGCTCGTAGTTCGTGTATGCAGATGCTTGTAGCCACACCCTACTAATCATACATCTCAGAGTGTGATATAATAGGGCCTATCATCAGTAGCAATAATGAGCCAGATGTTTTATGGATATGGTGAGCATGTGCTAATGGGAATTATTGCTTACAATAGTAAAAAAAATGATAAGACAAGTAAAAAATTTAGGAAATTTGAAGTGTAATAATAGGGATTGCATAAAAATGAACGGAGAAAAGATTGGGACACAGACATGCTATATATATACATCAATGTACTAAAAGCATGTCTCTGTTCCAATCTTGTCTCTGCTCATTTTTATGCAATCCCTATAATATTATTACACTTCAAATTTCCTAAATTTTTATTTACTTGTAAAATTAGAGCTCATGCATAATATTTCAGTGTACTGTAGGTGACAAATATACATAAAATATTGTCCATGACTAGGTGGCTCACTCCACTCTCTATTCAAGTTAGCACAAACAATATAGCAAGATGTTATGTTGACTATATACACAAAAAATAAGCAAGCAAATGAGACACTGATTCTGTTGTAGGGCAGTTTTAGATTTCATCACCTATTTACCTTTTAGTTTGGTAACAACATCTACACATCCTAGCTATATCCAACTACATAGATAACATAGAGCTACTGATATCCAACTACATAGATAACATAGAGCTACTGGTGATTACTGAAAATATCTCAGGTATAGTAAGGCATGTCTCAGAATGCTACTATGCAATGCATGTTTACCCATTGAGTGCATGTTAGGGACGGCAGAGGCAAGTTTTGATTGGTCAGGCAAAACCGCGTGTAGGTTCTAAAACGAGGGCGGAGCCAGATAAACGCTTGTACGTGCATGCACGCGTCAGCTAATTATTATTCCAGCAACTGCTGGGTCTGCCGGATCTGTTCCGCTGCCCCTGCATGTACAGAGTGGAGTTAAACAATTTTTGTCAGTAATCCTGTATATCTATATCTTTCTCTTGACTGTCATGTTCAGGTCAGCTGCAGGCTAAAGAAGTGTCTTTACTTCTCTTTGTAGGGCACAAATTATGTTCTACAACTGTGTAGTGTTAGGGGATAGTAAGTGGCATGTTGTTATGTTGACTATACAGAATTATTGAACTCCAATAAAGAAATGACATAGAGAACATTGTGAAATTCCTTCAGAAACACTAATGTTTGTGTGGTGATCAGCTCATAAGGAGACAGGGAAAGATCAAAAGTATGGCAGCATCAGAGACAGCTCTAGAGATTCTTCTTTGAAGTAACTGTTACATTTGTCAGCAAAAAAAACTTCCAGTGAATTTATCAAAGCAAGTCACTTAGAAAAATAAAGCTGGAGACCAGTCCTGTGGATGATGAGACTGTTCTCTCTATCAAGCTGAGAAATAACTCAACTAGAGCAGAGCAGCTGGCTTCAAGTATGGGGTGTGGCTTTGTACACTGCAGGCACCTCTACGGCTCCTGCTGGGCTTGAGCTGCTATATATGCTTGTGAGTGTTGATATCCTACAATCATACAGACACTATCACAGATATAAAATGTCAGGAAATCCTAGAACACCTTTTCTGACAAAGCCAGATTCATCACCACTATCATTTTGCAAAATGTGAATGGTGAAGTTTTAACCTTTAGATACTTATCTCTGGGTTTAGAGGATAAGTTTACTGTAATTGTGTCAACAAAAGCTTCATTCAGAAGTTTCCATGATCAAATTCATGAAATGGTACCCAAGTTGTGTAGAGAGAAATACAATATTGGCACACATATGTTTCTCTGTGTATGAAGAGGTAGGTTTGGGTTGGCAGATATGACTCTATAACATTCTGGATGCTTCATGGAAAATGCAATGTACTAGTCAACTACATTAACATCAATGCTGGAAGTGGAGGTAGATGTACTAATGATATAGAAGTATAGAGCGAGTATAGCCTCGTCCCCAGGCTTTCCCTCTGTATGACCTTTGACCCGCCAGAAAAGGAGGGGAGAGCCTTGTCCAAAACGTCACGTGAATGACGTCAAGGGTAGAGAGAACAAGTATGCGTGTGTGAAATCAACCTCAATTTGCCCTCAAGTGGCATACCGCCTACGTGTTTAGGCCTATTTGAACCCAGAGTAAAAGGAGACGTCCTGGCCGTATCTGTGTTGCCAGCTACGAACCAGTGATGTGGTTCTATATTGGCCGTAAGCACAAAGGCTGTATAGCCCGAAAATAGCAGAAGCATATATAATACACGCATACGAGCATACACGTACATGGGCAACAGTGTATGTACGCTTACACAGGCATAGCAATAGCATGACAGCGGCTTAGGGCAACCCCGGAGGCCCTCTACATAGATCGAGAAGGCAGCATAGAAGCAACTTTATAAACGGTCCAGCTTAGCGCGTGGGCGCTGATGGCTTTGTGGTAGGGCCAACCTATGCGCAATTAAGTTCTCTCTACCTTCTCTCTACCATTATTGATGTCATTCCCGTGACGTTTTGGACGAGGCTCTCCCCTCCGTTTCTCTCTGGCGGGTCAAAGGTCATACGTAGAATTATATGCATACAAAAGGGAGAGCCTGGGAACGAGGCTAGAGCAAGTAAAACACTGAGTACTGATTCTCCTTTATAACAAATGCAGTCCTTATATATGAATGCATATAGTTGAGGAGTTGGTATAATCATATATACAGATATAAATATCAAGAAATCCCAGAACACCGTTTTCTGACACAGATGTACATAATGTTTTCACCACCGTCAAACCTTATTGAACAACACAATAAAACCTGGGGTACCCACATCCATATTAACCAAACAAACCATACCATATTCAGGATCTCCAAGTGATTGTTACTGAAAGATTGCACAGTGATCACTGTAATGTGTTTAGCCACGTGGGTGGACCAAAGGGCAAGTTGGCCGATGTCACATGCTCATACCATGCTCACTTCAAATCCCCATTTCTTAGCATGAGAGATCATCTATGCCAAGTGATGTGGTACAACAAAGAGATATATTCACAGATATTAAACAATGCCATTGTATGCAAACAATGCTAAATAAAGGTAGAGAATGATATTGTGTTCATATGTAAACCAGGCTATGGTTTAGTGGGATTGTCCATTAAAAACAAATATGTTTATACGTAAAACTAATGTAAAAGTGCAGCAGACACCACCTCATATACTTCCCCTTCTGACCAGTGTCTACCAGCCTTTAGCATGGGATTGTAAATAGAGTGTATTTTGGCAAGCAAAGCAAGCTCATCTAGTTGCGTCGCAATAAGCCAATTACTCTTATGTCAGTGTATGTGTAAGTTAGCATAACATTATAGCATACAAAGCCCAGTGTGGTTACATAGAGAAATCGCCCCGTTGTCACAACTAGGTGGCTCACTCCACTCGCTATTCAAGTTAGCATGCAAGATTTCTAGTGTTCAGGAATAGTAGGCAAAATGTTATGTGGACAATTTACACATTAAGTAAGCAAGCAAATTAGACACAGATTCTGCTGTAGGTTAATTTCAGATTTCATCACCTCTTTACCTTTTAGTTTGGTAACAACATCTACACATCCTAGCTATATCCAACTACATAGATAACATAGAGCTACTGATGATTACTGAAAATATCTCAGGTATAGTAAGGCATGTCTCAGAATGCTACTATGCAATGCATGTTTACCCATTGAGTGCATTTACAGAGTGAAGTTAAACAATTGATCTGTTTTGTCAGTAAGTAACCCATAAAACATTGAAGTGGTTGCTATTACCTACATGTTCTCTTGACCTTCACTCTTAGGTCACCTGCAGGCTAAACAACTGTCTTTACTTCTCTTTGTAGGCCTACAACTCTCTAGTGTTATGGGATAGTATACATTATGTTGACTATACACAATCATTAATCTCTGGTAAGGAAATGACACAGAGAATTCTAACGTTGTGAAATTCCTTCAGATACACTAGTGTTTGTGTGGTGATCTTTGATATGAGCTCATAAGGTGACAGGGAAAGATCAAAGGTTTGGAACTATCAGAGAGCAAGCATTAGCTAGAGAGATTCCCCAACTGTTACATTTAGTAACAAAAATTCCAGTGAGTCCTCTTAGAAAAAGCTGGAGACCAGTCCTGTGGATGATGAGACTGTTCTCTCTATCAAGCTGAGAAACGCCTTCAATAACTAACTAAAGCAGAGCAGCTGGCTTCAAGTATGGGGTGTGGCTTTGTACACTGCAAGCACCTCTATGGCTCTTGCTGTGCTTGACCTGCTATATGCTTGTGAGAGTGGACATCCTTCCAACCTACCAATAACAGATATAAATGCCAAGAAATCCTAGAACACCTTTTTCTTACAAAGTGGTCTCATCATCTGATTCCTTCCTTGAATCACCATCTTTGTGCAATATTTGAATGGTGAAGTTTTGATACTTATCTCAGGGTTTAGAGGATAATTAGCTTCATTCAGGGGTTTCCATGATCAAAATCATCTAATTCATCTATATGGTACCCAAGTTGTGTAGAGGGAAATACAATATTGGCATACATGTAGGCAGACAATGAGCATGAGCAATAATAAGACAACATTAAATGTACCACTACTGCTGTACAAGCCATAGTCCAATGTATGGGGCCCATTTTATAAAGGGTTGAAAATAAACTCACATACTGACAAGACAACAAAATGGCAAGCAGACAGACTTATTGCTTAATCTCACTTACACATGCACACTGCAGGTAATAACATACATGTATGTAATTGCATACAACAAAACGTATGGGTGAGCTAGGTTGAACATGTAACATGTCATCATCCCCTGCCTTGCTGGACCACCTCTCACTTCATTGTGTACCTGGTTAAATTCAAGAGCCAAAACAATTCCCACACACAAAACAGTTGAACACTAAGGAACTGAAGGTGTCCTGATAAGTTAAGTGTCCTTGGAACACACTTACCTTAGGGCAGCATACACATGGAAAAATTTCAATTAGCAAGTTCTTTTACACTCTAAATGCACAGTCCACTGCATGCATTAACAATATCATAGCATCTACCTAGAGATGGTCTACCATATGTTTCTCTGTGTATGATGGGGTAGGTTTGGGTTGGCAGATATGACTCTATAACATTCTGGATGCTTCATGGAAAATGCAATGTACTAGTCAACTACATTAACATCAATGTTGGAAGTGGAGGTAGATGTACTAATGATATAGAAGTATAGAGCAAGTAAAACACTAACTGAATACTGATTCTCCTTATAACAAATGTAGTCCTTATATATGAGTGCATGTAGTTGAGGAGTTGCTATAATCATATATACAGAGATATAAATATCAAGAAATCCCAGAACACTGTTTTCTGACACAGATGCACTTAATATTTTGACCACCATCAAAACTCCACGCAGACACTGTGCTCACACCGTATAAGTGTGTGGTGGAACCAATTCTAAAACGAAAACTTTCCCATTTTAGAAATTGTCCTACTAACCGACTCCTATGGTGTACGCACGGAGTTTTGACGATGTAAACACTGACATCTCAATGCTGGCTGTTTGACGCATTCATGCAGGAAGGTTCCTGTGACAGAGGCACTGTTTTCATCATCTGATTCTTTCTTTGAACTCATCACACCCCATACACTAAATAACAAAAGTGTTGGTAGTGTGTCAGGATAGCACTGACATGTGCATTAGCATAATCTTTACAAGTTATGAATGGTGAAAGTTTTAACCATAGACTCTGATTTACCTACTGTGAGATTCAGCACTCACTGTCACTGGTGAATACCATATCTTCTTCTTCCATTTCTTCAGTTCAAACTACCTGGATTAAGTATTTACTGTGATTCTTCGCAGAAGCTTCATTTGGGAATGTTCATGATCTTTTATCAACAAAATCATCTTCCCTTGCCTAATTCACCTACAGCAGTACCTAAGTGTTGGCTATTTTACATACATGTAGTTATGTAATCCATGTTCAGGTTAGGCAGGTTTCCATGTAACATATCTCAGTTAGAAACAAGAGTAATGAAGCATGTGGGGATGGCAATGTCACATATCAGGGAAACAAGGTGCAGCAAGACAGAGGATGATGGCAGGCAACAATAGTAACATGTGTAACACCCTCTCTACATATTTTCTATTATGCAGTTACAGTTGTTCGAGTCATCATCTCCTGTCTTGCTGCACAACTATTTCTACAATTCCCATTCCTATGTCCTTCACTCTTGCTGTACTGTCAGTGCTTTAGTTGCAGTGTAAATATACCTTCACCTCCTACAAGGGGTCCTGATAATAACTTCAAAGTCTAAACTTCATGCAAGAGCTGTGATGTACGTTGTACAAGTCCTTCAACACAAACACATATCCCACATAATACAGTAGTTACAAGCCCCCACCCCCTGATAATTAGTAAGGGGGAATAGAGACTACCCCAATATTCCAGTCAAAGGAGGCTGCAGATAAACCAATTTTATACTGTGCCTGTGGAAGGATGGCCCTAAAAGTCATGAGGTTTTTTTATTTTAGGAAGTAATAAACTTATGACACAATGTTGGAAGTGTCAAAAGTCTCAAACAAGAATCAATGCAGCAAGTCCAATGACAGCATGCAACAACTAAAACACTCATAGCCTATGGCAGTTATTTTCACGCAACTAATGTATCAGCTAATTGCATGCTCACTGTATACAGAAGGTATTTTGTAATTTTCATTGGCAAAGCAAATAATAGTCATTTTATGTGTTTATGATCTCTTGCCAGAAAGTCATATAGTGGAAAATATTACAATGAGCATGAGCAATAATAAGACAACACTGAATGTCCCACTTGTGCACTATGTATTTCACTAGCACTGTGAAAGCCATAACCCAATGTATGGGGCACATTTTAGCCACTGACAAATAAACTGACAAACTAATAAGGGAACAGAAATGACAAGCAGACAGCTGCTTAACTTCACTTACGCATGCACACTGCTGGTAATAACATGTAATTGGACAACAAAGTTGTAGAGAGGATGTTACACATGTAACATGTCATCATTCCCAGCCTTGCTGGGGCACTCCTCACTTCATTGTGTACCTGGTTAAACTTAAGAGCTAAGATGATTTTCAGCATGTTGTGGTTGCAGAGCAGGCTCACCCTTTAGGACTAGTCTATTCATTTCCCAATTATTTCTATCCTGCCGCTTATAAGTTATCAACGCGTTTCGATCACCACAGCATACCCTAGGATTTGAACTGTAAATCCCTCAGGCTTCCCCCTTGACAGAGTGGTTATGCATTCTATCTGGTCAAAGGTTGAACGTAAGGTTGGAGACTTGCTAATTGAAATTCTTAAATTCCATGTTTATTCCCCCTAGGGTAAGTGTAATCAAAGTTATATGAGGATACTTCAGTTATGTATCAGGTCACCTTCTGTCCCTTAGTGTTCAACTGTGATGTGTGTGTCCAGGATTTACCACATACACCCTATCCCCCTTGTTAGAGTATCCGTGTATGCGACAAGGGGGATAGGGTGTATGTGGTAAATCCTGGACAGTACATGTACTGCCAGAGCTACTCACAGATACTCTGACAAGGGGGGTAGGGGGTAATCCCTGGACAGTAAATGTACTGTTAGAGCTACTCTGGCATACACAGATTCTCTGACAAGGGGGGTACGGGGTAGGTGGTAATCCCTGGACTGACAGAGCTAGCTCTGGCAGTACATGTACTGTCCAGGGATTACCATCTCCCCCCTACCCCCCCTTGTCAGAGTATCCATGTATGCCAGAGTAACTCTGGCAATACGTGTACTGTCCAGGGATTACCACCTCCCCCTACCCCCCTTGTCAGAGTATCCATGCATGCCAGAGTAACTCTGGCAATACGTGTACTGTCCAGGGATTACCATTCCACTCTTCAACTTCATGCCTTATTAGTATTAATGCACTTTTATGCACATACCTGTGTAATTAGAGAGGATTTTAAAGAGAAATAATTTTGCTTGTTGTCTGGTAGAGTAAGAGATCAAAGGCTGAAGTGTGCCAACATATCATATGTGGCACACTTATCACATCACTAACTACATAAGGCTAGTAAGGGAGTGGTTAGGGGCTGAGAAACCATAGAAATGGCAACACAGACAGGTTATGATATATCGACGTACCCATAATGTTATATTGATATTTCATAACATGTCTGTGTCCCAATCTCATCTCCGTTCCTTTTATACAATCCCTATATTTCTTTTCAAATTTCCTAAATTTTTTTATTTACTTGTAGAATAGAGGGCATACATGTATGTAGTCACTTGTGAAACACTCTTTATTAAAGTTTCAGCTCTTATCAAGAGAGATTATACATGTGCAGGTGAATATGCATACACATACCATTTTCATTGCTTCTAACTTTTCGGGGTCACAGTTCTCTCGGCACCATGGATCAATGTGGCCTTTGAAGTGCATTTGATCAAGCACAAAATTTATTGTGGTTATTTATTTAGCAGTGTTTGTCAATGTACTACGAATAGGATTTGTAGCATACCTCTTCAGGTGACATGCATCATCATAACATATTTTGATCTAATGTAGGGAAAGACAGATTCTTGTCTGCATAATTCCTGTAAGCAGAATTTCTAGCTCCTCTTTATCCTAGCTCTTGTTTATATTAGTGTATCTATGCAATGTGTCACATGTCATCAAACCAAGAGACTCTCAAGGCAACACAACACAATGCAACTCATCCAAGACAGTCATTATTCAGTGAGCTGCCTCAGGTGGGACTTGAACCTGTGACAGTCTACGTTCTACATGTAGGTAGGGTAGTACATGTATGTACATGCATCTATTTGCTTTACCAACTGAGCTACCAAGGTAGTTCAGCTGGCTGGGTTGAATCACACATACAACGCAACACCTCTCAAGGCAAAGTGTGTCAACCTGAATATCAGGAGAACTCAAACATAGTATACAGAAGAAGACAGGGGTTAATTAAACCACCAAAGATGCAAAACTTCAGGTATACATGTACATTGTGTTGTTTGTCTGGTCTGTGTGCTGTACTTCTTGTACTATTTTGGGTGCTATGTCTTATTTTGTCTGGATTTCTTCCCATCCTTTCAAAATAGCTGGTGTGCTATGCTCATGGCATATAGTTACATACTTACACTCCTAATTTGTTTGTCCTTTAGATTCTCCTCCAAAAAGTTCTCCAACCATGGTAATTGTACCACATGGGTGTATTCCTACCAAGATCTCTTAATTTGTTAGAAGTATAGAAAAGTACATATACTGCCAGAGTTACTCTGGCATACACGGATACTCTGACAAGGAGGGTGGGGGGTAGGTAGTAATCCCTGGACAGTATATGTACTACCAGAGTTACTCGGGCATACACGGATACTCTGACAAGGGGGTAGGTAGTAATCCCTGGACAGTACATGTACTACCAGAGTTACTCGGGCATACACGGATACTCTGACAAGGGGGTAGGTAGTAATCCCTGGACAGTACATGTACTACCAGAGTTACTCGGGCATACACGGATACTCTGACAAGGAGGGTGGGGGGTAGGTAGTAATCCCTGGACAGTACATGCATGCTCTAGTACCAGCCCTTGAGGTGGTGCTGTTGCATAGAACATAGGCAAGGTTTCATCTACAGGGGGCATGAGGAAACCGTCTCTTCCTACAAGATATGATACTGTAGGGTCTGCGGGCTGTACCTGTTACCTACAAAGGAGTGTGTGTGCTAAGAAATATACTCAAAGATAATATAAATATCCTTCAGTGTCAAAGGCAACACTACACAAATAATCTGTGGCACTGCAGTATATGACATTTGGAAGGTATAAAACGACTATAAAGGAGCCATATGTGGGAACCTGATACATATGAAAGAAAGTAAGTGTGTTTAGGGACAATTTGAATACTTTAGAGGTTACAGACAAACTGATGAACAGATAGAGAAACCAACAGATAGACAGAACTTAACCCAACAGTACATGTGCTTGCCATGCGGTAATTAACTATGATTTGTAGTGCACAAGTCCTTCAACATGTCAATATTCCATGCACAAACATCATGTAATACAGTTGTTGTATGGGTCCTGAGTGCCAGCACACATCATGTGGCATGAAATCATATAAACTCAATTCAGATTGCAGACAAAGACAGGTGATGTCTTGCAGCAATAATAACATGTGTAAGCCCATATTACTACATCTGACATTATGCTACTATACATTCTTCCTCTGTGACAGTCATTTCACTCTATGCATGAAATGGTGTGGTTTGGTAACATATGTAGTCTCCTAGGATAACATTGAACTAAAGTTGAATTGAAATGTGGCTTTCCAATAGTTCGTGACTTACTTTCACAATGTTTTAGCACTTTTGTGGATACAATGCTATATACAGTCTATATAGATAAGCATCTGTTTCCAAACATGTTCTATTTATACTGCATTGACTTTCAATAAGGGGACAACAAAAGTGAAAGTCCAATCCTTATATTCTCCATTATGTATGTACATGACCTATGTTAAAGTGTGGACCCAGGAGGAGCTGGAGGGAGCTGTAGCCCTCCTTCTACTGACTGACATGTCACTCACCCTTGCACCTCCCATGCAAAGCAATATTTGACCACTGACCTGAACATAAATATGAATGCATAAATTTATAATGAAGCCAGCTCCAACAAACTTGAGTGTGTTCTATCCTGGACTTATTTTAAACGAAATCTTCTGTAAGTTTCGACAGTGATTCAGATTCAGATCCTGAATCATTGCCTGCTAGTCCCAGTGATCAGCATTTTGACAGCAAAATAGTTGTATAGTATTTAATCTGTGGGCTATCAGTGGTAGCTTACATAATTGACAGTAAGTCTACTAAATGCTACTCTAAAGGCCTCCAGTTGGAGCTGCATACAGCAATGAGGTTGATTTCTCCCTTCAAGACGTCCTATACAAAGGCTGTATAACTGAATAGACCAGTGGTAGTTCACTGAATACACTATAAAGTAGTTACCTCTGCCATTAGCTCTTTCAAGTAACAACATATCTAAATTGATTGCCATCTCTAAGTACTATTCTCTGGGGTGCATTTTATGTCTGAGTTACTATCTCACTCCCTAGTGACCTCCATGATATACTCGCTTCAATCATCACGGCACAACATTATTGTTGTACTTCTTCTAGGTACCCGTACACAAATTGGACACTACATTTTCATTTATTTCTCCCTCTATGAAGATTCCTTCTCATTATTAGAGGTACATTAACTGCACACTCCTATTCATCATTAGAGGCAAATTAACTGCACACTCCTATTCATCATTAGAGGCACATTAACTGCACACTCCTATTCATCATTAGAGGCACATTAACTGCACACTCCTATTCATCATTAGAGGCACATTAACTGCACATGGTTTGTTTTACAAGAGGTATGTGGCATCATTCTAATTAACTATGCAGTAGTCTGTCAAGACACCTGAGAATCACACAATACCAAATAGCATACGTTCCAGTCTCATCACTGATGAGAGACGAGGCACTATTTGAAGTCATGTTTTTCTTGAAGAAGCTCAACTCAATAACCATAACACAACATAAATGTCTACATGCAGTGTACACGTAGTGCTGTGAGGGGGAAATGTATTTATTAACCTCAGGACTGTATTCCAATGGCAGGGTTGTTACTAAAGCAACATACGAGGGCGCTCCGCCTCTCTTCTTTTTCCAAGCGCCACGGTAATATTTTCCTGCGCCCCCCCAAAAAATTTTTGCGCCTCCTTTAAATTAATAGGTGTGGCAAAGTGCCACGTGCATAGTGCCACGTGCATTCCGCGTGGTCATGTCATCGTCTAAGACTCTCTCTAGCACAAGAAATGATGCAGCAGACCTCACTGGCGAAGTTTTATGGTACTAGCAGCACCGCTAGTAGTACCGATATCGAAGAGGACTCGAATGCGCTCGTTAGTACTAGTGGCCACGAGAATGACGACGAGCGAGAGGACTCGGACGGTGATGATGTGACACCTCGTACTAAGCGAGCTTGTACCGAAGTGGACGGAGTGCCACGCCGGGACCATCGCAGGAAGAGTGGATTCAACTTTTCGTGGTTGAATGAGTTCAAATGGCTAGAGCGCATCGTGGAAGGTGGCAAGACGGGTCTCAAATGCAAAGTATGTTCTACGTATGGGAAAGCACCATGAAATGGGATGGATAGCTGGTGCACTACGCCTTGCTTTGCTTTGAGAAAGGACAAACTAGTGAAACACGAGAAAAGCTCAATGCATAGAGCAGCTATTGCAGCTAGGGCAGATGCTGCAGGTGGTGGTATAGAGAAAGCACTTTCAGATCAAGTTTCTCTTGAAATGAGGGCTGCTGTTGGGTGCTTGAAATGCATATACTGGTTATGCAAGAATGAGATCTCGCATACAACCACGTATCCTAGCCTGTTGCAACTAGCTGAAGAGTTGGGGTGTGAATACTTCAAGACGTTAAGGGTTGGCCGCAATGCTACCTACACATCACGTCAAGTTATCGACGAATTTCTGGATGTTATCAATGCTATGATTCAAGGAACTGTTTTGAAGAATTTCAAGGACAGTGCTTACTTTAGTTTGATGGTAGATGAAACTACCGACATCAGCATTCTTAAACAGCTTGTACTTTATGGTCGAGCTGTTGTTGACGGAAAGCCTAAACCTTGTTTTTTGAAAATAGTTGATTTAGAAGATGGTAAAGCCCTAACAATAATGAATGCTATTACTGGAGTTGGCAGGTCTTTCTATCGAGAATATTTCATCATTCGGTAGCGATGGGGCAAGTGTTATGGTTGGGTGTCGATCTGGAGTTGCTACTCAGCTTAGAGCATGCAATAGGCAAATGGTGTCTGTTCACTGTGTGTGTCACCGACTCGCACTTGCCAGCAGTCAGGCATCCAGTGGTGTCAGTTATTTAAAGAAGTTCAAAGATTATCTCCTTACTTTGTACAATTTTTTTCACAATTCACCTGTTAAGTCAGCAAGGCTAAAGCAAGTTCAGGAAGTGCTAAGCATACCCCAGCTAAAAATAACAAGAGCTGTTGACACCCGCTGGCTGTCGCACAAGTCTGTCATCAGCACCCAACTGAGAACGCTACCAGCTGTCTTGGTATACTTGTACCAGCAGGAAGATCCTACTGCAATGGGGCTTTACAAAGTAATGGCAACCTACAGCTTCTTTGCTTCACTCTTACTGCTTGATGAAGTATTAGCTGCAGTTAATCGCTTATCTCTTGCGTTTCAACGGTCTACAATTGATCTAACAACAATCCCACCACTCCTAAACTCTACAGTACAAGCCTTAGAAAAGATCAAACAGGAGTCTGCAGATTCATTCAAGGGTAAAGTTGAGCACTTAATTACAAAAACAATTGAAGAAGGGGCTGGGCTACCTCCCTCTGAAACAGACGCTACTTCGACTGATGCAGAAACTACAGTGATTGTTAAAACTGGTGTAGGGAACCCGAAATGTATGAAGATCAAATCAGGCAAAAATTTCTAGAAAATATCATCACAAATGTAAGGGAGCGTTTTCCTCAAGTAAATGTGTTGGAGGCATTTAGTGCATTGGATCCAGCGTTGGGTATGCTTGGGGATCCCGAAATATCTTCGGACTATCTTTCAACACTAATGGAGCATTATGATATTGAAGGTCCTATGGGAATTAATAGATCTGATTGTGAGAAAGAATACGCTGAATTTACATCTTTCGTGAAAGATCATACAGTTCTGAAAAAATGTGCAACATTGCAACAGCTAGCAGAATGTGTGCTAACCAGGGAATCCATTGTTGAACTGTTCCCGAACCTAGCAAAGCTATTTGTACATGCTCTTGTGCTGCCTATTTCAACTGTGGACTGCGAGCGGTGTTTTAGTGTAATGAAGAGAGTAAAAACTACTCTGAGAAACAGAATGTCAACACACACCCTAGATAAGCTCTTGCGAATCCGAATCGAGGGCCCTGAGATCCCTGAATTTGATTTTCCTACGGCTGCAAAAAAATGGGCAGCGATCCGAAATCGTAGACTTTTTAACTCTTGAGTTCAGTGTGTCCAGTCAGACTGTGTGTGGGTGTGAATGTGTGTTTTGTACTTTGAGTGTTGCCTCAATTTTAATGATGAAATATGCTATAACACTGAAGCCCCCCCCCTTTCTTGATTTTCTGGCTACAACCCTGAATGGGGAGCCATGCCCTCCTAAGTCTGTAAATTAGGGAGGGACAATAGGTGACTCAAAGGTAGGTATATAGTATAGAAAGTACAATGCTAGTTACTGTGGGTATATATTGTTTCTGAAAGTCCATTTTTGTGATCTTCCACAGAGAACAAGAGTCGGGTGTAGGGATACAAGTGACAAGTATCACAGAAACACAATAGAATATATACATATGCAGGCAAAGGCAGGTGATAATGTCATGCAGTAATAAGCATGTACAAGTATTAGGGTGGGTGAATATATAGTTGAAGTGAAATTTATAAGGGTGTACCCCCATCCAGGGGTTACATATGCTGTATATATTCTTGTTCTTTGTGACAGTCATTTCATGGATTGGTGTGGTTTGGTAATATGCATAGTCATGGAGGATGTTTGAACTCTTGTGGATATATGTACTGCAAGTCAATGTAGAGTCTAGAAAAGAATCTTTCCACACATATTTGGTATAAAAGTCATTTTACTGCCTTGGGAAAACATTTACTCTCAATAAGAACAACATGACAATGAATGTTCAAGGCCATAGGACATGGCACAGCCATGGCCGTGCTGGTTTTCGCCTCCTTTTGCATACTGCACATGCTCAGTTAGTAACCTTTGAATATTGAAGTTTTGTAATGAGTGCATATAATTATATCTGTCTATTGTTGCTGAGAGCATTTAATAGCGCGAGGCAGCTAATCCGGGTCTATATCTCAGCCAATTCATCATGGTGTCACGCTTTAGGAATGTCATTAGTCACACTCAATGGGTGTCACTAAGCAAAAATAGACATGGTCAGCAATAATTTTCGCTCACGCTAACGCATGCGCACTACCAGTGGTACTACTGGTTTAATTTTCACTCCTATGGGCCTGATGTTCAATAACAATGTGTATTCTACTCATATTACAACTCTCTGTAATATATGTACATAAGCTATGTAGGTATTAGGATAGCAAGTGCAAACTTTAGTTTAATTGCCTCCTCCTACTACTATGCTACTAGAAGACACAGTAAATGTTGCTCTTATCTTTAAATATTAGTCACTTGCCAAACAATTTTACCATCAGGGATGAAGAGTGATATAACACAGAAACAAATGAGACAAGATGGAATGCGATAACTAGCAACCAAGGATGTAATCACCACGAGTACAACAATGGACTCTAACTTGACTACTTAAAGGAACTAACTTGACTACTAACAGAGAGACATATCAGATCTTTGCTAGCAAAACACTGGTATGAAGATGGTAATGGCCATCTAGCTCTATTCCCTTGTTTGTACCATGACTCTAAGTACAACCTTTGATGTAAATACACAAAACCTCTCAGAGGCAGAGAACCTGGGGGGAGGGGGCATTACTAGCGCACTACACTGCTGTACGACACATAGTAAACATATACATTAGTAAAGAATAATACTGGGAGACAAGTGGTACATACATGTAGTACATATACATAACAAAACTTCAGTTGTATATATTTTCTGTGTAGGCATGGACTTAACAGTATGCACATACATGTAACAATGTGGGTTGCAATTTGATGCATTTTTCCACATAATTATATAAAATAATGGTCGCCATTTACCACGTGGGGTGCTCACATGCTACACACAAATGTCAATCTGGGTCATTTAAAGGTCAAAGGTTGTTCTACAGACTGTAACTGCTTTACTTTTATAGCTATTCTTTCAAAAAGGAAGCAATTCACCATTTATCAATGAACCTAGTGAGCTTTATGTGTCTATATTACGGCAGAAAAACAGCAGCAAAGGTAACACCAACTGTACTAGTTGTAATGAAACTACCACTGTTGCCTTGAAACCAACAGCTAGAGCACAGATTGGTCCCTGGAGTTATGCAAGTAAGCTTGCTTAGGCCCTCTCTACACTTGGGGTTGGTTGTCACATTTCAACTGTAGTACCCATCGACGGTGATAGTTCGACGGTAGTAGCTACCCGTCGACCAACAGAACCAGTGCCTTACAATGTGTAGCGTTAAGTTATATAGGCAAGCTCCCCCTCTTAAACAAGGCCTTGCAACAAGTGAACTTTGAGTGGGAAATGAATATGGCAGCCAGACATGTTCATTATTGATCTGCACAATGTGTTCACTTGTGCAGATCGTGTGTTGGTCCATCACAAGGGAGAAAGGCCTGCTATGTAGAGAATTTTCAGATTAAATGTCAGAGCAAGGACTCCAGATAACACTAGCTATTTTATTGCTTCAGAATACCCTGCCAATTATGTACTAGCTCTAATGAAACTACCACTATTGCCTTCAAACCAACAGCTAGAGCACAGATTGGTCCCTGGAGTTATGCAAGCAAGCTTGCTTAGGTCCTCTCTACACATAGCCTGCCACCTACAGAACCAGTGCTTTGCAATGTGTAGCGTAAAGTTATATAGGCAAGTTATACCCCTCTTAAACAAGGACTTGCAACAGGTGAACTTTGAGTGGGAAATGAATATGGCAGCCAGACATGTTCATTATTGATCTGCACAATGTGTTCACTTGTGCAGATCGTGTGTTGGTCCATCACAAGGGAGAAAGGCCTGCCATGTAGAGAATTTTCAGATTAAATGTCAGAGCAAGGACTCCAGATAGTACTAGCTCTATTATTTCCCTGCCAACTATTCTAATTGAGTTGTACACACTGACATGTTACATTAACATGACAGTACATTGGTTGGGTTGCTTCAGCTCATCCAAAGAGCTCAGCATTCTTGTAGTATACATGTATATATAAATGGCTGAATGAAGACACATGACATGTCCAGTTTTGGCTCTAGTAACAGGTGTACCATCGACTACTGTTTACCTCAGGTACAAATTGGTCCCTTTACTTACCTAGGCAGGTACATGACAGCAGTCTATTGTCTACATGATTCTTGTGAAAGATGTAAGAAGGAACACAAGGCATCAAACATTATACATGTCAACCAGTCAGTATGTACCTAAAATCTATAATTAGAGCCCAGTTCAAGCAAGACATCACTGAAGATTATTTGACATTGGATTTCTCCAAGGTATTAGTATCACTGCCGCCGGAAGAGATTGACACATGGGGAGGCTCATTAATATTCATAGTTAGGTGTACTATTATAATGGAGATAACTAGGTGCGTTTTGGCGAACGGAATGAGCCGACCTTGTCGCCAATTTGTCCGTGCACGTAAAATTAGAATCGCGTATAACATTACGGTATGTACTACTATTGTGGGACGAATGGGACACACAGAGACGTTACTCGTTATGCATAGAGTGACTCGTATCTAGCTATTTACATGGTAGCAAAGACGCATGCGGTGGCTCGTTGTTGCCGATTTAATTAATTTTTGGTGGAGGCATGGCTCACAAATGGTGGGGCGGCCTTAGCCACCCCTGCCGCCCCGGCTTTGGCAGCCCTGAGTATGTAGGTAATCATTACATCAGCCAGCTATAGCTATAGGTAGTCAGATATAGAGGTATACAGTCAGAAGACCAGCAAGCTATACAGGTAGTACACCACAGTAGATGATGTTTGGCAAACCTTCAAAATGAAACAAGAGACACACTGTGGAGAGGTGGGTTGAGGTCTGTAGTGAAGGTGAAAATTTCAAGAGATCACTTTATGTAGATTGTGATGATGACAGTGAGGAAGTAGGAAGAAAATGTTAAGGAAAAGGGAAAGAAGAAATTAACATAAAGAAGAACATGATAACAAAATACATCTATGTGTCCATGAGAGACACATGTATGTCTGTAGGGGATGATGGCATGGCACAATCATAGTCAAAAGAAGTAGGGAAGGGGTGATGATAGTTGCATGACATCTTTCTTATCTTGCAGCACATACATGTATATATACGTATTTTGGCACTACCAATCCTACATCCTTGAATGTTTTAGAAACCGCAGAGCCAATATTCTGTGTAGATATCAATGTGTAGCCTCAGACTTCATGCCTAGTTAGTGCCTGGTTTGGATGGCTCTGATTGTGTGTTGGATGCCAACTGCTTTTCTACTGCACAACAGTTCACCCAGACAGTTGTTAGAATGGACTCAGGAATTGTGAATACATGTATAGAACACAGGATGGGTATCTGTAGCAGACAACCTCTATACTTACTGTTTTGGCTAGATTGGGGTCTGCTCCATTTCTGAGGAGAATATCCACAACACTTACATGTCCTTCTTGACTGGCCATATATAGTGGAGTAGTTCCATTCTGCAGTGCAGAAAACGAAGTAAGCATTATATTGCATTATCAACCACTGATACAGGTGAAGGTAGGTGATGCAGTAATAATGGGATGTATGAGTACTATAGTGGAATGCTACGCATTGTGGGTGAGCAGAAGAGGCAAGGCCGGCTACATTTGTGCATTGCGTGGGGACATATGCACACCACCTAGTGTTAAAATCCAACTACATATAACATTTCGGTATGTTCAGTGCCCATCACAAATAAATATTTTAAAAATCGGCCTGTTGAGACAGCTCACTTCCTCTCACCCAATGAATATATAGTAACTAAAGTGGAACTTCAGCACCAATAAGGGTGTACCCCCATATCACTACACATTCTAGGGTTACATATGCTGTATAAACCTAGCTTTGTTCTTTGTATTTCATGGATTGGTGTGGTTTGGAAATACAAATTACAGATGTTTGAGCACTCTTATGGATATTCTGCAAGTCAATAAGAGAGACTAGATCAGAATATTTCCACACATTATAATCTACTGCCTAGGGAAAACATTTACTTTCAATAATAGGACAACATGAAATAAACCAAGAATGTTTTAATAGCGACATGTATCCTACTCAGAGTTGGTATTAGGACAGCATTACCACCATACATGAAAGTGCAAGCTTCAGTTCAATGGTCTCCTCTTATTACTATGCTACTAGAAGACACACTGCTCAACCTATAGCTAAACAAGTAAATAAAAAATTTACAGACATGTTATGATATATCAACGTAACATTATGGGTACGTCGATATATCATAGGATGTCTGTGTCCCAATCTTGTCTCTGTTCCTTTTTATGCAATCCCTATATTTCCTTCCAAATTTCCTAAATTTTTTATTTACTTGTCTCCAATCATTTTTTTTCTGGACCTTGGTACATGCATTTTGCTATTTTTGTAGCTTGCTTGGTAGCTAACATATTAGCTAATAGAGCTTGTAGGCTGAGGCTATCCAACATTTTTATTGCAACATCAAGTTTTGTGTGCCAAATTTTACTTTTAGGGGAGCTTTTGTTAATGATATATTGCAAAGCATTGCCTGGGGCTACTATTTACAAGATTACAAGATTTTATCTCAATATTGATCATTGGAGTATTAAGCTTTACCATCACACCAATTTTCACATTTAGTAGAGCTTCTGTTAGTGAGATACAGTAATGCTAGCCTGAGGCTATGTTTTACAAGATTTACATGGTTTACAGAGATTTTATCACAATGTTGATCTTTGGAGTATTAAGCTTTACCATCACACCAATTTTCACATTTAGTAGAGCTTGTTTTAGTAAGATATGGTAATGCTTGCCTGAGGCTATTTTGTACAAGATTTACATGGTTTATAGAGATTTTATCACACTGTTGATCTTTGGGGTATTAAGCTTTACAATCACACCAATTTTCACATTTAAGGGAGCTATTGTTAGTGAGATACAGAAATGCTTGCCTGAGGCTATTTGTTGTTGTATTACAAGATCTACATTGTTTACAGAGATCTTATCACAACAATGATCAATGGTGTGTTACACTTTATCATCACACCAATTTCTACATTTTGTCAAGCTTTTGTTAGTGAGATATGGTAATGCTAGCCTGAGGCTATTTTTTACAAGATTTACATGGTTTACAGAGATTTTATCACAATGTTGGTCTTTGGGGTATTAAGCTCTACCATCACACCAATTTCCACATTTACTGGAGCTTAGTGAGATACAGTAATGCTTGCCTGAGGCTATTTGTTGTTGTATTACAAGATTTACATTGTTTACAGAGATTTTATCACACTGTTGATCTTTGGGGTATTAAGCTTTACCATCACACCAATTTCCACATTTATTGGAGCTTTTGTTAGTGAGATACAGTAATCCTTGCCTGAGGCTATTATGTTGTTATATTACAAGATTTACATTGTTTACAGAGATTTTATCACAACGTTGATCATTGGGGTATTGAACTATACTATCATACAAAATTTCATATTTAGCAGACCTTTCATTAGTCAGATATAGGACTGTGTGGTCCCCATTAATAATACATGGCCTGAGGCTGTTTTTGTTTATTTTACAAGAAGTACATTGTTTACAAAATTTTTAACATGATGATGCACTACCCCCAGTGGAACTACATCACTTTACCAAGTTTCATGTTTAGATGTGTTACCGTTAGTGAGTTACACTTCTTCAAGCGGAAGAAGAAGAAGAAGAAGAAGATGAAGAATTTACAAAATAGACTTTTGTTAATTTAACACCTTTCTCATGCATCAAATTATACCATTTTATAATCACAGTTAGTTTCTGGGTGTAGTTACACATTCATGTTAACAGAAGTCCAGTAGGTAGCAAACTGAAAGTGGGTATTAAGCTTTACCATCACACCAATTGACATTCTTGGCATTCTATCATCGTTCTAGTACCAGCCCTTGAGGTGCTGCTGCATAGAAATTAGGCAAGGTTTCATCTACAGGGGGAATGGGGGACCTTCCCTCCCTAGTACCCTGCAAGATATGATACTGTAGGGTTTGAGGCTGTACCTGTTACCTACAGAGGAGTGTGTGTGCTAAGAACAATATATACTCTACGAATACATACATAAAGGTAACACTACATATCTACTGTACACAAATAGTCTGAGGCACTGCAGTACTTATACTATCGCCAGCTGTAGATATATGTACTGTCAGATGCCTCAGTTGACCTCACAAGTAAGAAGGATAGTTTTAACATAAAATGGAAGGTCTATATCAGTGTATGTTTGTACAAAACTTCACTTCCACTGGGTGTCTACAGTTGGAAGAATGAGGTCTTGTCTGCAGGTGCTACAGAGTTGTTTGATGGCACATGATCGTTGATGGCATACTCTACATGCCCTGAGTTAAGGTGATAGGATATATACCTCTGGTATTATTTCACAGAATAATTGCACAACTATTTAACAATGCTGAATACCAAGTGCTATTTTCTGCATTGTGTCCAGTGCTGGTTTGCTTTCACTGTGCTGCTTTGATACTAGCTAATGTAACTTCAAGTGTTGGGTTAGTATAATTAAAAGTTCATTAACAATGTGCTTGATATTACAAACCATACCATATTAAGGATCTCCAAGTAATTTCTACTGAAAGATTGCATAGTGATCACTGTAATGTGTTCAGCCACATGAGGTGGACCAAAGGGCAAGTTGGCCAATGCCACATGCTCATACCATGCTCATTTCAAATCCTCATATCTTAGCATGAGAGATCATCTATGCCAAGTGATGTGGTACAACAAAGAGATATATTCAAAGATATTAAACAATGCCATTGTATGCAAACAATGCTAAATAAATTTAGAGAATGAGATTGTGTTCATATGTAAACCATGCTATGGTTTAGTGGGATTGTCCATTAAAAACAAATATGTTTATACGTAAAACTAATGTAAAAGTGCAGCAGACACCACCTCATATACTTCCCCTTCTGACCAGTGGTCTACCAGCCTTTAGCATGGGATTGTAAATGTAGTGCATTTTGGCAAGCAAAGCAAGCTCATCTAGTTGCGTCGCAACAAGCCAATTACTCTTATGTCAGTGTATGTGTAAAGTTAGCATAACATTATAGCATACAAAGCCCAGTGTGGTTACATAGAAAAATCGTGCCATTGTCACAACCAGGTGGCTCACTCCACTCGTATTCAAGTTTTTTTTACATTATACAATAAGCAGCATATCAATGTACATATATGTATGTACAGTGTACATTACTTCAAAGAAAACAGGAGTAAAAACCACAGTTGAAGGATGTAGGGATGGAAGTGAACAAAAATCATATAAACTCAATTCAGATTGCAGACAAAGACAGGTGATGTCTTGCAGCAATAATAACATGTGTAAGCCCATATTACTACATCTGACATTATGCTACTATACATTCTTCCTCTGTGACAGTCATTTCACTCTATACATGGAATGGTGTGGTTTGGTAACATATGTAGTCTCCTAGGATAACATTGAACTAAAGTTGAATTGAAATGTGGCTTTCCAATAGTTCGTGACTTACATTCACAATGTTTTAGCACTTTTGTGGATACAATGCTATATAGATAATGTACAGCCTATATAGATAAGCATCTGTTTCCAAACATGTTCTATTTATACTGCATTGACTTTCAATAAGGGGACAACAAAAGTGAAAGTCCAATCCTTATATTCTCCATTATGTATGTACATGACCTATGTTAAAGTGTGGACCCAGGAGGAGCTGGAGGGAGCTGTAGCCCTCCTTCTACTGACTGACATGTCACTCACCCTTGCACCTCCCATGCAAAGCAATATTTGACCACTGACCTGAACATAAATATGAATGCATAAATTTATAATGAAGCCAGCTCCAACAAACTTGAGTGTGTTCTATCCTGGACTTATTTTAAATGAAATCTTCTGTAAGTTTCGACAGTGATTCAGATTCAGATCTGAATCATTGCCTGCTAGTCCCAGTGATCAGCATTTTGACAGAAAAATAGTTGTATAGTATTTAATCTGTGGGCTATCAGTTGTAGCTTACATAATTGACAGTAAGTCTACTAAATGCTACTCTAAAGGTCTCCAGTTGGAGCTGCATACAGCAATGAGGTTGATTTCCCCCTTCAAGACGTCCTATACAAAGGCTGTATAACTGAATAGACCAGTGGTAGTTCACTGAATACACTATAAAGTAGTTACCTCTGCCATTAGCTCTTTCAAGTAACAACATATCTAAATTGATTGCCATCTCTAAGTACTATTCTCTGGGGTGCATTTTATGTCTGAGTTACACTTATCTCACTCCCTAGTGACCTCCACGATATACTTGCTTCAATCATCACGGCACAACATTATTGTTGTACTTCTTCTAGGTACACGTACACAAATTGGACACTACATTTTCATTTATTTCTCCCTCTATGAAGATTCCTTCTCATTATTAGAGGTACATTAACTGCACACTCCTATTCATCATTAGAGGCACATTAACTGCACACTCCTATTCATCATTAGAGGTACATTAACTGCACACTCCTATTCATCATTAGAGGCACATTAACTGCACACTCCTATTCATCATTAGAGGCACATTAACTGCACATGGTTTGTTTTACAAGAGGTATGTGGCATCATTCTAATTAACTATGCAGTAGTCTGTCAAGACACCTGAGAATCACACAATACCAAATAGCATACGTTCCAGTCTCATCACTGATGAGAGACGAGGCACTATTTGAAGTCATGTTTTTCTTGAAGAAGCTCAACTCAATAACCATAACACAACATAAATGTCTACATGCAGTGTACACGTAGTGCTGTGAGGGGAAAATGTATTTATTAACCTCAGGACTGTATTCCAATGGGGAGCCATGCCCTCCTATGTCTGTAAATTAGGGAGGGACAATAGGTGACTCAAAGGTAGGTATATAGTATAGAAAGTATAATGCTAGTTACTGTGGGTATATATTGTTTCTGAAAGTCCACTTTTGTGATCTTCCACAGAGAACAAGAGTCGGGTGTAGGGATGCAAGTATCACAGAAACACAATAGAATATATACATATGCAGGCAAAGGCAGGTGATAATGTCATGCAGTAATAAGCATGTACAAGTATTAGGGTGGGTGAATATATAGTCGAAGTGAAATTTATAAGGGTGTACCCCCATCCAGGGGTTACATATGCTGTATATATTCTTGTTCTTTGTGACAGTCATTTCATGGATTGGTGTGGTTTGGTAATATGCATAGTCATGGAGGATGTTTGAACTCTTGTGGATATATGTACTGCAAGTCAATGTAGAGTTTAGAAAAGAATCTTTCCACACATATTTGGTATAAAAGTCATTTTACTACCTTGGGAAAACATTTACTCTCAATAAGAACAACATGACAATGAATGTTCAAGGCCATAGGACATGGCACAGCCATGGCCGTGCTGGTTTTCGCCTCCTTTTGCATACTGCACATGCTCAGTTAGTAACCTTTGAATATTGAAGTTTTGTAATGAGTGCATATAATTATATCTGTCTATTGTTGCTGAGAGCATTTAATAGCGCGAGGCAGCTAATCCGGGTCTATATCTCAGCCAATTCATCATGGTGTCACGCTTTAGGAATGTCATTAGTCACACTCAATGGGCGTCACTAAGCAAAAATAGACATGGTCAGCAATAATTTTCGCTCACGCTAACGCATGCGCACTACCAGTGGTACTACTGGTTTAATTTTCACTCCTATGGGCCTGATGTTCAATAACAATGTGTATTCTACTCATATTACAACTCTCTGTAATATATGTACATAAGCTATGTAGGTATTAGGATAGTAAGTGCAAACTTTAGTTTAATTGCCTCCTCCTATTACTATGCTACTAGAAGACACAGTAAACGTTGCTCTTATCTTTAAATATTAGTCGCTTGCCAAACAATTTTACCATCAGGGATGAAGAGTGATATAACACAGAAACAAATGAGACAAGATGGAATGCGATAACTAGCAACCAAGGATGTAATCACCACGAGTACAACAATGGACTCTAACTTGACTATATACTTCAAGGAACTAACTTGACTACTAACAGAGAGACATATCAGATCTTTGCTAGCAAAACACTGGTATGAAGATGGTAATGGCCATCTAGCTCTATTCCCTTGTTTGTACCATGACTCTAAGTACAACCTTTGATGTAAATACACAAAACCTCTCAGAGGCAGAGAACCTGGGGGGAGGGGGCATTACTAGCGCACTACACTGCTGGACAACACATAGTAAACATATACATTAGTAAAGAATAATACTGGGAGACAAGTGGTACATACATGTAGTACATATACATAACGAAACTTCAGTTGTATATATTTTCTGGGTAGGCATGGACTTAACAGTATGCACATACACGTAACAATGTGGGTTGCAATTTGATGCATTTTTCCACATAATTATATAAAATAATGGTCGCCATTTACCACGTGGGGTGCTCACATGTTACACACAAATGTCAATCTGGGTCATTTAAAGGTCAAAGGTTGTTCTACAAACTGTAACTGCTTTACTTTTATAGCTATTCTTTCAGAAAGGAAGCAATTCACCATTTATCAATGAACCTAGTGAGCTTTATGTGTCTATATTACGGCAGAAAAACAGCAGCAAAGGTAACACCAACTGTACTAGTTGTAATGAAACTACCACTGTTGCCTTGAAGCCAACAGCTAGAGCACAGATTGGTCCCTGGAGTTATGCAAGTAAGCTTGCTTAGGCCCTCTCTACACTTGGGGTTGGTTGTCACATTTCGACTGTAGTACCCGTCGACGGTGACAGTTCGACGGTAGTAGCTACCCGTCGACCAACAGAACCAGTGCCTTACAATGTGTAGCGTTAAGTTATATAGGCAAGCTCCCCCTCTTAAACAAGGCCTTGCAACAAGTGAACTTTGAGTGGGAATTGAATATGGCAGCCAGACATGTTCATTATTGATCTGCACGATGGGTTCACTTGTGCAGATCGTGTACTGGTCCATCACAAGGGAGAAAGGCCTGCCAACAATTCACCCAGATACTTGTTAGAATGGACTCAGGAATTGTGAATACATGTATAGAACACAGGATGGGTATCTGTAGCAGACAACCTCCATACTTACTGTTTTGGCTAGATTGGGGTCTGCTCCATTTCTGAGGAGAATATCCACAATACTTACATGTCCTTCTTGACTGGCCATATATAGTGGAGTAGTTCCATCCTGCAGTGCAGAAAACGAAGTAAGCATTATATTGCATTATCAACCACTGATACAGGTGAAGGTAGGTGATGCAGTAATAATGGGATGTATGAGTACTAGTGGAATGCTACGCATTGTGGGTGAGCAGAAGAGGCAAGGCCGGCTACATTTGTGCATTGCGTGGGGACATATGCACACCACCTAGTGTTAAAATCCAACTACATATAACATTTCGGTATGTTTAGTGCCCATCACAAATAAATATTTAAAAAATCGGCCTGTTGAGACAACTAGGTAGGCTCACTTCCTCTCACCCAATGAATATATAGTAACTAAAGTGGAACTTCAGCACCAATAAGGGTGTACCCCCATATCACTATACATTCTAGGGTTACATATGCTGTATAAACATAGCCTTGTTCTTTGTATTTCATGGATTGGTGTGGTTTGGAAATACAAATTACAGATGTTTGAGCACTCTTATGGATATACTGCAAGTCAATAAGAGAGACTAGATCAGAATATTTCCACACATTATAATCTACTGCCTTGGGAAAACATTTACTTTCAATAATAGGACAACATGAAATAAACCAAGAATGTTTTAATAGCGACATGTATCCTACTCAGAGTTGGTATTAGGACAGCATTACCACCATACATGAAAGTGCAAGCTTCAGTTCAATGGTCTCCTCTTATTACTATGCTACTAGAGGACACACTGCTCAACCTATAGCTAAACAAGTAAATAAAAAATTTAGGAAATTTGGAAGGAAATATAGGGATTGCATAAAAAGGAACAGAGACAAGATTGGGACACAGACATGTTATGATATATCAACGTAACATTATGGGTACGTCGATATATCATAAGATGTCTGTGTCCCAATCTTGTCTCTGTTCCTTTTTATGCAATCCCTATATTTCCTTCCAAATTTCCTAATTTTTTTATTTACTTGTCTCCAATCATTTTTTTTCTGGACCTTGGTACATGCATTTTGCTATTTTTGTAGCTTGCTTGGTAGCTAACATATTAGCTAATAGAGCTTGTAGCCTGAGGCTATCCAACATTTTTATTGCAACATCAAGTTTTGTGTACCAAATTTTACTTTTAGGGGAGCTTTTGTTAATGATATATTGCAAAGCATTGCCTGGGGCTACTATTTACAAGATTACAAGATTTTATCTCAATATTGATCATTGGAGTATTAAGCTTTACCATCACACCAATTTTCACATTTAGTAGAGCTTCTGTTAGTGAGATACAGTAATGCTAGCCTGAGGCTATGTTTTACAAGATTTACATGGTTTACAGAGATTTTATCACAATGTTGATCTTTGGAGTATTAAGCTTTACCATAACACCAATTTTCACATTTAGTAGAGCTTGTTTTAGTAAGATATGGTAACGCTTGCCTGAGGCTATTTTGTACAAGATTTACATGGTTTACAGAGATTTTATCACACTGTTGATCTTTGGGGCATTAAGCTTTACCATCACACCAATTTTCACATTTAAGGGAGCTATTTTTAGTGAGATACAGAAATGCTTGCCTGAGGCTATTTGTTGTTGTATTACAAGATCTACATTGTTTACAGAGATCTTATCACAACGTTGATCAATGGTGTGTTACACTTTATCATCACACCAATTTCTACATTTTGTCAAGCTTTTGTTAGTGAGATATGGTAATGCTAGCCTGAGGCTATTTTTTACAAGATTTACATGGTTTACAGAGATTTTATCACAATGTTGGTCTTTGGGGTATTAAGCTCTACCATCACACCAATTTCCACATTTACTGGAGCTTAGTGAGATACAGTAATGCTTGCCTGAGGCTATTTGTTGTTGTATTACAAGATTTACATTGTTTACAGAGATTTTATCACACTGTTGATCTTTGGGGTATTAAGCTTTACCATCACACCAATTTCCACATATTGGAGCTTTTGTTAGTGAGATACAGTAATCCTTGCCTGAGGCTATTATGTTGTTATATTACAAGATTTACATTGTTTACAGAGATTTTATCACAACGTTGATCATTGGGGTATTGAACTATACTATCATACAAAATTTCATATTTAGCAGACCTTTCATTAGTCAGATATAGGACTGTGTGGCCCCCATTAATAATACATGGCCTGAGGCTGTTTTTGTTTATTTTACAAGAAGTACATTGTTTACAAAATTTTTAACATGATGATGCACTACCCCCAGTGGAACTACATCACTTTACCAAGTTTCATGTTTAGATGTGTTACCGTTAGTGAGTTACACTTCTTCAAGCGGAAGAAGAAGAAGATGAAGAATTTACAAAATAGACTTTTGTTAATTTAACACCTTTCTCATGCATCAAATTATACCATTTTATAATCACAGTTAGTTTCTGGGTATAGTTACACATTCATGTTAACAGAAGTCCAGTAGGTAGCAAACTGAAAGTGAAAGTGATGAAAAACCTTATATATGGTTTTCAATGGGGATAGACCATAGCGATCCCTATATACACAGTACTACCGTACTGTGTGATATTAGTCACTTGCCAAACAATTTTACGATCAGGAATGAAGAGTGATATAACACAGAAACAAAAGAAACAAGATGGACTGTGATTACTGGCAACCAAGGAATGTAATCAACATGAGTACAACAATAGAGAGAAAAGTGGGGTTGGATAACAGTAAGAAGTATCAGATCTTTGGTAGGGATACAGAAGGTAATGGCCCTCTCTCCCTATTGCTTTCTTTGTACCATGACTCTAAGTACAACCATTGATGTAAATATGTACAACTCTCCATCACCTCTGTATTTGCCTAATTTCATGTCCAGTTTTATGGAATGCTCAGCTAACAGGGCCACCGGATGAGGGTTGACACATGGGGAGGCTCATTAATATTCATTAAGTTGTACACCTAGGTGCATTTTTGCGAGCGAAGTGAGCCCACCTTGTCACCAATTTGCCAGTGCACGAAAATTAGAATCACGTATAACATTACGGTATGTATGTCACACCATCGATGGTCCCCCGCCAAAATTGGTCCCCCAGAACATCTACAACAGTCGTCATTGGTCCCCTCCTGCCATGCTTGGTCCCCTCACCTGAAACACTACATGCATTAGTATTTCTGACAGGATATGGTCTCCGAGTAGTTCATCAGTGCGTTTTCTACAGCAGGCCATAGCTTATACGCCCAATCAATGGTGTGTAAGCCAACTGTGCTTGCTCCCTGTTCCACGCATTGTGCGCTACAGTAGTGATACCTGTACCAATGCATTGAGCCTTACTGAGTATATCAGCAACACTACAGCTCAGTTCGAATATCAGCTACACTAGATAGTATCTAAGAGTACAGTGCAGCTGCCTTATGGACCAAATGGAGGCAGAACTGACAGCCCTACGCAAGATAAAGCTGTTCCTGAGAACCAAGAAGACAGACTTAGTGGTCTTGCTCTCTTACATACTGATATATTTCCTTACAGATTTGCATGAAAGCACTCTAGAAAACTACAACTACTACATGCTCTTTGTACACATCTCTATAGGCTTTGTTAGGACTAGGTTCTCATTGTCAACACACCACCTAGGTTCAATGGCTTCCTCCTACAGCTATCCATTACTAGCACACTACACTGCTGAATGACTCATAGCGAACGTTAGTGACACAATATTATCTGAATAATACTGGGAGACAAGTACATGTAGTGTACATGACAAAATTTCACGTGTATGTTCTGTGTATGCGCTGTCATAAGAAGGCACACTAGTCAGCATTGAAATGGCTAGTGAAGGGCCATGATAAGTACGAGTCATCTGAAGAGGCAATAAAAAGCCTCAGGAAAGTACAACAAAGTACACTGCAAGAAGTAGCATTTGTACATCACTTTATCACAATGTACATATTTCTGACGTTTCAGTATTATTTTATTGGTAAACTCTACCTTCAGGAATTCAACAATATGTGATTGATGAGATTGCACATGTACATTGGCATGTGTGTTCATGAAAAATTGATTAGTCACACTCATTGTACATAACTTGAGAGCACTGTAGCATTTTGCTCTACCCACCATAATGCATGAACAGAGAGTAGCCTTTAGCCACATAATGTAAAAATATCTACCTTCATGATTACTTTCGATAACTGAACATTTATTACAAAACAGTGTATTCTACTCTATTAGTTAATCTCTTGGACACTGTAGTTATGCTTGCATTATGTTCCAATACAAGTACAGTTGATCACTTATACAGTGAAAACGATATAGTGACATATGAGACTATATCATGATGTGGTGGCCCAATTCTAGGGGGATGGGGTAGGCTTCAGATAGCCCCTACCCCTTATATTTGCTGTACTGGGTACAGGCTTGTTGCAGTAGATAAAGCTGTAAGGGTAGTACAAGGCTCTATAGAAAAGGATACCACTGAATGATAGACAAAGTACATTGTAGTTTGTCCCAAGAGATTCCATTTGTATATGGGAATCATTATTCAGTTTATGTACTTCATATCTTTGTATGCCTTTCAGGAAAACATCACAGATGTGTATTATACATGTATACCTTGTTTATAATATCAGTCAACTCCAGAAGTATATGTGATATTGTGTGGCATTGGTTTTCTCTAGTGTTGTATAATTATAGTGGTCATGAAGTGATATTGCGGTATGTGAATGCAAAAATGTTGGCCATATTCTTTTAGCATACATATCATCACTGCCATCACTGACAGGTATCTAATGCTAGTCTGTAGCTTGACAGAGGTCACATCTACCAATATAAATATTCACCACACACCCACTTTTCTACATGTCATTTATATGACATGTCAGAGGATGACCATACTGAACAGGTGGCGGCTACATAGCTATCATCAACAGCATGAGACCAGTAGTGAACATGTTAATGTACAGATTGTACATGGTCTACACTGAAAGGATCCCATTAGGTCACAGAGACTGTGTCCTGTACAGTGTAGCTCCACACATCCTTACCAAGGATGACAGGGGAATACTTCAACTATGCTCACCAGATAGTGAGATATGCAAAATACTGAGATGTTGAACATATGTACACATACATGTCATAGCTACAGTATCCACAGTTCCTGTATATAAAAGGATCTAACACCACCAAGTAATGATCCAACTCTCTCCTCTTTATTCCCTACCCTGCCCAAACTTTGTTTCTGGAGGAACCCAGCCCTTACAGATTCCTTGGAACCATATGACAACTCTTCCCCTTCTCTGAGTCTCTCCTCCACAGATGCTTCCTGCACAGACCCACCTCCCATCCCCACAGTCACTAACTTAATCTACATCACAGTAATGTGTATTTCACCCTCTGTAACTTCTCCACAGCATCACAACACTATGCTACCCTAGACGTTGCCTAGGTGAAGTAAAGGTCGATGCTCTGCAATGCCTCTGCTCCACCCTGACAACCAAGCCTTTGTTCCCACACCACCTATTCCGGGTAGCACTCGTGCACACAACACATTTTTCTTGCGAAGTGTCACCATTTAGTATATAAAGACTAGTTATTGTGTCACCAGTCATTCCCCAAGGAAGGTCACCGATCACCAGAAATATGTATTAATTTTATTCCACTGGTGTTTGTGCATGGCTACCTCTGACAGTGAGGACAGTAGCCACAGCAGAAGCCCACTCCGACGAAAGTGGTCAAGAATGCCCTTCCAGGGGCAGGGAATAACCTCCTCCCTACATCCTATATTTTATGGGGTTATGCATGTACGCATGTTACTATTATTGAATGCCATCATAACCTGCCATAGATACTCTTGGTTTCATCCATCCCTACATCCTTCAAAATTTTATATGAAAAATATTTCACTTGTGATGTTAAATATCTGTCCTCTGTCAAGTCATACCCTGACATTCATGGTATTGGATCACTTGTGTGTACTAGCTCTTCAGTGTCATTAGCCTGAGGTTTATTTACTACTGGAAAATGTGGCCACCTTACAGACAGATTTCTGCAATCTGGATGTTCATTATTGATCTGCACAATGTGTTCACTTGTGCAGATCGTGTGTTGGTCCATCACAAGGGAGAAAGGCCTGCCATGTAGAGAATTTTCAGATTAAATGTCAGAGCAAGGACTCCAGATAACACTAGCTCTTTTATTGCTTCAGAATACCCTGCCAATTATGTACTAGCTCTGATGAAACTACCACTATTGCCTTCAAGCCAACAGCTAGAGCACAGATTGGTCCCTGGAGTTATGCAAGCAAGCTTGCTTAGGTCCTCTCTACACATAGCCTGCCACCTACAGAACCAGTGCCTTGCAATGTGTAGCGTAAAGTTATATAGGCAAGTTATACCCCTCTTAAACAAGGACTTGCAACAGGTGAACTTTGAGTGGGAAATGAATATGGCAGCCAGACATGTTCATTATTGATCTGCACAATGTGTTCACTTGTGCAGATCGTGTGTTGGTCCATCACAAGGGAGAAAGGCCTGCCATGTAGAGAACTTTCAGATTAAATGTCAGAGCAAGGACTCCAGATAACACTAGCTCTATTATTTCCCTGCCAACTATTCTAATTGAGTTGTACACACTGACATGTTACATTAACATGACAGTACATTGGTTGGGTTGCTTCAGCTCATCCAAAGAGCTCAGCATTCTTGTAGTATACATGTATATATAAATGGCTGAATGAAGACACATGACATGTCCAGTTTTGGCTCTAGTAACAGGTGTACCATCGACTACTGTTTACCTCAGGTACAAATTGGTCCCTTTACTTACCTAGGCAGGTACATGACAGCAGTCTATTGTCTACAGGATTCTTGTGAAGGATGTAAGAAGGAACACAAGGCATCAAACATTATACATGTCAACCAGTCAGTATGTACCTAAAATCTATAATTAGAGCCCAGTTCAAGCAAGATATCACCACAGATTATTTGACATTGGATTTCTCCAAGGTATTAGTATCACTGCCGCCGGAAGAGATTGACACATGGGGAGGCTTATTAATATTCATAGTTAGGTGTACTATTATAATGGAGATAACTAGGTGCGTTTTGGCGAACGGAATGAGCCGACCTTGTCGCCAATTTGTCCGTGCACGTAAAATTAGAATCGCGTATAACATTACGGTATGTACTACTATTGTGGGACGAACGGGACACACAGAAACGTTACTCGTTATGCATAGAGTGACTCGTATCTAGCTATTTACATGGTAGCAAAGACGCATGCGGTGGCTCGTTGTTGCCGATTTAATTAATTTTTGGTGGAGGCGTGGCTCACAAATGGTGGGGCGGCCTTGGCCACCACTGCCACCTCGGCTCTGGCAGCCCTGAGTATGT